>CM046857.1:6366298-6873798 GCA_025617745.1 Heliocidaris erythrogramma
ATAGATAGAGAGAGAGAGAGAGAGAGAGAGAGAGAGAGAGAGAGATGGAAATAAAATAGAGAGAACGACAGTAATGCAGGAAATGTACACAAGACAGATAGAGAGACAGTCAAACTCAAATATAGATAGAAAGAGATAGAAAGATAGAAAGAGAGAGAGAGAGACAGAGAGACAGGGAGAGACAGTGAGAGAGAGAGAGAGAGAGAGAGAGAGAGAGAGAGAGATGGGGAGGGGGAGGGGAAGGGGGAAAGTAGGAATACGAATGAATAAATGAAAAGGAATGAAATTAGAATGGAAATATGAAAATGAAGGATATAAGAGACGAGATGTAGAAGGACACATAGCAAGAGAGACTAAAGAAAAAGAAAAAGAAGAAAGGGAAGATTTTAAAGGAAAAGATTCAGAGGCGATGTTGAAAACGGAAGTTCGAGAATAAGCATGCCTTGGGTGTTTTCCATTAGGTCATTGTGGCATATATAATGATACGAAGCGTCTCCTTGATTGAGAGAGAGAGAGACTGTGTATGTCTTGCCGAGAGGCATCGGAAAGCACCACCATCCACGTACTCCATTCCTTCCCTCTTCCACCGGGCTCTCGGAGCCCCGAGGTGTAGCAGTCACCCTCCATTTTACGTATGATTAATTCAGTAGACACGGGAGAAAGGCGCTTGACATCTTGGCGCTATATTCAATTCGAATGACTAAAACGGGGAGTGAAGGTGGGTATAGTAACATAGATAGGGTATAAATTATAAAGATAAATAGAAAGATGGAGAGAGTAAGAGAGAGAGAGAGAGAGAGATCAAGTTTACACTTAAAAATACATGTCACCCGAATAAGACATTACCGGATGGTTCTTGTTTTATTACGGGTAAATCGAAAACCACTCTCTTTCTTTTAACCACCGAGAATTTAAGGGTATCTTATGTTATGTGAGGTTTTTTTTTTTTCACAGAAGAAAATGTTGCAATGTTGGTCGATTCTTTCGAAATGATATAATCATGAGCTATAATCATTAGCTCTACGTTATAAAGAATCATGTACGATGGTATACTGCTACCGACAGCTCGTCAATGCATCCGTAAAACATGAACGATATTAGATGATGATAAAAACTACGTACGATACACTTTCGATCAATTAAGGTATCCCCAACCCTTAAAACGGTTAGCCGCCCATCCCCATCCTCAGCGATGGATACGACAATCATAGCAGATTGACTCCAACTAGTTGCACACAACGGTCATTGTATCCTCTGTGTAAGTAATGATGTAAGATTTGCCTGTACGCGTTGTCATGAAAGTTACATAGATAGAAGATCCTCGAAAATCTGCCTCTGTGGCATTATAGTTCTTCTCGGCTATCATCTGTTGCTAAACGCATCTTTACTCATGTCAAGTGGCTATCATTTTGATTATCTGCTCCATGAGATGGCAGAACGATGCGATGGAAATGAAAAAGTTATAAGTAAGGCCATCTGGGTATCACTTTTGATTCCACTTAATATTTTTTTTTCTTCAGATTTAGACATTACAGCCACTTCTGGAAATTCGTCTACATGATTAGAAACAAATAAAAAACAAAACAACAGTAATCCTTATTGTACGAGGTAAATGTTTTTTTAAATCTGCTGTACATTTTTTACTCTTTCAAAGTGCATCCTCATTTACCTCACCTCCGAAAAATAGAAAGAAAGAAAGAAAATCAATATGGATTTTTGAAACGCAAGGGATCAATATAGATACGTGACATCGCATACTGCTTTTAACCAAAATTGGACTTTAAATCGTATTTCGCGAAACAGTAACCAGACGATCAAGCTTCTTTCACATTCTGATCGCGGGCCTTTTCCCTGATCAATTTCTTTGCACACCTCGTGACAGACGATTCGCCCTCTTTGATTTTAAATACCGCGTCGCTTTTTCCACTGGTTGAGGTCATAAGCCTACGCGAGGGGAGCGGTACTAACCAACTCTCAGGGTTGGGAGGTGCGTTGTGGCTTCACCGCAGGCCCGCAAAATTTAATTGGAAGCTGGCCGCATGAATCGGGCAAGGTGACGAAATGAGAATGGAATCGGAGGTAAATTGATATCCTCTCTGCTAACAACATTTGCAGGAGTAATTTGCAGAGTGGGAATGGTGTGGGTTAGCCATTTCAGAGATTGGTGCGAGAAGGACGAGAGAGCTCTGCGTCTCGCGCTAGAGGCTGTGAGTCAAATCTTGTTACATACCTAATGGTCTCATTAGATTGTCTTATCCTCAGCTCTTCTCCGTTCCTTCTATTCATCTGCAGGCGATTGTATCATATACCTACATGTGGTTGGCAATGAGCATCTCAGAAGCTTAAAAGGCTAAGATAAATAATCAAGTACAGTCGTACCTCAAATTGCTTTTCTATTCATCCCAAAAGACGGTATTATAATACGATAATCATGATGGGGACTTAAAAAGGTATAATGTTTATTAGGAATAAAATCGTTTAAGTTTTTGGTTGTGTTAAGTATTGCGCATAAGAGGATATTGCTCCCAGCATACTTCTTCATCTATAATGGATAAGGGAATTAAAGGCTGTTTAAAGTGCGTGCTAAGCATGTTAAGTGGCGAAGAATTGTTTTCCAAAAGTGCACTTAAAAGGGTTCATCAATTGGTGAAAACGAATGTAACCATGGCAACAATGCAGTTTGTCCTCCACTACAAATCAAGTTGCTTGCTTAACATACTTTCAACTGCTTATAAGGCGTTTGTTTTTGTTATACCAATGAAATGACTAAGACAACTTTTTTTTACTGTACATTATTTCATACTAACTCCCTGCAATACATTACTAATCACCCCTTTCAGAAGAGAATGGTAAACAAAACCAATAACAAAAAATAATTTTAATTTTTAATCCAAGATACACAAATGATGTGAGGTGTTATCAAAATATTTAAAAACTAGGCTCAAACACTTTTACAGTTAGGCACAAAAAGAAGATGATGATTTACTGCTAGATATTTGAGTGGAAATAAGAACCCTGAAAATCACAAACTTAGATATATTTCTAATCCCGTATTCATTTAAACTCGCCACTCTGTCTGATTCATAACAATGTAAGGACTCAACTTCAGACCCAGCCTGAACCCAGTTCGGGATTAATCTTCGTACGGGCATTATCGTTTCTATTAGTATTACAATGAGCTTAAAATCTAATACTCGCAATGGTAATCGGTAAAACAGTGTTGAAAATTCGATTTTCCCGAATAAGGGGAATTGTAAACATGGCATAAGTGAAGCAAACACGCCCTAAAAATCTATCATCTATGCAAGATAAAACCAGGTGATGTACCCATCCTGGCATTAACCTTGTTCAAACGACCATGAAACTATGTTGACGAATTAGGTTGTGGTTATCCACAGCCGACAGAGAGGGAAAAGGCTCTCGGCACCTTTGATCATGCCGTCCAGGTGTTTCTATCAGTGCAGAATAAAACGCTCTCGTGTTGATCATTAAGCTCGCATCATGTCCGACACCACTTTGCAATCTACATGTATGGTATTTTTAGAGTCTTTGGGATTGTTGAGAGAACATGTTCCACAAAGTCAGGATCTTGTATCCGGGTTTTTCAATCAATCGATATCGTTTGTAGCACTCATTTAAATAGCACTGGGAAAGGACTAAAATACTTAGCCCTCCTGGAGCAAGACTACAGGCGTCATGATTCCGTAGCACTCGTGTATATAATAACAAATAACCATGTTAACAACCTTAATATTTTCGAAGATCATTTCATAAAAGTCTGGCATCCATTATCAAACTCGTCTAATCTGGTTCGTTGATGGACCATGACATTTAGTTTAAATCATATCAACTAAACCATACTGCCCATAACCTCAAACTCGTGATTAACTTGAAACCATAAATTGAAGCTTAGTCGAACCCAATATCAGAATACGGGATTATGTCACTCTGTTCTCCGTCATTTACATTAAGCACCATACATTCAAGTGGTGTATTATTTTATGATTATATAATATATATAAAATACCTTTCAGCCGGTGCGGTACCTATTTAGCCGAACATCATCTCCATAAAGCGCTTTTAGCCTTTAAAATCATCATGACAGTGTATACGTACAATGGCATCTACAATGTGTATTGTACGTATACACTGTCATGATGATTTTTATGTGTACTAATAAAGCAGCTCCACTACGGGTTTTCCATGAATAGACACAACAATTAATAATATAGTGCCATTATGATTAATTCCGTGAACGGGTACGAATAAGGGTTCTTGATGAGAATGGCCTTTCCAAATCACGATGAAAAGTCATTAGCTTATTGTCTACTTTAGATGTGAACTCATTTACTACCCGTACGACATATCAGGTTACTAAAACCGTCCAGTTGGAAGCATATTGAAATATATGATAGGTTTTAAAAGCCGTTATTTAGAAGAGGTCTGCTATATTATAACAAATATAAACACGATAAAAACTACTTTCGAAAAATAAACTCAAGACAATTTCAATAGCCCTGTCTATCACCTTTAGAAATGTGCGAACATTACAATGGTGTATTACATAATCCGAACCTGATTTCTATGGGCAGTACAATAGGCCTTTGAAATTGCCCTTGAGTTTATTTCCCGAAAGTAGTTCTTATCGTGTTTACAATACATTTCAATTTAAGATGGCTAAAAAGGGAAGTTACACTAACAAATTGGTAGCATGTTTAAACATTTCTGGTACACTAACATGTAAAACGGTTCTGAGTTACTTTATTTGTATTTCATGACGTCAGAAACAAAATAAAATAAAATATTCTCTTTAAAATTTGTAATTCGAGCAATTGGTTTATTTTTTGGCTGAAATGGCGTTTTATCCATAAAGTGTTCATATTTGGGTTTTACTTCGATTCCTTGTGTAATCCGTTTGAAGTGATGTTTGCTATTAATACTTTATTCTTGTGACTTTCCAATGGCCATACACACAAATAGGAATATTGCATAAACCATGTACTAACCTGTTGCAAAATCTGTAAAAAATAAAATAGATGTTAACATAATCGGGAATATAATTGTACACGCAGACCTCTAAACGCAGCAATGATGGAGATTAACGAGATAAATAAAGATATACCCAGGTGAGCCTGCAATTTATGAACATACAATCCACCATCTTACATGTCAGAATCGGTTTGTTATCATTATTAAAAATAAAAGAATGGATAACTCTTTTTTCTCCTTCCATTTTACCTACGGTTCCCTGTATCTGTTTCACATAGATGTGAGCGGTAATAAATATAAATCTGCATGACGCTCTGTGTGTTCTTTTAACTGCTCAATGGTGGGATTCGTGAAAGCAAAGACAGAAAAACCAAGCATGGGTTTGGAAATCTAGCCTAAGATAGCGATCGAGCTGTTCCGTTTTGTCCTTGCAATAACAGAGCTAATGGCGGATAGCATGAGAGACAAGACAGGTGAGATATAGCACCATTCTTCAAGACGCGTTAAAAGCTCAAATCTGACCCGTTTGTATCGTGTTTCGCACATAATTCGCCATCACACGACTTCGATCATGGTCTTTTCCCATAGCTGATACAACATCGACAAGGCGACATTCATTCCAGGCGACATTCAGCCCAGTACAGGAAAGTCTCACATAAGATACAGAGCACCCGTCTCTTATTTTGGATGGCTGAATGATAAGCTGTCCGTGTGAAAAGACTTATATTGTAGCAGTGGTATATTATGTCTGGAACGCGTGACAGGTAAAGGGTTTGGTGTCAAACTAAAGAGCTTCAACTAAGATATTACCCAAGCAGGATTCCCTTTCTCTTCAACAACTCTTTGTCTCTTCCCTATTTGCGCCTTTCTCCTCGTCGAGCTATCATATTCTCTCTTCTACCTAACATGCCATGAGTATCGTAGGAACACCTCTTGAGGTTACCCTCTCCCTTCTGTTTCCCCATTACTGTTGAGGCCGTTCTTTTCCTTCTCGCCGCTATCAAAACACACTCAGTGAGAACAACTAATCGCACTGTAAGATGTGTTCAGTTCGAGAAAGTAGAGTGAAGCTTCTTCTTTGAAAAAATAAAATAAGGAAGTTAAATACAACAAGGATGTCTAGGGTAATGTTCGAAATATATACGACATTACCATAAGCACGATGAGAGCAGCAAAGAGTGTGGGTGGCTATTGTGGGAGGGTGGTCGAGTGGGTGAAGGTGTGCATGCGTGTGCAGAGATATTGAAGGAGATAGAAAGAGAGAGAGAGATGAGGGAGAGGAGAAAGAGAAAGAGAGAGAGAGAGAGAAAAAGAAAGCGAGAGAGAGAGAGAGAGAGAGAGAGAGAGATGTGGGAGAGGAGATACAATCTTGGTTTTTCAATAATACCCCGAACAAAACCTTAACTGCTATACAAATCAGGGAGATAAATAGAAATAAAGATAAAGAGGAAAATGGAGATAGAGAAGGAGTGTAATGTATAAGGAGTGAGAGTGAGAGAGAGAAAAAAAGAGAGAAGAATAGAGAGAGAGAAAAGAGAGAGAGAAAGAGAGAGAGAGAGAGAGAGAGAGGGGGGGGGGGGGGGAAAGGGTAGAAACTAGAAACTTGTTGAGAATGGCGAACAGTATCTTGGGACTTAGTTTAAGTGCAGAGTGTGGATTTAAGTGAGAGCTAATGAGATCGAGTATAAAGTGAAATGGGATCGGGTATAGAGAGTGAAAGCAAGACAAAAATTCATATTCGGGCAGTACGACATGATAAATGTTAAAGCAGAAAAATACAGGTGTTATTCGTGAACAGGAAATGAGAGCCAATGACTGAAAAAAGAAGGCCATTTTACTGAAATTAAGAGTGGGCTAATCCGGATTGTGTGAAAAGGTTGAACATTGATGGGGGAGGGCAAAACAATCATACGCTCAGGTGATCGGATTTCATGGTGTGTTTGAGTCCTGTATGAGGCGCGTTAGATCGTGACTGCCTAACCTTGAAATGGGTGAATATGAAGAGAGGCATTCTGGTGTAAAGCCGGTAATGAAGTCTTAACCCTCCGGTTCCAAGGGCTTAGTTTACCGTGATTAATCCGCATCTTAATGACTATGGCGGTAAGCTGTTGCTTTGTTATTATTTTGTTATTACCCAAACCAGGTTTGCTAGAAGGGGAAGGGGGGGGGGGGGGGGGTTGTTAATTTGTTCCAGCCCTGAAAAATTTGAAGGCAAGCATTTTCCTCATTAAAGTGAATGTTATTACCCAATCAAGAGGCGGATCCAGGCTAGTCAGAAGAGAGAAGGGTGGGGATGAAATTTTATATAAACCATAATAACATTGAATTGATTTGATTTTATCACGTCATCCGTCCCATCTCCGTGTCGAATAGAGAGATTGAAAGGGTAAGCTATCTCTTCATTTGTGTTTTTATACCAAATACAACGGTAGATCCAGGCATTTTCAAAAGTGGAGGAGGGTGGGGGGGGGGGGGGGCTTGAAATCTTATATAACATTGATTTTATCAATGCCTTATATCCCGTTCCCGTTCTCACACTTGTTTGTTCACGTGTTTCTCCGTCTGTGTTAGATAATGCTCTGACCGCGAGATTCCTGGCGGGCAGTTACCATGGTAACACTTTCAAAATTGATAGCATTAAATAACATCATATATTTCTTGTAGCATCATACGTTATTGCAGATGGATGAAAATAATATTTCAAAGGTTTTTTTCTTTTTTACAATTTTGTCAATCTCACCCTTTATTTCTTTATTTTCCTTTCTAATTCGTTCCTAATGTGGCTCCATCATTAAAAGCATTCAAAGACAAACATCTCTATGATTATTGCAATACATAATATTGAAAGGCTTAAGGACAGTTATTTCCTTTTAAATGATGTGTACCGATAAAAGTGATGAGAGCAAGCTTCTTTTTTTAAATTATTACTACCATGTAGAAGGACATGATATCAGAAATGTGACATGGAAAGCTATAGGGCGGTTTTCTTATCTCTATAAACCACGGTTATCCATGCTCTAACAGAATGTCGTGGTATTCCAAACAAAGATGACCACCCTGCATCATCTGTTCTGTAATGTTCGCCTATACCTTTAGTTGACATTGACTGTTTCTCCTTGATTGATGTGGGAATGAGAGAGGGTTTAGGGAAACAAAAGACAGGTTCAGACAACATGACAAAACGAGATGGAGCGAGCGAGGCGAATAGGAGATTCCAAATCTAATACAGACAAAGCTTTGATTTGAAGGGGATAAAGACTAATGGATAGATGCTAAGAAGAATGACGTTGCCGTGGCGAGTTGTATCCGGTGAATGGTTGTTCTTTAATAGCAAATATGCAGCAGATCACATAAATGGAAATACGGTTGAATAATTATAATATATAAAGAGTAATGTTATAATTTAGAAGAAGAGATCATGAGAGGGATAAAATGAATGAGATAACATAACGGTAGACAGATTGAGAAGTAGGCTAAGTTTGTAAAATAAAGAACAAAATAATAGCATAGAGAGAATGGGCTATCTATTGAATAAAAAAAAGATGAGAGAACCCCCCCTCCCCCCCAAAAAAAAAAAAAAAAGGAGAGAGAGAGAGAAAGAGAGAGAGCGAGAGAGAAGAGGGACGGAGAGAGAGAGAGAGAGAGAGAGAGACGGAGACAGAGAGAGATGAAAATAAATTACTGAAATAAAGAATAGACCGGAAAAATAAAACCCCAATGAATATGAATAGAAGCAAAAATGTCAAAGGGCGGATTGTCTGCTGGCTATAAAATCGAAGATGCAAGTACATGTACAATAGCAATGTATACTTGACTTTACAATAAGATCGTATAAATATTTGGACAAATACTTGCTATGAAAATAAATAGTGTATATGTAGGTCGTCGGCCTATTAAACAAAGGGAAAGCAATAACAGTCTTTCTCGAAAGACGATTAATGTGCTAATACTTGTCAGTATATTAATGTGATATATTTTTTGAGTAAGATAATATGGATAGAGGGTGCCGACATGCAGACCACTTACCACCAATGGCATGGGCATATATAGAGACAGAGATCACACTGAATTTTTTTGGGCGGGGGTGACACCCCCAAAACTTTTTCTAACGACTCCTCTGATCAATAATTCAAAGCAATGACGAAGCAAGGCTCATTAATTTTCTGGGTAATGCTATCTAGTGCTCTTAATGACGGGGCATTTGGAGACCTAATGCATTTAAACAATATTGGAACGATATAATTCATGTACCACGTAAATTTGTTCATCGATCCAAAAAACAAACAAACAAACAAGCAAACAAAAAAAACCAGCGATATAACACGTCTTTGTATCAGATACACGTCAATTAGAATTTTTTTTTTCCTTCATATTGTCTGTTTATCCATCGAGAGTGGCGCCAAATTGTCGCATGAAATATAATTTAGTCTGATTGTTAACAGATTAAATACAAGCAATTTGCTGATTACCTGATTGGATAAAGGATTTAGTCTTCTTCATATTTAATGCATAATATCGCTTCATCGTAAATTTTGTCGTCCGTACTGAATTTCAATGGCCAATGGAAGGCTTAACGCGAGTCTGGATTAATATTTGGAGAGATAGATATCTAGTCAGTGGAAGAGAAGTTTAAGTTTGAAGGATACAACCTCAATATAATGAAAGTGCAATTACTTCTATACCAGAACACAGAAATGTTGATTATTAATATATTAAGGTCCTTTTAAACTTCAAATGCATGTAAACATGTTAAATTAAGTGCCAATGGAAAAAAAAATAAAAGAGAAAGAGAAAGATACAGTGAGAGAAGAGAAAAAGAGGGAGAGAGAAAGAGAGAGAGAGAGATGATACGAAAACAAATCAATTATTTCTGGGTGTAATTGGTGGATTCTGAATGGAGTAAGAGAGAGAGATAACTCTTTCTCGTAAAAATGGAAAAAAGTAATGAGATCTTCGTAACGTGTTATATCTATGCATACTTAATCATCCAACTTCTTTCCAACTCCTCTTTTTTTAGATCGGTGAAATGAACCGACTAGATTTCTATATCCATGCAAATTAGTTCATATACATTTAGCAGAAGAGGAAGAGGTATAGGCAGCAAAGCATCTAGCACTTCATGAATGAAGGAGCAGAGATAACGAACATTTGATTGATTTCCAAATTCTGTGCAGATATAATCACTTTTCCACTGTTTTCCCCTCTCGGTGGGGTATGTCAGACCATGTGACATTGCATCTAAGTGGGTCAATAGGGATGACTTGTCGGCGATGAGGGTCCTTCTCTGTCACGCCTTCCCCATTTTCCCTCTCCCCCCTCTTGGAGGGTTGGTGAAACCAGGCACGGGTTTGAACAGGTTGCCATGAATTGGTTTCTAGACACAAGGGTGCTTGAAGGCGAGCGGTCTCGAGTTTCACAGACCCGACCCAAGTAGCGGCTTCAGACTGGCATGGGTTCACTTCATCTTCTTCCAACGTTCCGCTGCAGCTCCATTCGGAGAGGAAGGTAACCGAGGGATGCCTTTTGGCACACAGCAGGAGCAAGACATTCTCATTCTCTGTTTTTCAAAGACACCATAGCCCTCTTTTCCTACTTTCTCGTCCGCGGTTTGAGGCTTTGCCTTGACTTGGTAATTTGTTTTCGTTCTTTTACCCATTTTTTAAAACCCTTTCC
This sequence comes from Heliocidaris erythrogramma, assembly GCA_025617745.1. Lineage (NCBI taxonomy): Eukaryota > Metazoa > Echinodermata > Echinoidea > Camarodonta > Echinometridae > Heliocidaris > Heliocidaris erythrogramma. The sequence continues at coordinate 6,376,961 of CM046857.1, forward strand.
TTGTATCGACTTTATTGGCACGTACCTGGTTAAAGTTTACGCGAATTTAATTAAAATACATCTATTATTAATTCCGTTCCGTTAGATATCTCTTAATTAACTTTTTAATACAATAGGCCATATATTCATTTACCATGGTTTTGCCTTATATTACCTTGGCTTTTCATTCTCGTTTTTACTTCTATAAGACCTTCTTGTGTCTTGCTTCCTTTTCCTGATGCTACTGTCTATACCCTTTTGAATTCCTCCTCCGTACCTACCTGTTGCGACTAAATAATACACGCCAATCAACATGAATATGTTTATTGAATTTCCTCCAACATGTGACATTCTGACTTAATAACGAAATTCAACTACGGCTGAAACATTTTCTTTTAGCTTTAGTTACCAGGTTATCTGACAAATTGCTCTACTGGGAGCGCGAGCTTAGTCGATGAGGCGCGGATACCTTTCGCTTTGCAAGTACAACATAATTACACTCTCCTCTCGTTTTTTAGTCTCGCTCTCCAATTTACGCAAATATTGTGCAGCGTTCATGCAAATGGACTTTTTGTCGAGTAGAAAGATCTCGGCTAATATTTGTTCTATCTCTCCCAGCGTCTCAAATTATTCCATCGAGTTTTCCAACGGAAATGCTGGGCGATTGAGTGCAGTCCTGAAGTCAATCTCAAGGCCTCGTATTCCCGCAGTTCAAGGCAAGGTGCTCGCTTATGCAAACGGGCATTTTCGGGCAGCACTCTGGGTTGTCACGACCCCAACTTATTTTCTTTGTATAATATAACCCTTTAAAGGCCAGCGGTGCATATATGTTCAATACTACTACTACTAATAATAATTAATAATAATTCTCAATTTTTATATAGCGCAAATTACAATTAAGTCTCTAAGCGCTATGGAAAGAGAAGAAAATAGGTAGAATTAAGTAGAAAAGAAATGATACAAAAGTGGTATAGAACATACTATTATATTATGTAAATATAAATAAATGTAGACTAGACAAACTGCAGGGGCAATCTATGAACCCATGGAATAATGCCGTACTTGCTGGAAGCTAAAATCAGTTTGTTTCATAAATCTGTTTTGCAGCGTTAGTATGACCCTTTAACCAAAATAATGCAGGCAAGAAAACGTAATTTGAATCGAAAGAAAGTTGAGGCGACCCCAAAGAATGCTTTAAATGATCCTCAGGAGTCGAGAGAGATCCGAAGAAATAGTAATAATAACATATCCACGTACTCAGAGAAACACAAGCAAAGGAGTAAGCAGGCACGAAAATAATAATGCAACAGTCTGTAGAAAATGATTACACATGTCTGAAGTTAGGTTAGGAAAAAGTATTTCATATTCAATGGTTTTGCTTTTTTGAACAAAACAACAAGTTGCCACGCAATGAATCTTTCATCACCTGGTGTCCGAATGGGACCGTTTTTTTGGTCAAGAATGTAGAAATAAGTCTAGTCTGTATCGTATTTCCCTTATCTTTGAGACAAAAAAATGCAATCGCTTAAGAACAGTGATTAAAATGAAGACTTTCAAAGGCACAAAGGCACACACAATGAGAAGGAATCACATATATATTGATATTTTGCCACAGAATGTGAATAATATGAAACATGTATCTTACAAAAGAATTACTCGACTTCATATCATTCCATCTCATACAATTCCTGGAATAAATATGACTGATGAAGTGTTGTAATGCCACTTTATATACCATAAACATGTAATACATGAAAAAGAGTCAAGGTTGATACGGGCTCTCCTTAATTAAGAGAGGCGAGTGATTTAGAAATAACTCTATGGCTGCGCTAGACTAATTAATTTCCATCGTGAATCCTCGATGGCCTTTATGGCATTACTCCTGTCGTTGCTCGTGGTCTATACCACCACAAGAAATCGCTTAACTTACCTGGATGACAGCTTTTGTTTAAACGAATGTCAGTCAATCCTAAATACTCTGCGGCGCAATCGCTATCATGCGATTACCGAAATGGCGCGGTATTCTGTAACGTTGGAACAGGCTGTATAGCTCAGACGGACTAGGCAATACATGGATTACTATATTGTGCTCACTTTGATTAATTACAATAATGCAGAAGCTTTTAATCAATTCATTTAGTTTTTTGGTTTCTTTTTGCTCCATCCTTCCATCTATTTGTTTGATTATAAATTCTTAAAATGGTAGGCAAGGTTACTACACCACCATGCATCGACGACGCGCGCCCCAACCACCATTACTAAATGCAAAATGACTTGCCTCAAGCAAATAAGAAAACGACAGCATGCGGGGTAAGACAATACGAAAGAGGCTACACAAACAGCATTATCTTATCCTAATCATCATCATCATCATCATCCTTTCAAATGCAAAATAAAAAAGAAGCTACCTTTTAACATCTTTAAAAATGATTTATCACCCTCTCCAACCTACGCGGGAGAATAGAAACCACACTAATGATTATGTAGAAACTATATTTCGTTGTAGTCTAGAAGTAAAAGTTGGTTAAATACAAGCATGGCATGGAGAACTTGCGACGGTCCTTCACTTCGTAACTTATATTGTCCATAACAATGTTTTGCCAAAAGGAATCCACAAAGGCATCTCAATAAACACGTACAATCATGCCCCTCATGCACACATGACGCTCCCTTACACACACACACGCACACACACACACCCAAATATCTTACATCGGTCCACGGTATCAGACGAGTAACATTCGACTTAAAAGTAGATCGACTGCTTGGAAGAAGGACTTAAGTAACAATCAACCTCCAATCGCTCACTTTATTACGTATCTGCCTCTACCTATAGCATCAGTTAACCCGTGCCTTGATTCAGTATGTGGTACTGGCATCACTCAATCACGTCACGTGATAATGTGGATAACGTTAACAGGATGAACACCATCGCGCCATTGAGTAACCTCTGCGATCTAGTGGTTTCCTAATCACCGACCCATCCCCAGATCTTTGGGTAAACAAATTTTTTTGGGCAAACCTTGGGGAAACGATATATCTTGCCCTGTTTATATATTCGTATACGGGGATAGATTAAGCGATGAGCCGGTTTCTCGCGCTTATTTGGGCGTCGTAGTCTGGATAATAAACAAAGGAAATCGAAGAGGACGTTGTTAATGAGGTGACGAAAAGAAGACGTGCTCTTCGTTAGTCGGAGTACTGTTTAACAAGAATCAAGCTCTTGACAGGCATCCGGCTTCCACTGCTTCACCGAGCCATTTGCTACTCGAATGTCCGCATCATTAAATTGACCTCTTATGTTCCCGCAACTCCTGACGTATGGAAAGAAAAAGTTTTAAGTGGTGTGTATTTTACGGCTTATTGGGGGAAAACAGAAAATCAAAGGTCACGTGGTAATGATTGGAACATAAAAGAGGGGTTTGAACTTAGAAGTATCTACCGAGAGATGATGATTCAGGGAGCAAAATCAATGCCGAACCCGTACACAAAGTTTGAACACATTACATGCGTGACTCAGTGGCACGCGGATTGTTTTAACGAGTGTAAGCAACATGGATGATCGTGACGGTGACTCAACAACGACAACAACATCAACAACACCAGTAGCAGCAGTAGCAACAACAAAAACAACAACAACAACAGCAACAAAAGAGTATCCACTTCATTGACTTGTTCCAGACGAAAATATGAATTCCAGATTCCTGCGTACTTCTTTGTTTCAGGCATCAAATTCGTCCCTATCATCCACTTAAACTCTTTAATATTATACGTAATCATTGTGTTTATGGAGTTTCATACTATGACAAAAAAGAAGCATTACATTTTACAAGGGGAAACACACCACGCACAATTATGTTACGGATGGATTTCGTAAACAATTCTGCCATTTTCTGCTAACCTATCAACTACTTATTTCACGGATTATACCTGCAAATGAAAAAAAATGACTTTGACACAAATCTGAAAATGGCCTTAATCAAGAAAATGGAATGACAGGCGCTGAAGATTGCAGAAACAAAGACAGAAAGGCAGATTTCTTGACAAATTATCCCATCCTTTTCTCAATTCTAATCTTCAGGTTGTCAAATTACGCACATTTTCGAGGATAAGGGGCGTTTAATATCTTGTCGGCTCAGAAGTGCAGTCATGTGTAAGATCCATAACATTTTCTAATGACCAAAACAATCCCGGCCACGTTTGAAGCGACAGAAGTGTTATTTCCATCTCCATTTTGCCAGAGGAATTCGACTTGTACACCCTGACGGTGTCTATCAACTAGGAATATCATATAATTCTTCAGAAAGCCATATCTACTTTCTTTAAACAGAAAGACTACGTTAGACAAAATTAGGTGGTTAGGCGTTAAGTGCTTTCGGTATTAAGGGGCCTCTTTTATCCATCACTTTTTTCATCTCCTTAAGATATAAAACGAAATGGAACGACTTTTTAGTTGCAATATAAAATTGCTGCGGGTAATGTAAATACAGGATGACGGGTTTTTGGGGGTATTGTCCATTTAAGCGTTGCGTCTTCTGCATCGACCTGTTTACTTTATTGAAAAATGTTGTTTGTTATACCATACGAGCGCATTTAAAATGAAACATACAAAGAAGGTTTCGTGGAGATGATAGCATTGCACTTTTCAATTTTGCACGTTTGACAAGCTGTTATGAAATCACTAATCTATTCTGTTTTTATTACTTAATCCTCCTTTTCCATCTGCCTGGGAATGTCGTACTGGAAAAATGTGATTTGCGATTGGCAAAATATTATCCCAACAGATCATTGGCTCTTTAGAACATTGCTTGCCATAGGAGATTTTGCATTGAACGCATGTGAAAGCAGAGGGGGCATGCACTTTTTCTGTCTTTTGTTACATACTACTTAGTCTCGAGAGATTCTTAGAAAGGATAGCAAGCATGAGTTAGAGAAGAGAGAAAGAAAGAGAAAGAGAGAGAGAGAGAGAGCTGGAAAGAGAGAGGGAGAGAGAGAGAGAGAGATGCTAAAGAATAGAAAGTACACTTCCCACTTTGCATGAAAGATATCGTGGATGCGTACAACCCCTGTTTCTTGTAAAAATAAATAATGTTCTCGGGGGAAGGTGGTTCGAGGCAGCCTTTTCAATTCGGTTCATGCTGTCACTAACAGACAGATCACTCGGGGCAAATATTTGCAAGCTACAGATCATAGGATTTATCTTGTTAACAATACGCCAAAGCATTCAAATCATCCGCCGAATCGACGTTCATACTATGCTTACGATGTGCGTCATACTGTTTGAATTTATTTCCACGTTAGCGGGTGGATGTGCCAATCATTTGGGAACCTGTACATCTTACTGCCTCATATCGATAAACGTAATGAAAAATAATATTCCGTTATATTGTATGCGAAGCACTGCCCACTGATACAAACAGCCCACCATCCCCTTTCCTCTCAAAAAAAAATGAAAACAAAAATGACACGATTATCTCAAGGCTATAATATTTTATAACAAAGGTTTCTATTTAGCTTGTAGGTATATGATTTACCTGGTTTACATCTGGACAAGTTCCTGAAGAAATATTTCCTTATTTATACATTCTTGTTTATTTGTATGTACGCGATGTTTTTATACTGAAAATAAAACCAAACCAAACCAATTTCCTAACTGAAATTGAGCCTGTCTTGTCCCTGCACCAATCCTCTATCACAACCTTCAATGATGTAACTGCAAGTTAGTCTCACCGCCGAAATCTGAGACGTACAAGCACGGCAGGAAATAGAATTTCAATGGGACAGGATTTTTCAAAAGGGTGGGTGTAAAAAAACACGCTACTTTCTTACCTCACAAAGTGTTCAAGCCAACGGAAACCCGACACTGTCTTTTCTACAAACTGGCTTTGACGTACGTGAAGTCATCTCACTTTTATAAAATGGCGTTCTTTCCAAAATGGATTGACTAATATTAACGAAATTATTAACAGAATTGATGTGAGTTTGTAAGTCATGTAATGGATATGTATCTTGCCAACACTGGTTAGTACACATGTCAAGGATGGATTTCCAAAGTTCCATTACTTCCACAACACCTGTGACACGACTTTCATCTCGCTCTACTTCTAGTAGTTTTTATTTTTTATTTCTTTCTTATTTTTTTACGCATCTCAATATCTTGCTGTAGATTTCTACAGAAGAAGAAGCCGGCAACACACCCACCTGCTTCCGAAATGATAACTCTAAGTATATGTATTTCTTTCATATTGTTCTAATCTATTTTTGCTATTGAATTCTCGCCCACTTTCAAATTACACCCCTCTGTTCTCTTGAACTTTTTGTTTGCCCCAACCTCAGCTCACAGTCCTTCTCTTCATTACTCTTGTCATTCCTCCATCCTCTCTTTATTCTAACCACCAAGACATTTTGGCTGATCCCCTTCAATAAGTTTAATGTCACAGAGCATCACGTTTGATTAATTTCAACCAATACTAGTTTGCCATCGTTTTTCATAAGTGGGTTGATTTTTTTTATATCACCGGTGCATTTTTTATACAGTATAATAATATGTTCGACCTTTTATCCTGTTATAAAGTGCTGCTTTAACAATTATAACATTTTCCCATTTACTTGATTATAACAATCACTCATTGGAGTATTTATTTTAACAGCAACGTTGTTTGAACTTTTCTATTTATATATCAGTCCTTCTTAGAGCAATGTCAGCCTTTTTAAAGCCAATTTGTGTTTTCTCTCATATTCAGCATTGATAATTCTCCTTCACCTTTTTTTCATTTCCAGGTGAAAATCCCACCCAAGAGAAACATTCTTCCTTTCTCTTCTCCTCTAGTTAGCCCTCCTCGTCTCTTTTGTTGTTCCTCGCATCATATCCTCTATTGCATCTCTCAATCCATCTCCCTCTTTCCGCCGTCAACCTCTCCTCTCTTTGTCATCATCTTACCGACTCCTCCAGTAAGAAGTAGCTGGGAGCACTCACTGCAACCCGACCTATCTAATGCATCACCATTAACCACTGCCAGCTCATTTCAAAATCTCTCTTCCTCACCCTGCCCTTGTCTCATAAAATAAACATTGTTCGTGGCGAAACATTTCGCGGTATTGTTCTACCAAGAGAATCATTATTCCGCTCTCCTTTCTACCCACGGTCTTTCTCTCGCTCCAATATAATGGATCGCTACCTTGAGCAAGGAGCCTATGCTGGAACTATCTCCGGCGTTTCCAGAAATGTTTTCTTACTACTTTGATATCTGAATTCTTTGATGATTAGACACTTTAACCTTGCCTGGGAACAAATGGGATTGCATGAATGTGCACTGATCTCGAAGCCGAGAGCTGTTCAAGCATTCCTTGTTGGCAAACTTTCACCAACAAAACGTTTGCCAATCGCAGATTCTGGAGGAGAAAAAAAAATCACATTTGAGCTCGAAGAGTGAAAGTACAAAATAGGTGTTCACCTTTTTGGTCTCCTGAAGACAGATTATCTACATTTCATGTTACGTCAGAAAACTGTATGGAGAGTTATACAAATTGATTGTTTAGATACGTATCTGTAGGGTGAACGATGGCTCAGGAATTAAGTCTTCGAAGCACTTCTTGTGCAAAAAGTGAAAAGGTAACAGCCGCGTGAATAATAATGTCATCCCATCGCTCTTTTAAACCTACGCTATTCGCCAAGACATTCATAAAGCGGAATAAGGCATATCAAGGTTTTACATTAACTCTTTCCCGGCTTTAGTCGACTAATAGAACAAACACTGGACTGCCACACTTGACTTTTGTCAAGCGTACAATGTCCATAATATAATCGTTACATTGTGGCAGTCTCAGGTTTCTATCCAAAGCAAATAACGAGTCAAAGACTTAATGCAATAAAAGTATTTTGATTCTACTATTTTTTATTTTGATACCGTTGTTGTTAATTCGTTTTTGACTATTATCACCAACAAATTTTATTCATCTTTTTTTTTCACAAACAGATTTAATAAATAATAGGCTACTATTGACATCTTTCTTTTTTGGTAGCTGTTTTTCATTTATGTTCACTGTTACGATCTTTTTAAAAAGATAAAATGGTATCATACCAGGTTACCTTATCCTGTCAGTTCTAAAATGGCACCTTTCTGGCAAACCTGCTCGGATTTGTTCGAAGGTTTCTCGGAAACAAGTTTCTTATGTATCTCGGTACAGACAGGGGGTTCCCTTTGGGATACCTCAATACCATCGACATTTTACGCTTTTATAGTAAAACTGTAGGAGGCTAATTGTAAATGACGTCACCATCGTATTTTAATGCACTTACTTCAGATCTACTACAGACTTCCACGTTCGTAGTAGAGCTATAACGCGATTAAACCAGTATGAAATGAAGCTGGGTCGTATATTCTCTCAGAGCAACCATCAATACGGGTAATTTCCCAGCAGATCGACATGAAATAAACATTATCAGACAAGCATGTCAAAACGTACAGATTAGGAGAGACAGGGAGCGAGAAAGAAAGCAACAGGCAACTGCTATTTTTATCCTGCGTTAGCGCTACGCCACATGTCTCTGGTTCATCACTTCGTAAGCCTCCATGGGATTCCCATTTTTTTACCTCCATGTTTTGCATGCTCTTGAAGCTCTACAAGTGGCACACATACGGGACATTGAGTGGAGAATACAAGACGAATTAGATGATCGAGGAACAAGGATAGCGGGAAAACACGGAGAATTAAACTACGTGTAATTTTGAAAAGCATCTATGTTATCTCTGTTGTTTTTTAGAAGACAATCAGTATCATAGGAGGTCCGACTACAATATGACAAGCGAATACGGCGAATTATTTACAGGACACTGCACACCTGCCCCTAAACGTAGACTGCGTGTTGACAGCAGCCCCGTCACTGCAATATTATCATCAGCTCTTTAAAATGTAAGCCCTTTACAGGCATATTGCGAATTGCATGATTTTCTTACTTTCTTGAAGAAAAGATCAGTTGACATGGTTGATATCCCTTAACGGTACCTCATCCTGAAAACAAGTAACGATCTTGTCATCCCAAGCCCAACAAACCATTATCTTTATACGAGGTGAATTATGTAATGATATTCTTCGGAGTTATCAGTGTGTGTCAGACTTATAGCCCGTGCAAACATTTAGCGGACCGGTTGAATTACTTAGTGTGGATTGAAATGGTGCTCGTTTGATTTATAATATAATAAATTATGTGTATTTACTGTTGCCATTGATTTCAGCGTCACCCTGGTAAGCTTGATTTACCTATTAAATTCATTTCTGGCTTCGTTCCTGCATCCACTCACGACGCCGTCAAGTAGCCAGTCAGATAACCCTGGACATCATAATATTTAACTTTCCTGTAGATTTCTTGAAATATTTATTTCATAAATAAAACACATCCTGCTTGAACCGCAATCTTGTACGACGCTGGATCCTAATTCATTCCATTTGGATTTGAAATGGCGATGTAATACTTATGACGCAGTTGGGATAAAACACTTTTGATTTAGCGCCTTAGATATACAATTCAAGAATTAAACAAAGCCATATGTCAAACACTGTCATTTGCTACCCATCCCACAGATAAAAATGTAATACCTTTTTAAAATGAAATGTTAAGACTTTTGTCAGATGCTATGAGCATTACTTTTGCTCAAAAAGCCCATGCAAAGAAAAATACATGAGCAGAAGATATAAGGGAGCCAATTTTCTTAGACTTGACTCAGGGCAAAGTTACCAAATGTGAACAAGAGGAATCGGCATGCAAATAAGAGTAGTACGCCAGTTGAGCTCCTATATCCCTGTAGTACGTCCTGAGTCAACAGGTTTGTACATAGTACGTATATTGGGAAAGAAAAATAATAGATTCATATCTTGTTAAGATCTAAGTTAGGAGATTGATATCAGCGTATATCCACAAGAAAGGGACATTTCGGCGAGTTGTTCTGCACCTCGTACCAAACATGAATAATGTCAAAGCTTGATCCATAGAGAAATGTGCATCAAAAAGTTGGAACTTAACTTCATTAATATGTACTTTCGAAATCATCCTGTTTATACAAGATTATCATAGAATGTTCGCAACATGACGGAAAACATTCCGTCTTATTACCAGTTTTCTACTGGAAGTTTGTAAAATTGCAAAATTATTAGTGGTTTAAAAACAAAATCTTACTAAGGCTAGGTTAGGCTACGTAACAGATACAAATAAATATTGCTATGAATTCAGAGATTAAGGTTTAAGTTATAGTCCATGTCATGTTTTCTTGGTTTTATACCCTTCATTGGGATGCAAATGGATCTGAGCTATCGTTGGAGTATAAATCAATCTGAACCATCGTGAGGCACTCTATTTACATTCTAAGCTCTCCTGAAAGACGGTTGAAAAAAAGGCAGAGGCAATACTGCCACTACTTATCCCTTTCTCGTAACCAAGGTGTAAAGATCGTGCATTTTCAGAAAATCCATCTGATTTCAATATATGTCATACAGTCCGGATGTAAGGAGTTGGGTATGTACATAGCAAAATGGGAGACGCTACGACACTGAGAAAACGGAAAGATAAACAAAAATAATCAATGGAAGCAAAGTTTAAATTTGAGATATCTAACCTAGGGGAGTATAAATTATTCATAGGCATTAAACACCCCCGCAGATATACACACATCGTCAAAGAGATTGAGAGAGAGAGAGAGAGAGAGAGAGAGAGAGAGAGAGGGGGGGATTGAAATTAAGATTAGACAGAAAGGAAGACGAGAATAGAAGGGGAGGAGAGAAAGAGAGAGTTAGAGAGAGATTGAGATTGGATAGATAGAAAGAAAGATGAGAGAAGGAGGGAGGGAGATAGCAAATATAATTAATGATACAAAAATAGCTCCTTTTCCACTGGATACAAAGCGCTTTTTATTATCAATGTGTCATCTCCTTGGCAGCGTTGTACTAAACATATCAGTCCTTCTTAGAGCAATGTCAGCCTTTTTAAAGCCCATTTGTGTTTTCTCTTATAATTATTAAACAATGATGATTCTCCTTCACATTTTTTCATTTCCAGGGGAGCGTTTCATCAAGCATTTTGTCAGTGATTTTTACTGACAACTGTTATAAGCTACTGAAATCCTTGCATCTGTTGGCTGAGAACAAATTTGTCGGTAAAAATCACTGACAAAACACTTGATGAAACGCTCCCCAGGTAAGAATCCCATCCAAGAGACTGGATACACTGGATATAAAGCGCTTTTTATTATTAATATGTCATTCCTTCGGCAGCGTTGGACCCAAAATATATACAAATTAAACGTTTCATCATGTTTAGTTATGTCTTCAAACTCTGTCTGAAATTCTCTACAGCCGTTGATGATTTGAGATAAATAGAATAACTATATTAGGTCACACCGACAAACCGACAAACCGACAAACTGCCTTTTCTCTCTTTTGTCTATCTCTTGGGGGAAGGGAAAAGTGAATTCTCTGAGGTTACAGTTTGTATTACACAAAAAAACACCCCCTCAAATTTGGACTTCCCGTTTTCTTTGCTCCCTCAACTACACCAGCGGGCGATAATGATACATCACCGTCTAATGCCAAGTACACAATTCGGCACTAAGTCTCAAAGGAACCAGGCATTTCGTTTTCTTATGGCAAACACTACATTACTCTCTTGAGCAACGATGCTGGTTAAGATTGTGATGCTCTGGGTCGCTCCAAGGGTTAAAGACGTTTCGAAAGACCTTGATAATTCTTGGCATCCTTATATGGATATAAGTCGTCGGACTTGTAAGTAATTTCTAAACTGAAATCACGAATGGGAAATATATCACGGTGGGATAATGACAAGTAAATCTACTGAATGATAAAGTTTTGCGCTCGAAGGATGTTATGTAACAGTTTAATGCACTCTTCTTTTAAATGATCAATAACGCATCATTGGGGAGCAAAGTTAAAAAAAACAAAAATGCACCCCAAAAGATTCAGTAATGCAACCCTCGGAATGTGCTGCGTTTGTGACTTAGCCTTTAGACATGATAGAGTATGTAACTCTAGGTACAGACACAACGGCCCTGTCTCATTCGTTATGCAGAGCACATCAATGTAGGAAACAACAGATGGCATAACGAGTCTCGAGGATTTCTCTGAACCCAAATTATCTCATATTGAGATCAACACTTCAAATCCCAACAGTCATTTTAGACAAACCAATGTCCTGGTAAACGGAGACACTTGTCATTTGATAATCATCGTCGAATCTATCATGTCGATCTCGGTACATCTGTCGTCTGTATTCATCATGTCCAGTTTCCTTTCCTATTAATACCTTGTTGTTTTTGTGATGTCCCATTTGTTTGAGGTGTCAATAGGGTCAAATGTTGTATTTAAATAGTAATTGTAATTGAGAGCTAAAAGCAGTATTATAATTTTAACACCCGCACATCTCGCTATTGTGACTTAAAAACAAAAATATTTACAAATTTCAGTTAAGTTTGTTAACCTTCTCTTTGCAAATTACCCTTTATCTCATCTAAACAGTCAATATTACTTGTCACTTTAATCTTGTTTGTCTTTGGTCCGTTGATAGTACGATATCTTTTATGATTTTAATGGTTTATTTCTTCTGTAAACTAGTAAAAAGATATTTAAACAATAACAAACTTTCCAAAACATTATCAACTCTATAATCCGTTTCAATGTCGCTTCTTCACTGATAAACTGTCATTAGAGTAAAGTACCTTCTTAACCCTTGTTTACCTGTGCACTCACAATAACTTATAGTAGTTTCTTAGCTCTCATTTTCTCACCAGCACATTAGATTTCAATTTTTCATAATTGTAAAAGAAAATAATAATCTGATCAGATTTCCCTCTCTCTAAATAATAAATCCAAATTATAGTCTCTCTCTCTCTTTCCAAGCTTTTTCTAATTATCTATTCTAAAGGGGGAAAATCAAGAGAAATTCTCTCCTTTCATTCTTAAAACTGGAAAACGTCGGAATTTGTAGAGGTGAAATAATCAATTTCACAATGATGGGATATCAATAATCAAGCTCTTCTTCTTGAATAGTCTCTCGAAATTGAATTCTTCCTTCCCCTCCCATTCCAACCTCATCTCTTCGTCTTTTTCTGGTACTATTTTTCTTGCTCTGTCCTTTTTAATTTATCTTTAGCGTCTTCTATTTTTTCATTCTGCTCGATACTCTCTGAGGATGATAAAAATTCAAATCTGATTATCAAGACTTTCAATCAAGATTTTGTATTTTTTCTGGAGGGAATTAAGACACACCTCGTATTGATTTGCCAATTTTTGTTGTGGACTGTCCTCAAATGTTAAAAATCAACCTTCCCCTTTCTAGAAATTGAATTCAATCGACCTCTTTCATTCGACCTTTTCTCGTCTCATTCTCTTTCTCTCATTATCTATCTCGTTCTCTCTAACTCTCTTATTAGCCTTTCTTTAATTTCTCCATCTTTTAAGTTTCCTCTCAGAATAAACAAGCTCCTGCATAACCATCAGCACAGTTGTGATAAGTAACCTTCCCTGTTATTAAAATTGTATTTAGTGACAGCCTTTCATTCTCACCCTCCTCCCGATCCGCCCTTTCTCCCCCCTCTCTCTGTCTCTCTCTCTCTCATACACAGATACTCATATAAACACCCTCATACACAACACACCCACACGCACACTCATTTCTAACTCTATTATTCAAAATCTTCATTCCCTCAATCCTCTCTGAGGACAACGATTCATCTGAAAATCCAGACATCCATGCAATTTCCCCGTTCTTCTTGGGAGGGAAAATAAAAAAATTCTTCCATTTTTTTTCATTTATATCAAGAGAAAGTCTCTCCTCTGATTATCCAGACAGTGAAAGAAAATTTGGTTCGATTTCGGCGGGAACAAGATAACAATAATTTTTGTAGCGCTTAACTGACGCCACCTACCGAGCTTTGATTAAGTCCTTAACAAATATTTTTGTATAAGCGATCAATCCAAGGCGGCAGTTTTTTGAGTAATTTGACCACGGCCAGTCCAATTTTCAGAGAAGATTTAGATTCCATAGTATCGCCTTTCGGTACGGACAATCACTTGATAGCTTGTTGTTTACTTTTCACCTGAAAAAAGTTATAGCTTTGCCTTTTTGACAATGATATAAGACCTGATGTACGTACGGGAACATGGGTAACTGCTATTAAACAGTTGATTAATTGAGAAACTGTTTTAATGGAGCACAAGCCCCTCTTGTCCAGAGCTTCAAAACATCCGCGGAATAGATAATACCCTTTATATGAAAGATGAAAGCTGAAATTCGATTTGCCATCCTTGTCAACGCGCAGATTAGCATCACAGATAAAGCGTAGACAAACAACACATAAAAGATGATTAGCTTGCACGATACAGTATTAAAGGGAAACAATGTTCAACACGATGCTGAAAATTCCAATAAAATATTATTTTACATCTTTTCTCTATTATGCTTAGAACAGAAGCTTGAAAATAAATAAAATCAATTTTGATTGCTACATTCGACAATGCTTTCCGCTATTCATTTCATTATGTCTCCCTTGGTCATACAATTTCTAAAGAAAGTTCTCTTTTTTTAATTCCATATGAGATTTCTAGCGATGCTTTTAAGGCAATGAAGGCCTCAAACTGACTTTTATCAGCGGAGGTTTTTGGTATAAAAATCATTCTATTGATGCTATTGAAATATCCTGCTCTTTTATAAATAGGACCACACTCCCTAGGTGAGGAAGTTGTTGGATGCAATTTACGCTTGTCCTATTTTACGTCTTGAGTTCTATTTCTCCCCGTGAAAGTAAACGATATCGCTTCTCAAATATTTCATTTCTTATTGAAAGGGGCATTCTTCCCTTACTTTACAAGGCTCTGTTAATGGAATTGGAGTTGCAACTAATTACAAACGCAAAAGGAGAGTTTTATTAAAATAAAGTGCTAGGGTTTTCCTTACTTTTTTTTCGAGACGATGTAAAGAGAAATTATTTTACCATAGAGAAATTGTCCCCCCCCCTGCCAAGGTATGTTTGAGTCGTAGGCAATTTTAGTACCCATTATTAACTATAAAACGATTAAACGTTCGAAGCTACAGCGTAGTTAAGGGTATACGCTTGGCCAATTGAATGATTTATGAACAGCAAGAATGGCCAAAAAATGGCATATATGTGAAATTTCCCCCAAGTAAAACAAATCAAATTCGTAAAAAATACTTTTTTGTACTTCTGCAGAATGAAATAATAGTAATCACGTTTGATATTCTCTTATTCATTTAGAATCTTTAGAGTTTTTAGTACTCCAAATGATAAATTCCCTTTTTTGTCAAGCACTAGTAAGTTGAACAATTTGACGTTTCATTTCTGTCTATGATAATAATTTTGCAGCTCCATACAAATACATTTCTTGCTCTATCATGCAGTATTCTCTTTTTCTAATCCAATAGAGATTTTGAAATAGATTCCTCCTGGCAGTTACGCCCCTCTTCCACCGAAGTGCCATCATTGCTGACGGGAGTATAATTAATGTGACATTGATGAGAGGGAAAGTAATCACGAGAGAACCATTCCTACGGCGAAAATATTGATGAAAAAGCTTATTCTTAAAGGATATAAAACATATTATTTGATTGAAGGTAGGATCAGAACAGCCCGAAAGGTAAAATATGCAGATTTGCACTTGTTGTCTCAGAGGTATCCTATTTACGTAAATCTTGTGATGAAAGATCTCGTTGGAAATTGTGACAGCTGATTATAGACAAGGTTAGCCGGAAACAAATATAACGTCATTTTTGCAAAATGTGTAATGAATTATCATTTATAAAGCGAATTGACCTTACCCGTACAAATAACAATGAAGATACCATTTGTGAAAAAGCTATGAATGTTTGAAACCTGAAATCACTTTAAAATATATGTTAATGTCAAGCTGGGGGTTTTCTAATGGTGATGGTTTTCTAAAATTTCTCTCTAAAGTAACTCCCATGCCTCTACGCAATATGGATAGTATGTTTGTTGTCCCTCTGAAAAAAGGCAATAGAGAAAATAATAGAAGTCATAGTGTATCCTGAAACAAATAGAGTGGTTCGACATAACATCTCGGTAATATTTTAAATTCGCAAATACGAAATTCCCATGTTGATAGTGACCTAGAATATGAGCTCATAACTCATATTATTATTCATCAAGTTTCGTTTAAACTTTCACCAATCTGTTTATCTATTTTTTCTCTTTTCCTTCAGTGCAACTAGAGCAAGTTTGGATTTCCCTTTAAAGTTCATACGATTGCCTGTTTAAACCACAGGTTTCTTATTTCTTTTTGAAATACAGTTATCCCACGAGGAATGATTGTGCATATCTCTACTACCCTAATGCGATTTTTATGAAATAGCTAAACCATTAAACAGCTCTTGAAATTATGGGAACTCGTTTCCAGTTTCCTTGTTTCATTGAAATCCGTGGATTATATGACGGGTTTTGGATTGAAAATAATCAAAGACACGAAGTAATGCAGCGCGACTTTTTGCCCAAACATATCAAATGTCTATCATAAAAGGTCATTTTGAGCATTACGGGCATAAAGCGTGGTATGGACACGTTCCTATTAATTCATCATGGTGGACTATTTCCAAACACAAGGACGCATTATGCAAAGCTCACACTTATTCTGGTTTTGTATTTCGGTCTCATTTCTTTCTTTTAGATGCCCGTTTGATGCTTGCGAGGTTTTCGTCTAGCCTTCATCTACTTTTCAATGTGATTTCATTTTATTTCCAGGTTTTCTTTTTGGATATTAAATGCCAAATCAGATCGTCGGGCAACAATCTTATATTGGATGTTTTGACTAGAATTACTTCTAAAAAGGAATATATTTTATTAAGCGTAGAAGTGAGAGCGAAATAATAGTTTCTCTAGAAGCATATGTATACATGTATAAAAGAAAAGCAGCATCGATGTTTTTTTTTAAAAGACCAGATTCGTCTTTTCTTTATTAAATCAATAATGTCGGGCGAGCTTCTTCCCATTTTATCGGCATGGACCGTTATCAAACAGTACAATTCCTGTTATTATTTTGGTCCTGGGTTCGTAAGAATTAATTTATAAAAGGGAAAACATTTTAGACGTGTAAAAACGGAGAATCGTTAAATCACTATTACTTTAATATAAACACAAAAAAAAATAAATAACTCCCCTCAATTGAATTGGCGTAACTTCTTAACAAAAAAGTTGTGAGCAAAATAACTTAGCAAGAGTGCTTTTACACTTATTGACTAACTTCCCTGTAAAAATGAGATTGATCCATCGAGTCATGCATGAGTGGGCAAACATTAAAGGCAAGAATGTCACTTTTCAGAAGTCACAAGGGTCATTTTTTATGCTGTATTAACAGTGCATTTTAACATTTTTGGTGCGATTTTTAAAGTGTGCTCACTCAACCATGACACGATGACAACCTCTTATGTTCAGGCAACATTATATGGAGTTATTTTTCTTTCAATAAGCTGAATGGATTTTGCAATTTCAAATTCAGGAGGGTTGAATTAAAAAAAAAAAAAATTGCTCACCCAACCATAATAATGAGAAAAATGTCGGGATAGGTGTGAGGGGGTCAAGCGATGGATGATAAACAACAACAACACATAAATATGCACCAGAAACCCAATTCGCTAAAATCTCGTTTCACGAAATCCCCAATATGACCCTTGTGACTTTTAAAAAGTGATAATTTTTGCATTTGATCTTTGCTCACTCATGCATGACTCAATGTATCAATCTCATTTCACAAAAAGAGTTAGTCAATAAGTGTAGGAACACTCCTGCCAAATTATTTTGCTCAAAACATTTTCGTTTACGCCATTTTGATT
The DNA here is from genome assembly GCA_025617745.1 of Heliocidaris erythrogramma. Taxonomy (NCBI): domain Eukaryota; kingdom Metazoa; phylum Echinodermata; class Echinoidea; order Camarodonta; family Echinometridae; genus Heliocidaris; species Heliocidaris erythrogramma. The sequence goes on from CM046857.1 coordinate 6,394,803, forward strand.
AAGGGTGGAGTTTTTTTTATTGTGTTTATATCTTTTTTTCAAATCCACAATTCAAAAAATGTTTATTGAGTTTTGTTTGAATTAGCAGATGACAATCATAGTTTTTCAACTCTGTTACGATGGCACTTGAAATATAATTATATTTAATGAAAAAATACCAAAATAGCAAGGGAAGATGATAATGAATGCTATTCATCTTTAGATCGAGAATAAGGTAACTAATCTCGTATAAAGATTTTGAGTAGCGTTAGATCATTTAAAAATTCTTAAAGCTTATTCATTTTGTGCAATAAAAGTCATTAATTACGCAGCTAAATTTAGATATCTCCATTATGTAAGCACACCATCTATTCTCCTCTAAAAAGAGCCTATGAGTGTTGAAAGGTAATATTTTTTCGAGACCATTCTTATATTCATAAAAAGTCGGGAGAGGTGAGATGAAAGTCTTGCTGATTCCAACATTACATTCACACACACAAACACACGCAAGCACGCACCCCAACACACCCATATATATATATATATATATATATATATATATATATATATATATTTATATTATATGCATTGCTAACATAAACGTGCAGAAGCAGTCGAAAATAGTATTGGTTAGGGTAATAAGGAAGACACAAAATCAATGAATTCTACTCAGGATTCTACAAACTGTGTTCAACAATTGTTGGACTATACTCCTTGTTGCATATGAACTATAAGAACTATTATAGTGTACCAGACCAGTGAGTGAAATAGGAGCTTCAGGAAAAACAAAACTTCAGAGGTCTAATATTATAAACCAACAGGGCCCCAAAATAGCACTAAATCATTGTAAAAAAATACTTTCACTTTTTACACATAATGGACCAATCTAGTTAGCATGCATGTTTTTGATGACTTCATTTTTTCTTTTGTGCATCTACAGGGTTGGAAAAAAGTTTGGAATATTTTTATTCCAAGAATTATTTCTTGTCTTAAACATATCCCTCGTCATTTTAAGTTCTTCTTTGAGGTTCAAATAAAAGATATGTGTCCCTTTTTAACTTTAAAAGCACAACATTAAAAATCAGGCTTATCACACAGTGCAGAGGTCCACTTGGAATTCGGAAGCGTATATTTGCTGTTTTTGCAAATGTCTAACGAACAATAATCAGATACAGTTTAATTGCTATACCGAAGTCCTCAAAATGACTGCAAACTGCACGTAGCCTTTTCAAAATTCCACGTGAAGTACAGAAATGTATAACAAGATGTTCAAACACAAATAGAGCAAATCTGACAACATGTGGTTCATTGGTCAGCCATTGTAACATGTTTAACAATATTACGTAGTCTTTGGTACAAGATGGAACAGTAGACTTCATTCAACACAGTTAATCCGATTTGGATGAATTATTCATCACAATATAGTAGAAACTAGCATTTAAAATCAGACATACTCATCGCCAAAAAAATATTCCAAACTTTTTTCCAACCCTGTATAGTGGAAAAAAATGTAAATGGACTCGGGAAAGAAAGAGAGAGAGAGAGAGAGAGAGAGAGAAGGACTATGAACATGATGGCAGAAGAGGTGTCGTTTAAGTTGTGTCTTCCATTTACCCGACTTAGCGTTCGATCGATGTATTATCCTATACTTATTCAAAGTGACTCGTAATGGACATATCGTGTCATTTTTGAAGTTCGGAGCATTATATATAAGCTATCCAAAGCTCTAAAGGAAAGTTTTTAAAATTATGGATTTAGCTGATAGCAATTACATGGTCAATCCTTTGAAAGGTGTCTAAAATCTTTCCAAATACTCCTTCTTTTCGAAAAAAAAGTTAGTGATATTAGGTGTTTTTTTTTAATCATCAATCCTTTAAGATTTTATTATATTCAAGATAAAAATAAAGAAAAAAAGAACCTACTTTAATTAGAAAGTTATGAGCAATGCAGTTTCCAATAATTTCCTGCAACTATGGTAGGTAAATAATTACAGTAATTTTCAGATCATAATACGCTGTATGTTAATGTAAGTTGAATGATAATTATTATCATGCGAAAAGGCAAAAAAGCAAAAACAAAAAAAAACCAACTTATATTTTCAATTTAGCTACTAGTAAAACAATTTTCTCGCAGTGCCAAAGGGGTATAACAAATTTTAAACTTCGTTTAAAAATCAGGTATAGAGGAAATTTGGCACGAATAAAAGACGGAAGATTCAAGAAAGTTTTTTCATAAAAATATGTTTTCCCGTTCAAATACCAAAAACTGAAAGAGTTCATCTCATAAATAAGAGATATTTTTATCATTAAATACTTTTTCAGATACACTCAATAACATTATTTAGAAAATTAGAACGGATCCCCCAAAGAAATTCGCCTTCCGAATAAAGGAGTTCCTGTAAAACTATGAACTGTCGATTTTCAGAAAAAAGAAAACTACGTCGGCAGGTAGTTTTGACTCATCTGCCGACTTTTCGAGGATTTTACGGACTGCTAAATCCAGGACTAAGCTATTTTTGTGGCACATTTCCATGAAATTAGTGCGTCGTGAGTTTCTTTTAGTGTCAAAAATCCTCGATTAAAAAAGGTTGGGTCTGGTATTAGAAAATTTGCGGTTGTTTTGAGGTGTGTGTATATAGTCCTATTTTTTGGCGCAAAAGCTGGATATTTGAGTTCCATTTTGACCATTGGCAATGATTGGGGCAGACTATATTCTTTTTTTTTGCTTCGCTGTCTTGGCGACAAGGGTGTCCGCAATTTACTCCTATCGATCTATCCCACATCTTAGAATATTCTGACAACGCCCTTGTATAAAGGGGCTAACGAAACACTGCGTTTTGATATGACATGATTTTCCAAACTTCGCCAGGGGAGCGAAGTCACATCCCATACCATTTATCCGGCATTATGAGCAATAACACGACGACAGATAGAAACATAACAAAGATACCCCTTGACAGTGTGTTGTATCAAAACACGGGGGAGTGAATCTCTGAAATTTTCCGGCTAAAACTGCTATCAAACCTATTTGGTTCTGATTGCTAGCTGCCTGAGCGTTGTAATAAAGCAGTAGGACATTGCAGGAATGAAATGGAAATTGAAGCCTGTGGATATTTTCATTAAATGGCAGGAAACTACTTTCCCCGTTAGTGTTAATTTCATTGTAATAATAGCGACCTGTATAGAAGGTTCATTACTCGCTTCATAGCTTGTTTCATTACAAAAAAACCTTCTTCCAGGCTATGAAGAGAAAACTTATTTCTAATACTATTATATTTCTTTATCATGACAGTACACCCATGAGCGTATATCACCGAAGGGAGATTATGTTCTTCTCTTGGTTATCTCGAAAAAATTTCTTAAGCCTGGAAATAGCAAATTATGATTTGTTTTATTCTAAAATGTACGCTTGATGTGGTATCTAATGAGCCGTGACACAACATGTAGGAATAACAATTTAACGAGCATTGCACCAGACATAATACGCCCCCACACATCTTTTTACGGTTTTATGTTGTTATGTTGGGCGTTGGGATAAAAAACAAAGGGGGGGGGGGGGGGTCTGAAGGAGCTATGGGTGGGGTAGTGGTATGATCAGTATTAAAATCATAATCATTTTTAAACATTATCTAAGAATAATAAGAAGAGAATGGCGTTTTGCAGTTATTGTCAATGTTGCTTTATAATAGAATAGGGACACCTAGCCTTTTCTCCTTTATTTCAACATACAACAAATAAAAGATTGGAAAGTGTGCACGAACTAACAAAAGGGCAATATGATTGTGTCATTAGGGATGAATATAAAAAAGCTTTTACTATAACTATCAGTAATCCACGGGAGCGTCATCTGTCCTGCTATAGTTTTATGCAATCAACCCAAGCATTTCTAATCATCAATATGATAATTGTTGATCAGAGGCGATCGGCACTAAACGAGTTCCTCTGATGGTTCAAGATTTCTAAAATGATTGTGAATTAAATGGCATGCGTGTGCAAGTGTGAATTGAAGTTGTCGAGCTTAAGCACGGATGTGAGATAGAAAACGATACGATAAGCACGATTTTCAAGCTTTCGATTTTATTTGTTAACAGTCAACTGACAACTGCTACGGACGCCACCTTCCGCGTGAGAACGTTTATTCATTTTGAACATATCCATTACACAGCCACCGTTTGCCCTAGCTTATGGAAGCGCTCTGTCAAATCTGTCAACTGTGTTTAATTTACTCATTATGTTTCTTTAACAACATTGCCAGGAAGATTGGGTAATTGTTTCAAAGCATATTGAATCTAGATGATTGATTAGTGATTGATTGTTTTACGTGAAGAAAAAAAATCAATACATCATTCGAGGTATAAAATATACAACTTCTGCTGTTTTAATCATTATAAAAACAAAAAATACACGGCAGATTGAAGAAAAGCATACATTATCTGTATGAGAACGAACAATACAAAGGCTGCATGATGGAATAAAATAAAGATTTTCGTTCCTCTGTTCGATAAGTTGTCAAAGCGGGACTAAATGTAATAAGACTGAAACCTAAGAGTAATTCGAAAGATCGTAGCGTTAATGAAACAGCACTGAAAAGAGATATTTATCTGTTGCATATGTAACTTTAATAGTCTTTTGTATATAGGTTACAGCGTTAGTATGTCTAATATACAATAATCTACATGTAAATTGTTATGATCAATCCACTTTAAGAAAAAAAAAATGAAATTTCACTCATTTCACTATAACATAAAAAGCTGTCATACTCATTCACTCGTCAAGGCTATGCCATTTTGAAGATGTTGAATCAATTTATGTGATAGAAATATATTCTAAAATATTTATTAAAAAAACAATAAATCTCTTATACCGTTTGTAGCAAAATTACTTGATGACTTATATTTTTTTAAAGGGAAAACGATGAATTTTGATAACATTCTTGATATTCAATAGTACACCAATTTAGATTTGTTTTCTTGATTATTTTTTAAAAATTTTAGTAATGAAATACCTATCTTTTTTAATAATACAATTTTTTCACATTAATTAAGGTTTTATGTATTTCACTCTGCGATTTTGCGATCTCATCAACATGAACCTAATGCCAAAAGTCCTCGCAGCCATTGAGTTAGTGAAGACATGGTTACCACACATGGGACAAAGCCTTGATCTTCATTCGGATATATCTACAGCCACTAGTGTTTAATAATGTAATGAAGACGCATGAATGATATATATATATATATATATATATATATATATATATATATATATATATATATAAATGTGAAAGAAATTGCGAGAATAACGGTGCGTAGCTGAATCAAAGTTCCCCAGAGCTGTCCTCCCTTTATTGAAATTTTTGCAAAGGCTGAAAAAATGTCTCCGCCGGGAATCGAACCCGGGTCGTTGGCTTAGAACGCCAATGCCTTAACCACTAGACCACGGAGACGGGTTAGTGGTTTCGGCGACACCAGATTCAATTGACCGACAGATTGACAAATCCTCAACCTTATTAATTAATTTATGAATTTATGAATATATATATATATATTTTACTAATTTCACTGCCATGACTACATGCAAACTTGAAGTAAAACGACTTTGATAAAACGATTATGAGAATAAAGCAATGAGCTTGGTAGGACACATAATTATGACTTCAAACCTCATTCGAGGAATCAAATAATTCCAGAGAATCAGGATTAAAACTCTCTCAGAGGACGCACTTTAATGTGCACCTGCGCCAGTTATTCAACCTCCCGTGAATATTTTGTAATTTTCATTATGGTCATGGCCCATAAGGAAGGTATTGATGTCCATAATGTAAACATGTCATGTAATAATTGATTATTTATTTATTCATTTATTTATTGAAACATATTTATTCAGGATAAAAACATGATCAGCAAAAGCTGTTTTACATCAAGTTCATAGAACAATAAAACAACAAAATACAAAATATTAAATATAAATGCAAGTTACAGAAGAGCAACAAAATTACAGTAGCATATTGAAATTAAAAAAACAAATCTCAAAAGAAATACAGAAAGGTAAAGAGAAAGATGATGTGAGGAAATAGACAAGGCTGGAAGATATTAGAGAGCGAGAAAGAAAGGAGGAAGTAGAAGAAAGTACAATTTGAAAAAGAGAAGCGAGCGAAATGCAGGAAAAGTGGAGGCGAGGAAGAAAATCTAAAAGACAATACCATCGATAAAAATTGGAAATCACAATGAATCTTGGCATTATTCTAATGTGATTTAAAGTACATGTTCATATAATTATGAGCACTTAATGATGAAAAGGACGATATATTTCTTGTATTGAATCTATGTCTATCTATAAACATTTTAATTTCATTGCAGAGTCTGAAAGGTGCAAGGCCATATATACATTGGTATGCTAGAAAGTAATCCCTCCTTTTATCAAATGTTTGCCATTTTAGTTAGTTAATCATATTAGCACATGTGTGACATAATTTTAAAATTAAAGAATTAAACAAAAAGTTATCATGCCCATCAGGATATATCCCGAGGCCAACTAAGGAGTTGCCATCTCAGAATCATCTTTAAATTTTCTTGTGTTGTATTGTTAACTTTCTCCGATTAGTATAGCAAAAGCGTTCGACAGGGATATATGCTTGTAATGCAATTTGCTTCTAGGCTTCGGTGATTGGTGTTCTCCCACGCTGTAACTAATGTCCAAGACACACCCACACCCTCTTCCCAACTTCTTACAGCCTCCCTTGGCAAAAATCCTTGACACTGTTTCATGTTAACCCTCTGATAAGCGAGAACTCTTCAGTTTAACTCTTTCAGTGCTGATGTCACGTATATGTGACAGATAGACTTGTCATTTTCATTTACAAATTGCTCGACCACAGGAAAGGTATATATGGTCGTCAATGTACATCAATTTTTTTTAGCATAAATCTAGCATTCGAAATATGCAATTACAGGGTTGGAAAAAAGTTTGGAATATTTTTTTGGCGATGAGTATGTCTGATTTTAAATGCTAGTTTCTACTATATTGTGATGGATAATTCATCCAAATCGGATTAACTGTGTTGAATGAAGTCTACTGTTCCATCTTGTACCAAAGATTACATAATATTGTTAAACATGTTACAATGGCTGACCAATGAACCACATGTTGTCAGATTTGCTCTATTTGTGTTTGAACATCTTGTTATACATTTCTGTACTTCACGTGGAATTTTGAAAAAGCTACGTGCAGTTTGCAGTCATTTTGAGGACTTCGGTATAGCAATTAAACTGTATCTGATTATTTAACTTTTTCGTTAGACATTTGCAAAAACAGCAAATATACGCTTCCGAATTCCAAGTGGACCTCTGCACTGTGTGATAAGCCTGATTTTTAATGTTGTGCTTTTAAAGTTAAAAAGGGACACATATCTTTTATTTGAACCTCAAAGAAGAACTTAAAATGACGAGGGATATGTTTAAGACAAGAAATAATTCTTGGAATAAAAATATTCCAAACTTTTTTCCAACCCTGTATAATTATAAGCTACCATAGAAATTTTCTGAGAAAATTGCAGATTTTTATAAGGATATTACCTTATTTCAACATTAAACAATAGTTAACAAATGAGAAACCTAAAAATAGTGGACAGAAAAGACACTCAAATGTAATTTTCAATAATTCTTATACATAAAGTTAGGTAAAATAATAACGTTTGGTGTCATAAGAAATGGTAATAGATTTCCTACAAGTTTTGTACACAATGTTTTGTGAAATAATAGATGGTTAATGAAGGGCAGACATTTGAAAAGTAGGCATTGATCACATTTTGGTAAAATTTTGAGGAGAGCTAAACCCCTTGGCACAGTAAGAGTTAACAAAATAATTCTATTTGAAAAACAAACAATCAGGCAATCATGAATATATGAGAAAGTTGTAACCAGTTTTTAACGCTGCTATAAACCTATATAAAGTAAGCATATTCTTGAATTCTCGCTACCTCAAATATGCAATTTTCGACGTACAAGGCAATATTATGCATGGAAATGGTCCGCATCTTCGTCAACTTCACTTCCGGTCCGTATTGAAATACTACGGCTTATGAATAAAATGAGTGCTAAAATGCTTAATTTTTGGATCGCGTGACATAAACCACTCAAATTTTGAAAATGCAACCAATTGTCTCAATAAATCATGGTATCTTTTCAAACATGTCGGTTAATTGATACTCAAACTCGAGGATTTTTGTAATACCTGTGTACATTTTCAATGCAAAAAGACAAACACTTGTCGACCCAATCGGGATATCGTCAGCACTGAGCATGCGTGGTTTGCATGACAAACGCCATCTGTTGGCGAAATTGCGTATTTGGGGTAGCGAGAATTCACTACGCCGTGATGCAAAACAAACCTCGGACAGTTGTCCCCGAAGATTACTATGTGTGACTAATGAATTATAAACACAACTTGATGTTTCTTATTTCTGTAATAATGGGGTTGATAATCTACTACTATAAAAGCTCGTTTTATGGTCACTGGCAACCATTATTACGATAAAACATTAAGGAATATGACATCCGCCTACGTTTACCAAAACTGGAGATGTGTGATTAATGCTATACGCCGCGAGGGAGAAGTTGACAAGTCGATATAGACCATTTAGAATATTTGACAAATATTTTTTAATCCGCCATTTAGCAACTATTATCATCAGAAATAAAATGACAAAGTATCATGTCACATTAATCTGCACTGAATTATGAATGCAAAGGATGATTTCCTTTCAGGAAAGCTATTTCCTCGTAAAACGTGCAGATGTGTTTTTTATGAATCTGTCAAACAGAAACTTGTTCAAAAGACACTGGTTTTCCTATCGACATTGCCATAATCACCCAAATTTTTGTCTCCCATCTCTGACTAAACGTAATATAAATGTATCTCCTAAATCCCGATTAGGAACCGAAACAGAGTATTGTGGTATTTTGCTCCAAGTAGAATTTATTCGACTACACACAACATCCACCAAAATCAATCTCAGTAGTCCCGATACATAAACCTACCCCAATTGTCATAATTGTCCCGGTGGGTAGCGTTGGAGTGGTCGTGGAGGTTGGGGGCAGTATCCCCCAGGACCCTGGGGCGAACTTGGGTAGCCGCATATTCAATTACAGACGGGCACATGCCGATCCCACCGCTATTGTATGTATTACTAATGGCAAGGACTTCGGTGTCTATAATGCCTACCTTCCACTGACTATAGGAGGCTCATCTGATCCCGAAAATGCGAAAATTTCAGCGTTCCGATGATTTCCGATGAAATTTAAGCCGGCAAGCGTATTTTGGGGGCCCTCTTTTCTGGTAAATCCGATAAAGATCCGACATTGATCGGGGTATATCTGATGAGAGACTGGTAGCTGCCCGATATTTGTCAGCCGTTTTCATCGGCGGCGTCCAATTCATCTGATTCCGGTTGGAGGATAATTCGAGTGTGATCTGACACTAACCCGACATTTCCGACAATCACCCGACACCAATCCGACTAATCGGTTAGTAATCGTAGGGTAATCGGACACTGACCCGATACTGTGCGGATTTTTCGCCAAAATCGGAAATCGTGTATAAAAGCAGGATCTTGGTGACATAGCACTGTAGCACGGTTATTGTCCAATGAAAATATGTCAAGCGCGAGTGTTGGCTGTCCCTGGGATCAGGGGAGGATCAAGGATTTTGTATAAGGGGGGAGGGGGGCACACAAATGCAGGTTTCTAAAAGGGGGGGGGGGCACAATGCATATTTATCTTCCAAGGGGGGGGGGGCGGGCCGGATGTGCCCCCCTAAATCCGCCACTGCCTGGGATCATCCTCCTGGAGGTGTCGTGGTATAGTGGTTCATTCACTTGACTCTCAATCCAAGGGTTGAGGGTTCGAATCTCAGCCCGGCACTAGCGTCTTTTGGCAAGATATTTGCCACTCTCCACCCAGGGGTAGTAAATGGGTACCTGGCAGGATTTATTCCTTGAAATGCACTTTGCGCTGATTACGGCTGCCGGAGCTAAAGCCAGGGTAATAATATCCCAAAACCCTTTGGAAGCGCATAGGGAGTTTTTTTAATAATGTGATATGCGCTATACAAGAACAGTGGTATTATTATTATTATTATTATAGACCGTTGGCCGTCAGATGTCACCACTTGTTATGCGATGAGTGTCGGGTGACAGTTGAGTTAATGAGCTATTACCTCCGAGTTTGTGCTGGGCGGCTATCGAACACGTAGGGCAGACCACAGATTGCAATCCGATGACTGTTAATCATCGGACACTCAACAGACTGTCATCGGACGTCGCCGCACGACACAATCTGACACACATCGGACTGACTCGACACTTATCCGACACTGACTCGACTTGCGACCGGACATGAAGTCCGACGGCGAACTAAGCTCTGAGCTTAGTTTCTTCATCGGATCACGCCGACACGTCTGACCAGGGAGATGGGAGGTGGTTTGACACTGACCTGATAGTCGCCCAACACAAATCGGATTCATCGGACTGTGAAACGATACGCTTCAGTGGGTGAACGGAAGAAAAAAGCTTTGCTTCCGACGAGAGACCGATGAGCCAAAAGCTCTGTTGAAGGGGGTATGACGGGAAGGAAAAAAAATTGCTGACAAGTGACCGATGAGCAGGAAGCTCTGTGGAAGGGGGTATACGCTAATGCATGCTGAATACAACCTCGAACTTCATTAAGGTCTGGATGTGTATCTTATGTGAATCGATCAGAGATTATGGATTACAGGTTTAGCAGGATATCACCTAGCTTCTCTGAACCTGTTTAAGAATCGGAAGGTAACTCAGGGGATACACATACTATTTCAATAAGCAGAGTTTAGAAGTTTGTAAAGTTTAATCAGTTAGCATCTTGAGGCTGGGGATTAGACTGTATTTTCAAAGAACAGTGGGCCTAGGTATCAAGTCTCATTTTCAAACTTCTCCATACATCTTTCCGAACAAAGAGGCAGAATTAGATATTACTGAGATAAAAGAATAAGGAAAATACTATAACGGCTGGTAACTGCCCCAAAATGTAATTCATTCGTTTAGTAATATCACTGAAGCACTTATAAAAATTAATTTTATATTCTGAAGAGAAGTCAGTTTCGTTCGGTTTTTAAGCTTTCAAAGCCATTATACTGATATCCCCAAATGTAAATAATGCCAAACAGCATCCTAGACAATGCTATCATAGATTTTTATAACTGAGGTTGGTATTCTAAATGTTCATACTTTCTATGTCTGGGCTGAACCGACGTGGTTCATATCACTAAGGCAACCTTTCAATAGCTCTCTATTAAAGTCGAATATCAGACAAGATATATTTTAGAAGAATAAATGGATCCCCAGAGCGACCCATTTCAATATATATCAATCTTGCATCATCATCATCTTAATGAATCTAAATTTACCTTACTTGGAAACATTTGCACGGATGAAATATGACGATGGAGGAGTGACAGGGGGTACATCTGCTTGCCCCCTTCCCATAGAGCCCCCTTCCCTTACCGCTGCAAACAGGGAGAGGGCTTATTATGGTTAAAGAATTTTCATTAATATGTTTGTTATCTCAGCGAATATCAATATGATTGACTTTCATTTATTTTGCATCGAACTAATTTTTTTTGTAGAATTATGCCCTTGTAAACTCCCTAACCCATTTTAATGGCTACGCCCACAAACGTTTCTCATTCTACTGTTCGCATTTTTCTTCCATTTCCGGAGATGGGGAATATATTAAATTTCAAGCAAGCGTATTTCCCTTCATTACCTTAAATTGGCTTTGGAAAAAATTTAAAATGAATGCGTGGCCATGCCATTCAAAATGAGTTTTGATGGTTTAAAATATGAAATGGAGCTGGCAGGATTAGGTATGAAAATTTCGAGGATGAGACACCTATGTTTGATCTTAATTAAAGTTTTATTAGGACACTGATATGAGCTGTATCATAAGATGACATTCGGCCTTATTACATGATCAAACAAGTGAAAGTACAATACTGGATGATTCAAAGTTTAATTTTGCTTCGAGATTAAGGCGGGGAAGGAGGGGGGGGGGGTGGTATCCTGCAATTTCAATTCAATTCAATACAATTTTATTTAGCAAAGTCATAAAAGCATTACAAACAAATACATAATACATTACAACAATACGATACTACAGAAATTGCATGGAAATGCAGCAGAAAGTCATTTTAAAAGTTATGTCTCAAGAGAAAAATTATTTTTTTTTGTATAACTTTGAATTTTATTGCTGTGATGGAAATAAAGGATGAAAAAAAAAGTACTGTACAGATTTCATTTAAAAATGGAGTCGTGTTTTAATAGACTACATTGCGTCGCCACATTCTGTTTCCTGTCACAAAATACATTTTTGTTTATCGCATAACATGTTTGATCACAGTTGTTGTCAGTGCAGTATAGAATATTCTCAAAACATCACCAGACATTTGGTTTAAGTGAAAATATAAGTTTGTGGGTAATAAAATGATACAATTTTACGTTATAGCGTTTATGTGTTGCGTGTGACGCGCGCAACAGACCCAATTCTTGTGAAATTCACGTGGCATAATGCTTCACAACTACAAGTTGTAATTATCATTACTTTAAAGAAATAATTTATGGGTTTATTTACCACATGAACATGGTTTAAAGTTTTAGATGCAACTTTTCCCTTTACATTTTGTCCCAATTTGCAGCTGATTAACGAATCCCTGAGATCCCATTACTTTCCATTCCGCACGAGTATACCTCGTTGAAAGAGGGATAAGCTGTAGATAGACAACTTGTTTATTTGATAAGATTGTCTTGTGCATACATGCCCGAAGCTAAATAAACTATAATTGTAATTGGATGTTACTTTCCTTTGGTTATGTATTCCAAAGGGGATTTCAAGAGAACTTCAATTATCATATCGACAGCGGGTATCATTTCTCAACTGTGTTGAGCAGAGGGGGAAATAAATGTAAACTGTGTTAAGAAACAGTTGTCCTCTAATGCTAGGGGCATTTTGCTACATTACGGGATTGGTGTGTCATAGTTCTAGATAGGACTATCGCAATTGTGATTCCCGTATGTGTGGTTTTCCTTTATGTAAGGAAGCCAAGATAAATGAAATGGTTTTAAAGACGTGCTGATATTTAGACAGGTACCGGCATACCTGACAGAAATTTGCGACAAACTAGATCTTAACTCAGTAAAGTGTTATGTTATACTCAGAGCCATCTATACACCGAGTTTGGCAAAGTCGGCTCCAGTAGGTATTAATAAGGTGCATGTTGTGGGAATCATAGATTGCCTGTTGCTAATGGTCGTTACCTCCCAAACCAGGTGCTGCAATGTTGTACCTTATGTGACTCATATGAGCCAGGTGATGAGTTTCATTTTGTGTTAAATTGTCCAGTTCTTGAAAAACTTCTTAATTAAAGGGAATTATCTTGTCAGGCCAAATGTTTTTAAAATGTTCAAGTTGTTTAGTATGAGAAATACCAAAGACTTGAAAAACCTTCTTGTAACTTAGTTACGTCCAAGTTTTAATGTCATCTGTAATGTTGTTGAGTTTAATAGTTATAGTCTTGTATTAGAACATTACCTAACATTTTGTTGGATTGCGCCCACAGGCGCTCAGAGGGGTGCGTATAGCTTTTGCTACCCGCTGGGTGTAGGTTGGCTAATATACATGTACTTCATTTTGTGACAATTGTTGCCTGTTATGTTCATTATTCCCAGTGTGTATTCTCATGTTTTTGTTTCTTTGTAGTTTTTCTTATGCCAAATACTGCCGTTTTATTATAACATGTTTGTATTTCTTCCATGTCCCCAGGAGGGGCCGTCAGAAATAAAAATCATTGTCATTGTCATTGTCATTGTTGCTTTCTAGGCAGGCATACAACAAAGGCATACGCCATATTGTGCCGAACTGAAAGTTGGATTAACTCTATTATGCATTGATTCGGTTATGCTCTGTATATACCTATACTCAAAAGAAAAACAAAAATGATTACTTTTTAACAGCTAGTTTAACAATTCATCCATATATAACTGAAGTGCAGTGCCGTAGCTTTGGTCAAGCTTTCGAGGTGGGGGGGGGGGGGGGGGGGGGGGTCGAGGTCTCGAGTCTCGAGGAGGGATCAAACCGACGGAGCGGATGAGAACGTGGGAAGGTTCGGGTTTTTTTTACCTATCACCTTCCCTGTCCATATCTCCTCCTTTCTGTCTCCTTTCTCTACCATCCTTCCACCTCCCCGTAGCTATACCAGAATCTCCTTTAATAATCGTATTTTCAGGCCACAAATGGCTGACTATATGGAAATGTAACTGGATCACGTTTAAAGTAATCATTTTGTTAACATTTCGCATTCCGTAAACGTTTTGATCGATACACCACTTTGCAAAGAAAAGTTAAAGTCAAAGTTATACTAAAACTTATAGAGTCATTAGAGATGTAGATCTATGTTGCACTGACCGAAAGGAAATACATTTTGACATATCCGATGAGACGTGATGGATGAATTTGTCTCACTTTACCGACATCGGTGTTACTTTAGACCATTAGCGAGAGTAAACGTTACAGTTTGAAAAATTAATTTCAAAAGATGTCCTGACAGTTTCATGATGGACAGAAGAAGTGATTAAACACCATCCGTCATTTTTTTTTCTTAAAACATTTTTTTCTCGTTCCTTATGGAAAATCCACATTTCCCCGGGTATTGCCAGTAGCGGAATAATCAGTTTTAAATTTCATGAAATCTTTGGGCCTTAGGAAAATCTTGAGCGCTTAATTTAGTACTTTGAGGCATCGCTCGTGTTTAAAATATTGAAGTCGTTCGTGTGTGCAAGATCTGTCTCTCTTGGCGATAAGGAATGCAATCGATCACCCTATGGCGATACCCGCGCTCGCTCATGTGGGGATGTTTTATCTCTAGAAAGCAATCGTCTGCATGCCGCGTGCGTTTCTTCGTCCGATGCCTGATGCGTATTTTAGGGCTATAAAGTAGAGCTGCCTGCAAACATATCGTGAAGATGTCTAATGGCGATGATCGATAATTTCTTGAGAAAAAGTATTATGTTGATCGATTGATTTTCACTTTTGATTTGATGGTGATTCAATCAAGCAATCTGGCTCGCCAAACCGTGCTTCCCAGTCCTAATGCATTTTTGGTTTTTAATATACCAGGATCAAAAGCAGAACGCCAGTTATTTCACAGACTGCATGGTCAAGCATTTAGGAAGGTGTCGATGAGAAATGAGGGCTCCATGGTAGAGTAGTGGACTGTTTTGTATATTTCAACATGGCTGTATTCTTGCAACATGTATTCTCCATTTTATGATGTTTGTTAAAGAAAAACAAGTCTCGAATTGACCATGCGTAAGTGGGTTTTTTGTATAGTTCGAGCCCCATTTTCCTAATCCCCGTTTTTACCCAATGGGATTTTAACAATAGAATAATAGAAACAGTTATGATAGGGCGCCATGTTTATTAAATTTTGTCACTTCTACCGCTATCGTAAGAGTTACGTTACAGGAATAGGCTTGAAACGGACGTGCCCCAGCCCCAATTTAGGGCGAAAAAAGAGAAACATAAAAAAGGACCATAGAATGGGTCTGCGTTAATCCTGAGAGGAAAAAAAACCAAACCTTTTCTCTGAAACCTCTCCCCCTTCCGCCCAATTGACAGAGTTTGCACGTGGAAGGCTGTATTCTAGGAGGAAATAAATATTCTCCCCCTTTTTTTTAGGAATTGGATTTTAATTCTACTCCCTCCACTGGAAGAGCCAAAATATTGGCCCATTTAAAAAAACATTTTGGCCATTCTTCAATCCACTTATCTGCTTGGAATAGCTAAAGCCAGGAATAATCATATTATTGAATTGCGGCAATTGCTAGGGGAAATATAGTGCAAAGGGCAACATTATTTATGGCTCCATGCATGAAACCTTTAACGAAGTGAAATTATTTATTTGCCAAACTGTTGAAATGTCATGTGATTTAGGAGTAGCGGAAGAAATATGAGGGACTAAAGTAGTCTCAGATATTCCTAGTGAGGGTACATCATTTGGGAAACTGAAATAACTCACGGCATAATGAAATAAATCAAAGTCGTTGTTTTTATAAATTCAATAGTGCATTTAACAAATAGCACGAAAGAAAATACATTAAAAATGAAAGGACATTGACTGAGGAATAATATCAACAGATGTCTAATGTAAAGCATACTTGATGAAGGTATAAGGAGCACAGCATATGAATTTAAAACAAATTCTATTCTAATTAAATTAAATCCAATTAAATCATTTACTCTGTGCAATCTGATCTTGAATTTGCAATATGATTAGTATATAACCATGGCTTAATTTGGACGCATTTCGCATTTTCAGTCACGTCACATGACAGGAGTCTGATGGTATAACATAGATGGGTAAGTGGGTGGATAAAAAGGGTGGACAGGAGAAAGCCTTTCGATGAGTTCATTAGATAGAGTCACCAGAGATTAAGAGGATATAAGACTGCATACTGGTGAGGTACAGACATTAAGTCTCCGACGCGTGTCCAATCTGCTCATTACACAGTGTTGCCGACAAGTCTGCACCCTCATCCAACATGATGGATAGACTCATTACTGCGTTATAGTCGTTACAGAGGAGTGGCGACCATACATATACACCAATGAATTTTGTCTTTATGATGGTATTCATTTATATGGCCAATTACATCCATTTACGACATCAAGCAGATTAAATTGAAGTATTTTGTACGATTTAATAAAATCATGGTCCTTGTTGTGTATACCGATTGATATAATAGTCCATAGCTTTTGTGACCGTATATACCCTTTGAATTGACTTCATACTGGTTGCAATTTGCAATTCAATAACTCCATGGACAAGATTACGCGGTGTATGAGAGCCTAAAAGTGTTGGTTTGCATATAAGGCTGGATTCGATTGCATTGTAAGAGGAAGGTGTTAAATGCGAGGGAGATGTAAATTGGGTTAATATTTGATCTTCCTATACGGCGACCAGGGTTAGATTCCGATCTGCTATTTTCGGATGATGGCTTTAAAGGTCGGCCCCGGTCAGACGCACATAATCAAATCTTATTTACAAGGATCATTTGAAAATGATTTTTGTAGCGAAAAGCATTAGCACATTCAGTCAGACCCAACTTCGGAAAACCAAGCACAGGTATATACGGCGTATAAATATAGAGCCCTCATCGTTCAGTGCGAGGCAGTGTACAAAAGGCATGGGGAAAATCTTGCAAAGTCAACCTGCCAACGATATATATATTCTTAAAAATATTGCTGCGTGTCAATTACCTTCAAAATCCGTGAATAATTCGCCATATGAAATGACTTTCAAATGACAAACATTTGAAATAAATATATCCGCAGCATTATTTTTTGAAAATTATAATCAACAGCATGTCGACATTGCAGGATTTTCCCATGCCTTTTGTACACACTGTCTCGCACTGAACGATGAGGGCTCTATATTGATCTTGCTCTATACGCCGTTTTCGGAGTATAAACCTGTGCTCGGTTTTCCGAAGTTGGGTCTGACTGACATATAGTAGTAAATAAATTTTTGTAAATTGATAACAGGCAAAAAAATTGATATGAAATTTTATAAAAATTTGATTTCTTGAGAGAACAGAATACCGAAATGTATATCATACTGGCCAAATTGTCAAGGTTGCTGGTTTCAAACAAATTTGTGCTAAACAATGTGGTGATCACACCAGCACCAAACACTGAATTTACTCTGCTCCTGCCCTTTTTTTGAACGATTTCGAGGTAAACCTGATGCGCAGGCTTTTTTTGGAACAGGTAACTTGGATGACGAGCGAATAATGTACTGACTGACCTGAAATGGGCCTTTGGTCCGAATTCAACCATTCAACCGTCGTAATTTAATCCTTAACCCACAAAATTGTGAAGATCTTAAACTCTTATTTGAATTTCATTTTTTTTTCATCTCTCAAATTCTATATACTGTGTAGGTCATAGACTCTTTCCTGTCATTTTGCGGACTTTCCAGCCGCACACAAATCCTTGTATTAAAATAGCCATAATAGTGGGCTCTCATGGTTCTTTTGACACCATTCGGGTGTGTACCTTGTAACACGTGTTGTCAGTCACCCAGAGTGGACTTTAGTTTTATAACCAACATGCCTTATGTAATGGTGTACATTTTCCACCCATCGCCCCATGTGGTAAAGTTATTACCTTACATTTCCCTCACCCAAAGACTCTCTGAGAGACGAGGGGATATAATCTTGTCTGGACAGCGGATTTGCTGTGTCACAGTATGCAAGATTTGTACGGTACACCCATTAATGGTATATTGAAAATACTCAGATATTGTAATGGGATAATAACACGCATGACATACTAATTATGATTAAGGGAATTATTGTAGATGTTTAGGAGCTAATTCATTATTAAAGAATAGCGAGAATAATTCTATGATGGTTTAAATTTCATCTGTCACTTAGGAGCCTCTTACAAATCTGATTTTGAAGACAGAATGTTTCCCCGCCTCATCCTGTTCAAATAATGACGGTTATTCATCAAACTCAATGTTGATTTGCTTCCACTGGCTAGTGTGTTTTCCCCTTCTTGCAGTGCGATGGTAAACCAGACCGAGACATTGTGGAACCAATGATGATGGTTTGATAAATGTAAGTAGCCCAAAGAAGTATTCATCCAAACATTATGAGATCATTATTGACTTTTCACAAGATTGATGAGTAGCTTCACAATATGTTAATAAGACATACAATAAATTTATATCTATGTTAATAAAGATACTTAGATATTATTATTAGCTTATTTGTATTATTTATTTTGCAACTGTCACATAACTTTAGTGAAATTGCAGAAATAAAAATGATTAAAGAAAACAACAAGGACAGACAATGCCATTAAAACAGATACATTTTGTAAGTAAATGACATAACTTAATTCAAAGAAAAATAAAAACCTTTGATTTTAGATACACCTCATCACTGTTCACAAAGTTCCTTTCACAATCTTTCAGACCTTTAAAGATATATTTTCTTCATGTGTATGAATAAACAAATAGGTCACCTGGTGGACATGAATCACGTGTCCACCTAATGATTCATGTCCAGCCGATGACACTGGAAGTTTTTAGTGTCCGCTCAAAAAGTTTGCGCAGTAAATCTCAAAGCCGATTTTATTTTGGGTTCAATATAGAAATCACATAAGATGTATAGTAGAGTGGAGTAGATATTCATGTAAAATTTACACCACTTTTTTTTAATAAAACAGAACAATATGTTACAAATTTTAACATAAATGTGTTATTAAGATGGGTCAAACTTGCAAACATCCCTTGGAAAAGGCACATAATTTTCCCTTTGCTTGCGTGTTTGTTTGTTTGTTGTTTTTTTTTTAAGGGGGGGGGGGGAATCTGCCATTTTGTCATTCACAGTTAAGCAAAGCAATAGGTTTATCCCTGCCACAGCATTACATCAGTAGCAAGATATCAATCTGAATTCGTCACACTTGGTGAAGAGAATGGGTACAGGTATAAAGTATAATTATCTTTAATGCTTCAGTGCCAGGCAGTCGAGCTACAGTCGGGGTAAATAATCCAGAACCCGTTTGAATAGCGTACAGACAGAGAGACAAAAGACAATTATTATTGTCCTCATTTTCAAACAAAACGGTTAATCATGTTTATGAAAGCACAGACAGATAACGTCATGCCCGTCAACAAACTATAAGTCAGTGCTTAACAATACTGCACACTCAATGTTATGAATTTGCGGCTAAAATACCTCGACAAACACGAAAAGGGTACTGAAATGAGCAAGGCCAAGGAGCAGTACTCTGATCTTCTCCATAGCTGTGTCATATACGTAGCTCCGGTCTTCTTTCTATGACCAAAGACTCCATCAAGTGGGTATAGGTTTAATAGACATCAGTACCGTTGTTTAGACGGGGGAAACCAGGTTCTGGCTCCTCACGGTAATTAACTGAGTTGTGTCAACCTGCGGTAGCCACTCATTGTGTATTTAAAAGCCCTGAAATACGACTTTGCCACATTAAGAGGGAAAATTATGGAAGACTAACTGCACAGTGTGATGATTTACTACTCATTTGTACTTAAAAAGGGGGAATATTTGCTATTAAAATGGTTGCATAAAAGCAACATTTCCCCCCTTTTAAAATATGGTAGTTTTTGAAGTCAAAAGTTCAACCATCCCTCTAATAATAATTTTCAATAAATGATTTATCACGCAAATTGCATGCGTGTACCCATAGATTTGTAGATGTTAACGCGTATTGAAGCCATCAAAATGCCCCAAATACATCAGACTGTATGTATTTCCGCAATGAAATTGTTGAGAAGAGTTACTTAGTGTGATGAAGTGCAAGTCATAAATCAAATTCATGAATTACTTTTCAAATACACTATTTTTTTTAACATTTTGCCATGTAATTTAAGCCAGTGACGCATGCCTCCTGAATATAATATATAACTTAATGAGATAATTTGACTGTCATTCTGTTGTTGTAATAAATAAAAATAATGATAAAAAAAATGTACACATAATTTTGTGTAGCGGTGCAGTCATGTATTTGCAAATTATCGTTATTGCCAACCTCTGGTGCCTCTTTAACCTTGCTTTCAATTCCCCCTCTCCATCACTCTCTCACACTTCTCTTGGATTTAACCTTGATCTTTTGAGCCGGGTGACCGTGCTCAAACTGTAACACTGGCAATGTCGTGAAGACATTAACAGGAAATGATGCAATTTGTCTGTGGACCTGATGGGTGCTACTTGTTACTCCAATTGCGTTAAAAGCCAAAGTACTATGTTACGAAGCGCAGAGGATGGTGTGAAGAAAATCGACATTAGTTGCGAATGGTGTGGGCGAGCGTTTGAGTGCGTGTGTATATGTGTGTTTGTGTTATATTGTAAGCTGCCCGGGATAAAAAGTAACGGATCACTGATCGTATCACGCACTCTATTGAGTGCACTGGCCTTTTCAGGCGCACAGACGACAGGTCACACTGCTCCTCATTCAGTACATAACAAAACTATAACTATGACACACCAATTAGTCATATCGCATTTTAGACGGCTTAACAATTATCGTTGCATTTTGATGTCTGAATAAGCCATTATTCGTACTGAAAGTGGCCACTCTTATTATGACTATTTTTATTGTTGAGTGATCGGTTTCCGGCCAGAGACTATAGAAATTTAGTCGCCTGTATATTTCGTTCTATCCTTGAAGGGAAGGCTGAGTTCTGGGAAAGGTGAAAAATAATTTGTGAGCTTTCTCATTCTTTTTTATGTCACTTTGGAAGAGCATCATAGTATAAATGTCCCCAGAAAAGGATTGCTCTTCAAATGTCCTCACATTCAAAATACAAGAAACAGCTGAAATGTTCTGGACAAACATGTGGGTGTAGTCCCATATACACATTTCTGTGCGCATGGCATGTGACTCTCAGCAGGACTGAGTCAATATCTACTCCTTTTGGTGATTCTAAAACCTTACAGCATAAACCAATTCTTTTTTACTATATAGTCAGCCATTCCCAATTGTTTTGAGGCAGTTTCTTTCATGGAATCGCAAGACCAGAACTCAACTTATCTTAACACTAGACATTTTCGAAAAGCTTATACTAACTTCATATCTTACATAGATAGGCATGGCGTACTTTAATTCGATGCGTGCAATTAATTGATTTGGATATTTACTTTTAATTAAGGTGATAGATCAATATAATTTGAAAATTGAACAAAATCTTTTTTTCTCCCTTTACAATATAGAGTAAACATAATTTAGGTGAAAACCACAGTGAATGTAAATACAATATCATGATCTCTATACCAATGGGAATGCGATGAAGTTTTTATTCAGATGTCGTTAATCATGCCTGACGTCCTAATTGAATATGATTCGATCCTGCCCATCTGTTTCTCATAGCTGAATCTTTATAAAGCAATATATCTACATCTGTTTCATTATATCCATAGGAGGATTGCATGGATATTGCCTGGACATCCCATATAGCTTTAACGCGAAGGTTGAGCTCTAGGAAAGGTGAAAAACATTTTGAGCTTTCTCATTCAATATCAAAGTAGACAAATCACCTGAAAAGGACTGCTCTTCAGATACCCTCATATTTGAAATATGACTAGAAATAGCTGAAATGTTCTGGCCGAACATTGATGCCACTTGTATGTGTATAGTCCCATATACCCATTTATGTGTGCAGTATATGTGCTTTTCAGCGAGATTGAGTTAATTTCTTATCTATTTTGATGATTCCAAAACAAAACAGTGAGTTCTGGGAAAGGTGAAAAATAATTTGTGAGCTTTCTCATTCTTTTTTATGTCACTTTGGAAGAGCATCATAGTATAAATGTCCCCAGAAAAGGATTGCTCTTCAAATGTCCTCACATTCAAAATACAAGAAACAGCTGAAATGTTCTGGACAAACATGTGGGTGTAGTCCCATATACACATTTCTGTGTGCATGGCATCTGACTCTCAGCAGGACTGAGTCAGTATCTACTCATTTTGGTGATTCTAAAACCTTACAGCATAAACCAATTCTTTTTTACTATATAGTCAGCCATTCCCAATTGTTTTGAGGCAGTTTCTTTCATGGAATCGCAAGACCAGAACTCAACTTTATCTTAACACTAGACATTTTCGAAAAGCTTATACTAACTTCATATCTTACATAGATAGGCATGGCGTACTTTAATTCGATGCGTGCAATTAATTGATTTGGATATTTACTTTTAATTAAGGTGATAGATCAATATAATTTGAAAATTGAACAAAATCTTTTTTTCTCCCTTTACAATATAGAGTAAACATAATTTAGGTGAAAACCACAGTGAATGTAAATACAATATCATGATCTCTATACCAATGGGAATGCGATGAAGTTTTTATTCAGATGTCGTTAATCATGCCTGACGTCCTAATTGAATATGATTCGATCCTGCCCATCTGTTTCTCATAGCTGAATCTTTATAAAGCAATATATCTACATCTGTTTCATTATATCCATAGGAGGATTGCATGGATATTGCCTGGACATCCCATATAGCTTTAACGCGAAGGTTGAGCTCTAGGAAAGGTGAAAAACATTTTGAGCTTTCTCATTCCTTTTATGTCAGGAAGAATATCAAAGTAGACAAATCACCTGAAAAGGACTGCTCTTCAGATACCCTCATATTGAAATATGACTAGAAATAGCTGAAATGTTCTGGCCGAACATTGATGCCACTTGTATGTGTATAGTCCCATATACCCATTTATGTGTGCAGTATATGTGCTTTTCAGCGAGATTGAGTTAATTTCTTATCTATTTTGATGATTCCAAAACAAAACAGTGTAAAACAATTATTATGTGGACATGGTCAACCTTTCCCAATTACTTTCTTTCACAATGCAATTGCATGATCGGAACTCAACTTTATCTTTAATAAAATAAAGGTGAGATAATATGAAGTTTGAAGATATATTGAGTAAGAGGTTATACGAATTGAATTTATATGGTAAGGATGGTGAACAGGCGGCACTATTTACAAAAAGTTAATTACTGTCTAGACAGAGGGGCGTGTCACGTCCATACCAGAAATTTATATTGGAAAAAAAGTCCGTAATATGATTCTCGACAAATACATGTATATAGATTAAAATATGTTTTTGGCTTGTTTGTCAGAAATTTCGCCCTTCAGGAAACTCTTTTTTTTTGGAGATATGTTGGATCTTCTCCCTATCTTAAAAAATATATCGACTCCCCAGTCTGCAAGTAAGTTATAATTTTATACTAAAGCTCGCCCTTTTCTTAGAGAGATTACAATAACAATGTATTAATGCAATACATGTGTTCCTGAAGACCTTCCCTAAAAGTGATAAAGAAATACATACATCACGACTATTTATAGTCATCTAGTCAATTTCTGTTTTTATTCCACGAGATTAATGATCTCCAAGAGTTGTCCCATGATTTCATAACTTACTCTCATTCAAACCTAATCACAATGTAATTACGATTTGCTTAACGAGCATGGTTAAATAAAGTGGCTACGACGGTGAGTCAAAGAAGTTTGCATTCGATAAAGGAAATGGAAAGCCTCCGGACCATTCCTTATAAGTAGTGAAAGAAATGAAACAAGTGAAAGAGGGTACTGTGTGATGCAGTTCCTGCTTCGTTTATTTGTGACATTTTCAGCTAAACGTTCCAATTGTCTATTACATTTGTTGTAAGCGTGTTTGAAAGAATGAACTTTTTGATATAGCCCAAGCTTGATTTATGGCAGATTTAGATAGCCCCCATCTTTTCTCTGAATGTAAACGGACGTTAAGGTCATTATGAATTATTTATCATGCATTTGATATGTTGATTGAATCAACAAATAAACCCAAAATCCTACCACACAAAGCTGCTCGTTAAAAACAGTACAAAAGCAGGTGATGCACACATTGGACTATTTTTTTTTTTTCAATTATGGACTATCAAACATTTCCTACCAATTCCCTTTACATCCGTTGTAGCCTAAATTTAAAGGGAATTTTAGTTGTACTCTTTGTGAATCTTACCCTTTGTCATTAACACAACTCAGAACTGCCTTGAACGTCCAAATTAAAACAACTCTTTAGATATACAGTGTAGCCAATTTAGGCACGCTGAGGAATTCATTCATAAAACAAGCAAATTAACAGTCTTTTCATTTTTAAGATTTTTGAAGTATTATCAATGTACATGTGTATGATGTGATGTGACCATACATGTTGAACGCCTTTGTAAATTTATGATGATCTATATGGAAATAAATGAATATCAAATCAAATCAATCAAATCAAATACAACAAATTGTACATTAACTAAATAAAAATTATGTCGTCGTTAAGATGGGCATAGTAACAAGTCATGTTCGTTGAGGCGTGACGAGCATTACAAGCATGCTCATTTATACCTTGTTGTGATTAATGGACCATAATTCGTTATGCTTCCATGAACATGACTACTATGCCAATTTTAAGGCAATATACTTCTCATCAATTGATGCACAATTAATAATATTTCATTCTGAATGATACATTTTGTACTCTGATATTTCTTGAATGCATTCAATTCAATTCAATTCAATAAAAGGTCTATTATTTCAATATCCAAATACAAATGATAATATACAAACATATTGGAAGATAGAAAAATCCATCGAGGCCAAAGGCCGAATGGCGGAAGATATCACATATGAGAAAAATTTAAAAATATTACATGCACATGTAGGTATACATAGCAGTATAGAAAATAACTAGTACAGTTGAACCATTAATTAATAATATAAGTGTAAAGCATTTTCAAGATTATTTGATACACTAGAAATACATGTGGACAGTAGATTAGATTCATGTCTCAAAGTTCAGGTGTTATTAACAGCAATAATGCTGAATGTAATACAAAGAATTTCATATCAAATTAAACATAAATACATCACTTATAACATGGGTAAATTAGAACATCATTATCATTGAGGCACAACGAGTTACGTCCATTAATCACAACAAAGTCTCAAAAGACAAAAAATGTTGTGGTTATTATTACTATACCCATCTTAAGGACGATATAATTTTATTTTAGTTGATGTACAATTGTTCTTATTTCATTAAATGAAAAGTTAAAAATACTATCAAATTTTGATAGTATGTTAAAAATGTGAGCTTAAAGTGTCGTTAATTTGCTTGGTTTATGTATCTACCTCTCAGTGTGTTCAAATAATTATTGGCTACACCTTTGTACAATCTCGTGTTCATTGTCTCGCGACGACTAAAACCATTCAAGAAATTTAGAATTAACCCAGATACATTTAGCAGGTTCAGGGCTATTACTGATAGGAGATATGTACCTGCAGGCGATTCGTTGAAAAGCTTGGCTGAGCGCATCATTGTCACCATGGTAACCGGAATATATCGGGAATATTAGGGGAAACGATAAAGCAGATAACTCTCAATATCGCAATCATGGATTACGTTCCAAGGTGTACGCTTGATCTCTGATTTGAACCAGAGAACCAGATATCTAGAAGCCAGAATTAAAGATCCTGTTTTTACATGTTTTAGATTGCATATGACACGTTATGAGATATAAAGAATGAGCGTTGATGGTTCTAGGGTTGAGTGAGTGAGGTTATGGGGCGGGTTAAGCTGAAGGGCATTCGAATGTGAAACCCTCACAGTTCGGTTTCTTTAGCGACCCGATATGATACATTTTCAGTTTGACAAAAAATTGTAGCTTGGTATCTTTTGAAATACATACACTCCTTAGGCATGGAGGGAGACACGGGATGGACGGCCGCTGAACTTTCCTGGGTAAGATATTAAGATAAACACTTTCTCTTGCGAAACATCACCGCGAAAAAAACTCTTCTTTTTTTAAGGGAAGCGCTGTAAGGCACTAGAGATGAGGGACTTCTATTTGCTCATCCATTCAGCCTGGATACTACTCGGTAAAGCCTGGATACTACTCGGTAAAATTATCTTTCTCTCCCGCTAGGCTTGAACAAGAAAAAATAAAATAGATCCAGTGGTTGGCTATACTTCCCCCTCTTCCTCTTGCAGAAAAACCCAAAGGAAATAAATAATAATCCATAATCCGATACATCCAATCGCGACTGACATGATTTACATGTAGCTGGATATGGAAGGGATTTACTAGGCAATCGTTGTAGAAATCGACACAGGATATACACAAGAAAGACAGCCTAACAAAACACCAAATTTTATTATCCACATCCCTAAAAGCAAGCTACGTATCATCTGTTGTAGCAGTCTAAATGAAACTTCAAACTCTGAGTAATTCCTTGGGGGTTTGTCTGATAGTCCAGATTTCACATTGAAATCAGTGAACTGTCTAGACGTGTAGACAAAGATTTAGCATCAGACGGTAGACGGAATTTTTGGGGAAAACAGTGTAGATGTAATAATATGTGAATGTCATTTATTACGTCACACCTTTGCATCACAAGTGTCATCTCGCATAACAATTTAATTATGGAACGTCCCCTACAAAAGCTTCTTTGATAGTTAATGTTCAAAACTACATAACAAAATTAACTGCCAACATTTCATCCATTATCCTGCTGGGTGTCTTTAAGACGTATTTACGATTACAAGCCTGCAATCTTTTCTACCGAATGATGCATCTCCTTTATGGTATCATGATGACGGATCTTGCCACGGATCCGTATTGCAATGGGCAAAATCAAGTGAAAAAGTTGCCAGCGTTTGAATAAAAGGTCGTCAACCCACGCCAAACTAGTTGCAAAGGCAACCACCAAAATGGAAATAAAGAAAGAAACGGCATTCATCAATGCACCTTGAGGTCATGACTCCTGTTAATTGAAATGTTAAGAAAATACCTAGTCAGGTTGACTCTGCATGAAAGGATCAAGCCCGTTGAGACTGTTCGTGACATATCTGGTCAGATATGTGTAGGCTATTGGATTAAATGTAGGACCGCTGATACCACTACCATTATGCATCTCATAATGTGAAAACATGGCGGTTATATCAATGATGCTTACTTTGATTTGATTTGGCTGGCTGTTTGTCACGCTATGTTTCAAAAGAAGTTTTACGGTCATCAGTGGCCGAAACGGCTGCTTCGGGTATATCTTTGTTTAACAAAGAAAACAATTCTTATAAGCCTATCCCATTCCCCCCAAACTCTTTAAGATTTATAATTGAAAGTTTCGGCAGGTTAAAGGACATAATGGTCATCAAATATTGAAACGATCATCGGATATATTCTAATTAAGCCAGTTTATTAAAACGCCAACATCTTTCACAACTTGTGAACAACTGCATGTTAAATCACTTTTGTGTCTATAGGATCTAAATTCAGTTAAGAAAGTGGCGTGATATCAAAAATGTATGGGGAATGAACAAAAATCACATAGTGCTAATCTCATCCTCACTTAAATCAGAGAAATCCCTATAAAAGAACCGGTAGACACTGTATTATTCAAAAACAAGGCACAATACAACTATCTCTGTGCGGATAAAAGGGTGTATTTTAGCGCACTTTTTTCGTGGGTGCAGCGTGTGTAAGGTAGCGGCTGTGTGGGTGTGTATGCATATAGGTTCGCATCTGATAGAGCACAATGTCACTAGAGCCAGCGTGACATAAATCATCAATGAAATCAATATGGTGTTTAATGCACCATCAACGCCGATGTTATCTCCCCATATAGAATATAACCGTTTTAAAAGTTCACGTTTAATGGGTGAGCGAAATTTGTCGAGATGGACCTCTAGGGCAAAAAAAGAAAAGTTCTTTTATGTCAGGAAGTGAAGCATAAACCTCTTTAAATACGTGAGTATTATTTCTCTTGTTTAGCTACAGCCCTTTGTAAGATAAATGTTACTGCGTGTTACTGACTGGATGCTTGCAAAATCTGATTGTTGTTTCGAAAATTTACGGATGTGAAAAAGAACCATTGCCAGATTGTGGTCAAATCCGTCAAAAATTGTAATGCGAAAGTTAATGTCGTTTGCTTAGCAACCTGAGCGTCACTGTACTGCCCATTGCTGGAATGCTCCCCAGGGGGTGGAGAATGTGCATACATTGTGTGCGGGCGTGCCAGAATCCAATGACCGGGGTAATAATATATATCTAGCGCTTTGGGCCACTTTGGGAAAGGCGCGTTATAAATGCCAGGTATTATTATTATTATTATCTCAAAATAGACATCTTGTGACAGCCTTTGTGGATGGGAACTATGACCACATGAGTTTCCTCTGTAGAGTCTTACTAAATAAAAAAGATGCTGCATTACCTGCGTTAGAAATTATGAAAAAAAATAAGCTTTTAACATCTTAGGTCTAATAGTTCACTGCATGAGGTTGTAATTTACTGATTTAACAAAGCGTGTAATCCCAATATAGCAAACTGAGCCTAAAGACAGAAATCCGATCTGATTGGGTAATTTTCATCCCTCAGTTTATATGAGTAAATCTTTTGACATTGGCACCTAAAAAAAATAAATATTGAATTGTATTACCTTCTCCAAAATTATTTTTTTTTTTAACCTAAACCGCTGTTACAAAAACAAGAACATGTAATTATGCGTAGTTATCGATGCTGTTAACTAATATTCATACATTACCGAAGAGTCCTTTCAATTCGTGGATGAAAGTGTACCTCACAATGTTCACGTGGGTTGATTATTACGCAGAAGCAATTATTACATCAAACAGAACATCGACCAAGCTCGATAATTTCTCCTAATTTTCCACGTCGGCCGTCGCCTCCATTGTTTATTCAAACATGTTTACCGCATTCGTCAAAGTATGCACATTTCTGCATAATTCGTGTGTTTTCAGGCCCGACGTTTTTGCCCCCTTTTTGGTCTCTAAAGCAAGTCGACCTCCCTCTTTAATAAGATTATACACGTCGTTACCTTCGTTTTGCAGGGGGAAGTTGGTAGCTGATTCCACCTCGTAGGACATATTCAAATGCCAGGGCCCAATCTCTCTCCTGTGTATACACCCGTGAGATTTGATTTAAGTTCAAGCAATACGAATCCAAGCTTGAAAAGTTCCAACCGGTTTAAGGCAAGTTTTTCTCACCTTTGAATGTCGTTACATGCAGTGCTACAATGTCGTGTAGGGACAGCAATTTCATAATGCGTACAAATTGACGATTTTTTTTTTTACCTTGCTTTTCATTTCTTATATTAAACTCTGTTGTGATGTCAGAATAAATAAACATGTACACGTTGGGAATCATAACAAAGGAAAAATCAGATTTAACTTACAAGATCAGAAAGTTTGACTAGTATTTTTCATTGCATGTTTCAGCACTTATTATGCTCATCATGCTGAGAACATACAATGTTATCAAGGGAAATGCTTAGTGAAATCTGGAGATAAAGAGACAACAATCCATTCGTTCGGGTAAAAAGTTAGTAAAAAATCCTGAAAAACCAAACCCAAAACGAAACCAACCAAGCAAACAAACAAAACCATCAAAAGCAACAAAAGCAACGTATGATCAAACATTCACAGAATAACCAGGTTTCCTTCCTTTCTACAGGTCGACTGAAATGAGAAAAGCAAGTCACTTGATCCTTGTTAATTCCTTCAAAAACATACGTGCATGATTGGTTTCTCCATGCCGGTCACGTGATAAAATGCATAGAGGCGCCATGGGTAGACGAGGGTAAATGGTTCATGACATGGTGTTCAGTGCAGAGACGTTCAAACATGAACAAACCCACAGTATTGGATAGGGACCGCTAAAGAGATTCAATATCCAATTATTAAAATAGGACTCGTGATCCGATTGCAAGGTCCCAAATCGTAAGAACATCTCGTCCAAGTTGAGCTGAGGAAGACGCAATCATTCATTTGGTAGTATGAGAAAGAAGATAGATTGAATGCTGACATGAAATGGTTAACCAGTGTGTCTGCAATAAAAAAAAAAAACATTTCCAGGTATATTTGTCAGTGGAATACATCTTAAAATCACTACATAACTTGCTGAGTTCTTTTTAGGGATCTGTGAAAAGCTTAGTACGTATTTTCGTTATATGAAAGACATGAACATGTTTAAGTAAATGCAGTCTACGTCTTTAAAGTAACTCTAGAGCTTTGATAATAGCCAACGACTTAGCAACTGATACGAGCCTTAGCGCAAAGAGATCTATTTTTAACCCATGAGGTGCCGGAGAGAGAGAGGATCCGATTTGCAAATGTGATGAGTTTCCAGATCTTTGATCTCACCCCTAGTGGAATGCTGTTCTTGATTGAGCGAAGCTTAGAAATGTTATACCAGTTTTGGATTGTCTGGTCTTATAGGACCAATATAAGGACCTCATCCTCTCCAGCCACTAAAGAATACAGGCACATCACATGCAACGTCTTCATATTTCTCACTATAGCTGCACTGGTTGTTTCATGGAAAAGGGCATTTGCATAATCGCTTTATAAGTCTCTTATTCTTCTAATATACTGACATTTTCGGAGGTCAATCGCTGGAAATACATGTATCCTAAGCGGCTGAACTAAGCCTATCGGACGATGCTCGATACGCTCTGTTCTCGCGATCATGGCCATAATCCGTACTCTCTACACTCAAATCCTCATCCAAGCGAAGACGAAACTCTACCAGCACCGCACACATGTGGCTCTTTCCCCAAGGACATGGTTACAGCCAGAATTAGAGTCTCTCAATAGCAAGCAGATAGTAAGGGTGTAACTTAAGACCATGTCTTTAGACGGCTATACCTCACCCCGCTTATTTTTTTTCTTTCCGGGCAGAAACGAAGAAGACCGCCTTGGGGACAAAATATAATATCTGGGTAAAGGTGAACGTGAATAAATTTTCATTTCGTACTATGAAAGGAAAGTGTGGGGCGGAGAAATGTTTATCAACTATTTTTCAAAAAGCTGTCATTGTTATTTTTGTTATTATCATTATTATTTTCATTGATTATGGTTTTGTCATTTTTTCCCCGCCAGTCCGTTCTGTTTTTACTCATACATTATTAGAAAGTCGGCCACTGTACTTAGATATTTCGGATTTTCCCGCCTAATGAGTTTGAGGGAGCACACCAGTGCCATTCTAGATTTGGGAAATTATAGTCTCCCCCAGAAAAACAACAACATTAATCACATTTCTTCTCTTATTTTTAAAGCTGTAAGGCATATACTAAATTAACTGTTTAAATCACGTAACTTTCATCTATACCTTTTAAAAAATGTCAAGAAATCGAGAATAACAAACTTTTCTTTGGAAAGGTCTCAAAGAAATGTAGTGCTTAAATTCATTCAAACTTAAATTATCGAAGACTTAAGTGTAAGTTAAAACTAAAACTGATGTTTGTTTATACATGGACCTGTTGCGTCTACTCATCGTCCTCATTTGTTATCGTTTTCTACATAATTGATTTTCAATTCTTTTATTTACTTTAATCAAAGTGTTTTCTCATGTCTTCCGAAATTTTTACTGTTACAGTAACTCAATTCAGATATTAAAAGAGCAACTTACAGCACATAAATACTGTAAATTGAATTTTTTTTTTTTTTTTTTTACAAAGGCTGAAAACAATCTTTTGAGGAAAAAGCAATTTCATTTTTCTTTTGTTTGAGCTTCGACAATCCGTGGGTGTCACCGCACCAACCGTGAAACTTACTTAAAGATCACGGAATCACAAACCGCCTTCAGCTTCCCTTGATCTTTCCCCCTACCATGTTCGACAGAGCTTGATCATAAATTTGTTATTGCCGCCACGCAAATACCCAGCTTTACTCAAGAGACGAAACCGAGTCCCTGACTCTCCGATACCTCATCCACTATTTATTGAAGAATACGAGAAAAGAATACAGCCAGGTGGGTCTGTTTCCATTGTCATGTATTCCTTGCCATGTGTGAATGTTGCAATTTGAACTGAGTCTTCGGTACATCTCCAGATGTATAACATCATGAAGATAGCGCAAAGGCAGAAGCTGTAATGAAATCACAAGGATCATGTGAAACGGTCTCTCAAGTTTAAGCTGATTATTCTGAGCCGCTGATCCATTAATCAGATTTGAGCAGGATTTCCCTTTACCAAAAGTCCGCCGTGATTTTCAAGCCTCGACCAACTTTCAAACCACTAAATATTAAAGTAACAGGCAAATTTGTCATAAATCCATAATATTAGATTATGTCTATAACACTTTCAAAAAGGTAAACTAGAATCTGGGTAACATGACGTCTTGCGTGCATGATTGATTAATGCCATAAGTTGGGATATGAAAGTAGAATAACATGTCATATGTATTCAGAAAAAGGACGCATCAAAATCCGAGGTAAAAACTAAGGGTATTTATAAAAAAAACTTAAATGCCAAGCATTGACAAAATGTCAAAAGCATGATTGGATGTATATGCTAACCCAAATCCTGAACCCGATATTTAGATTGGTGATCGCAAGGCCTTTGACGATGGATAATCGCGAGAGAAAAAAGAAGTCCACGGAATTTCGTCTATCAATATAACTAGGCGCATATTATGTCAAGAAGAATTTAATAGTGATTGAAAGAATATATTGTGAAACAAAAGTGTATGAATAACTCCCACTGCCTGACATAAGTCTGGAAAAAGACTGACATAAACAGCTAATGCAACGATCGGTTCTCTCCATTAGGACAGGGGTACATGTAAATCAAGCAGGGGTGAAAACTAATTTCTATCTGAAAAGGGAAACTTGAAATATTAAACTATAATATGAGATGAATTTCCCCCAGCTTTTCATTCAGGGGCCTTGCTAGATGAAAGGGTCTGTCGGCAAATTTTGGAAGTTTAGAGTCTTGTCAGGAAATTTGAAAAATCTGACGACCAGTTTTCATCGGTGTCGGCAAATTTAATAACCAGAGGACATTATGCTTGCTTTTATTATGCCTGTTGAGAGAAATTTTCTGCTACCTTGTAGGCAGACTCAGCATAACACCCCCTCTCTGCAATACCCTGTTAAATCATCGTTAGACCTTTGCAAAAATGTGTGAATAGTTTTATTCGATATTAACCGAGGCCTAAATATCGTACTAGATCACTCATACAAACTATAGGAACTGAACAACAAATTATTAATGGGGTTAGATTCTTTTTGTAGTGTCGTTTTTACTATAATTTCAAAAGAGATTTATGTTTTTTCTTCGAAATGCGTTTATATTGGAAGGCACGGTAAGTAAGGTCTTAAATTGCTTCCACGACACTGTACTTTATGTTCACCTCTCATCATCATCATACAAACTAGATTATGATCTAACCAATGTCATCCTTTCTCGTTTTCAGCTCCATCGGGCATGTCTCTATGTCACCCTAACACAATCCAATGGGGTAATTCCATTATCTCCTGCCCCGACTCCACAATTATTATTTCTCCAACTTTCACGCTCTGCGATCTACCAGTCGCGCGGTGATGAACTCGTTTATCTCATTTTAGATGAACTGTTCGACGGGCATGGGTTGAGAATTGATGAAGCAGATTGTGCATGTAACGATGTTAATGAATATCTAATTCACTTCGATGACAGGTTAATCTATATCCAGTGAGCTCTTAATATTGGAAAAAGGGATGTACATCATTTTCGTAAACACTTGAATACGAATTACCATGATGAATGTCATTATGCTTTGGTTACCCGAGTTGAAAGTTACCATCATATATTAAACAAATATGCATTCCCGTTTATGAAATTCCTGGCTCATTGGTCTATAGGAAAAAGGAAAGAGCAATTAATTTTTAAGTTAAAATAGCCTAAGTTCCTAAGTCGAAATTTGACTTCAAAATACGGATTTCCCGTCACTTCCTTTAACGTTTCACACTTGCAAAGTCCATGGTTTAACTATATAGATCATGTATTTTCAGTCTCCATCAACCCCCCATTAATGAACATACAAGGATTACATTTCATTAAATTCAAACTTGTATCATATCCCTGCTTCTTGAAAGTACACGTAACCGATACGTGAAAAGGGAATATCGATTTCGAAATACCTATACCTAGATTTATCGCTCACCTAATATTGCTGGGATATCGCGTTGCCGACCAAGTTTCGATTTGGAGTTAATATTTCTAAAAGCGCACCTCGTGACTTTGTTCTTGATCGCATTCAGTGCTTGCCGGCTGTCGCCATTAAATGATACTGTTCGTCTGTGCCGTAATATCTGGAAACCTTATCCAAATTGGGATCTTGTTACAATGTTTCTATGGACGGACCTCCTTGACCCCATGAAGTAATCGCCATGGAAGCTCTTTGACCTATATTCCCTCAAGAACAGGTGGAGCACTGCATGCTGAAGAGATACTGCGCTATTATAATGATCTCATAGCATAACGAAAAAGATAAGACCTAAAAAATAAGTACCTTAGCTTATTCTATCAGCGGTACCCCCAATGGAAGACCAGGCATATAGAGACTTTTACAGCACATTAGTACGTTACAGCGAAGACAAACACACTCGACCTTAAATAATGAAATTCAACCCTCTGCTACTTCCTGGATGCTTTGTCAAAGCATGAAGCTACAATGGTCAATTAAAAAAAAAATTTATCCTTTTTTAAGTTGTAGATGAAAACCGAAAATTGATTTACGTTTTAATGACGTTAGATCCGTCGACCTAGCCGTATCACTGTGTTAATGATCCTATATTTTGGAAACCCTCAGAGTAATTAAAAGCACCAGATGTGAGAGCTTTAGGCTTTATGGTGATTGGAAGTCACAAGAATGGTCAATATAATTCTCCGGTTATCACATCTCCAGATTGGAAAAACAGTAGTCCTTAGGAGGAAGGGACAATATGTCATGAAATCGTAATATTATATTTAACCCTTACCGGACAGGAATTATAAAAGGGCCAAATTGATCAAATTTTGTTCTTCAATTTGGCAATAGTATTTTTCTTTCATTGCTACATGGTTCTAATAAGGTGAAATGTCTTTAAAACAATATGGTTAGGAATTTTGTCGAAAAGTTGAAAAAATTGCCAATTTTGAGAAAAAGCAATGATTTTGAACCTCTCAATGTGTTGCCAATTTAAGGATTTTAAAGCTTCTTTCGTTTTTAAAATTCCTGGCACCAAATGTAATGGTCATGCAACAAAAATGGACATAGTGTGTGCAAAAAGTGTTGCTCTTTCTACTCACGCATCTAGTATATTTTTAAGGCTCTGAATCAAAAGCTATTGAGCAAACCAAAAAATGTGGTCAATTGTCTCGAAAGGGTTAAACTTGTCATAGTTTATGTAGTTGCCTTAGTGGTGCCTGGAAGACGATTTCATTCATTTTCATTTGTATTCATATAATTACACAATTGGGAAATCTCATAAACCCATAAGCTTAATTTGCTCTTTGTTTCCAAAATTATGCAATTTGCACATGTAATCAAGAAAGAACTATCTGGTGTCAGGTGTCAGGTATCCAGAGGCAATCAATATAAGTTTAAATATGCCATACACAACCCTGCCATGGTCGTATACGGGTCGAAGGGGACCGTAAACATTTTTCTCTGTCTTTAGAGCTAAAATCCCCGAATTAAGTTTGTGCATACACTTCCATGATACCTACCTTAAGAATGATGATCACTATCCATAAAATCGGACGAGTTATAAAACATCTCTTCGAAAAGTCCACTGGTTTGGGGAAAACGCCCATTGTCAACCTCCTTATTTCATACAGATAAATGTAATAATTCAACAAAATGAATTGACTTGGGAAATGAAAATGTGAAATTGATTTCATGATGACAAGAATTTTGTTTTATTAATTTGTATCTTAGAAACACGGCAAAACTGACCCTTCACCTATTCCAAACCGACCCATTCTGTGCCTTTCGGTCTATTGTCGATCAGGGGAGCGTTTTGACAGTGATTTTTACCGACAACTGTTATAAGCTACTGAAATCCTTGCATCTGATTGGATGATAGGAAATTTGTCAGTAAAAATCACTGACAAAACGCTGGATGAAACGCTCCCCTGAAAGAATCATGGTACATGTAATATAAAGTCATCTAACTGATGGACTCACTGTATAAACTATATCCAATTATGAGCCGGTATTTGAATCTGGATTAAAATTAGCACGCTTTTATGGTTACTGGCCTATGTCTGTCTATGTCAGTTACCATACACATTATGTGTTTTGAACCATCAGGGGCAAATAGCCTGCTTTGAAGTTCGACTTATTACAAAATTAATAACACTGGACAATCAGAACTAAAAATAAAAATAAAAATTAAGTCTGGACTAGGATGTGTAATATTGAAAAATCTCATATTCGCTTGTTGTAGATAAAAGGGATATCTCCTTGATAGAATTTAAAATTGCCATTTTTGTCAGATTTGTGGCTTGAAATTTCCAATTACCATGGGATTACGTGACATATATAGATTCTTAAATTACAAGCCGGTTACCATGGTTTTCAGAGTATCTAGTTTTCAGAATCAAATGACAGAACTTCATGATGATCAAATACATGTATAATAATAAGAGTGACTCAGGTTTTTAAATTTTAACCCATTCTTGTTTCACCACATGTTTGTTTGTTTGTTTCTTGGCTGTTTTATTACAATGAGGGATAGTGAAATGAGGGCCGCACCTTACTGCACGTGCATGCACACTTATTAAGGAGGAGAAAGCATTATCTTTAAAATGTTCTTGACTCGATGTTTTTTTTAAACCTATTCCATAAAGATACAAAAATACAATTATTCAAAGGGAAATTCCATTCTAGTATTTTAATACCAGGGTGGACTTCTCTCGTTTTCTGCTTTTCAAATCAACTTAAATTTGACTAAAAGCAGAAAACCAGAAAAACAGATTTAGTGAAAGTTTGAGCCAAATCCTCTCCCATTTGCTTAGTACAGAATATTTCATAAATTTTCATTTTCATTTTATTTAATGAAGGAATAGACCTGTTTCATATATGTGTGTGTATAAAAACATTTGCAATGATTATATCTAGCGTGCATGTATAATTCAATATTTTCTTTAAAGAAAATGGAAATTTATGATTTTTTTCAGTACAGAACAAATGGGAGAGGAGCTCGCAAGATATGTCATGGAGTTACCAATTTTTGTTTGATCGATTACAACTTCAAAAATTCGTAACTTTCTTATTTCTTATCGTATTTTGCTCAAACCTTCATTGATCTTTTTTTCTTTAATCAACTTGTAATCAGGGTGGACTTCCCCTATTACTTAAGGAAAGGTATAATCCATTTTTTTCAGGGGGCAGGATGGTACAAATGTGATGATTAAAAAAACGGCCCTTTAAAATTCGGCTACGATGTCCCTGCCAGTGGTATATTGTATCAGCCTTAGATTCCTCTTCAGTCTCTAAATTTCAAGTCGCGAATAATTCGTGCAAATGTACATGTAACCTAAACGGAGAGTAGATTGAAATCAGATGAAGAAGTCAGGGGCGAAAAGGTTCTGCGTTAAAGAGAAGAAAGAGGCATTACAGCTTGACAAAATAATGCTTCGTCAAAGGAGTAGTAGCAGTAATAGTATTATTATTAGTATTATCATTTATATTATTATTGTTATTACTATCATTATTATTATTATTATTATTATTATTATTATTATTATTATTATTATTATAAATAGTAGTAGCAGTAGTAGTAGTAGTAGTAGGAGTATACTATAATATTAGTATACTACTATTAGCATACTCCTATAGGAGAACTATTAGTAGTAGTTGTTTATTGGATAACTTGTAATGATTTGCCACAGGGCCCAGGAATCAGGTCAACATACTAATATTTTCTCTTATTTTTCAGAATAACGTCTAAATATCTTTCCCCGTTCTTTCTATATCCATTTCGCCATTATTTTAAATGAAATATAGTGTCATGGGCAATGTATATATCATACATGTAAATAACAAAATCCAGTGGGTTGCAGCAGCTAACACAATGGACGCGCCAATACCTGTATTGTGCATCCATGGGCGAATCGGGCAGGAGGTGCCATTTTGGCGCGTTAATGATTAATAGATGAAGTCGCGTACTTGACTGGTCATATATCATACCCAGGAATGCATACTTTCCGCTCCCCATTTGGAAATACATTAACATTACATGGTCGTGATGGAGGACCCCTTTCTAATCCGTCTGCCTCTCCTACCTAAAATCCACCTCCACTCTATTTTGATCCTCTTTTCTTAAAATGTATGTTATTTTTTCCACGAGTTATGATCACCTTTAGAGACGACATACCGCGATCAACCAGGTTCAGATGATATTCCTAATGGAAGGGAACAGGAGAAAGAGAGCGAAAGAGTGGGGGGGGGGGGGGAGACGGTAAGAGACACTGATAGACAAAAACAGAGACAGAGAGGAACAGTGCGAAAGTTGTTGTTTAGAAACAACGGGCAAATAAAGTTTTAGATAGAAGGGGGCGGCGGTAATGAAAATTATCTCAATCCCACTGTGAAATACTCATCTTGGTAACATTGGTGCTTATTCATGATTATGGATTATTTCCTTAGGGTACCAGATCAATAATGTCTTATTTCTATCGGCGTGTTACTAATATCTGGAACATCATACATACTAATGTAATGCAGGGAGTTTAAATTTAAGACAAAGAACGTCGAGCAAAACGTTACCCTGAACAGTTCTAGTTGAGGTGAGATACCGAGCTATTCGCGTATAAATCTCACAGTGAGAAACTGGATAGAGAAAGTGTTGTGCATAAACAGAAAGAGAGAGAGAGAGAGAGAGAGGGCGATTTTTCAGTTAAATAAATGAACTAGGCGCATGAAAGTGCGTCCGAAGTTTTAGGGTTTAAGGGCTGGTCACATTTGTCCGATAACGATACCGATAACGATAACTAGATTTTTCATTAACATGTTAACTACAGGCAGTTTTTTGTTTTACTTTTTGAGCAATGTCAGAAAATTAGAAAATCTGACAACTTTGATAACGCTTTTGAGCACGTTTTTGTTGTCGGTTTATTATATAAACTTGAGACACATTTCTTGATATCTCTGTTTTTCCTTGACGGAAAATTTCGGCTAGTTATTGACAGATTAGTTCCTACTCCGCCCCCCCCCCCTTCCACCCTATTCCATGTATTCAAATTAGCTTAGCCAAGTGGCGCCATTGGGAATCACAAGTGTTTTTTAATGCGCCACGAATTATGTCTCGGTAGCTACGCAACAGAGAGGGACAGTGGTGGAGCTCATTGCTAAAAAAAAGGGCTTCTTACAAAAATCTGAACAATTATGATACTCTTTCTAAAAAGCTTGATTGACTTCACAGGAGGAGACCTTTCTCCCTCTCTTATTATGTTTATCGATGGTTTTACCGGTTGTCCTCTAATTATCCCTAATGCACCATTATTTTTTGTCTAATAAACACGACGCTCGTTCAAATGAAAAAAAAAATCAGCATTATCAAGCATGGTACGCACTTTCAGTTGGAAGAAACAGAGGTGGTTTATACCATTGCGCGCTGATAGACATGCGTCTAAAAGAAGGCGACGACCTGTAGAGTACAGGAGTTTGGCCAACTCTGTTTCAGTTGGGCACAACATGGCGTATATTCCTTTGTTGCATGCTTGCCTAACAAAGCAACATGCACCATATTGTTACCTACCGGAGCCGAGGTGGTCAAACTCTGTGTATGGATTGCTATGACTGGTAGTATATTCCATTCTTGTAGAAATATAACATAAATAATCCTGGAGCTCCCGGATGTCTGGTGTCAATGCCGGTAGGAAGGCTCTTGCAGAATGACTCAAACAAGTTCCTCGTAAAGCAGGAATCACACACTCTATTTTGGGTTTCATATGCAATGGTATGCATTCATGCTGTAGATCGTCATGCATGACGAAACAATGTTGTCAAGAACTCTTGGTCATGGCGGACCCGTTCAAATTAAACCAAAACATCATATTATACAAATCTACAGGGCCTGAGGAGATTTAGTGTGATCTATGGGGTTGGTCTCAGCGACTACAGTCAATCGTCTATTTCCTCGAGGGGCGTGAGCCCTGAGAGGAAATAGACGACTGTAGTCACTTCGATCTACCGCACAGATCGCACTATCTTTCCTAAATTAACCAATTTTGTTTTAGGAATGGCCTCATCATTCCGCCACGGGTACCTTGTATGAAACATGACATTTCTCATTATACAAAAGGTAATGTAAAGAATCGCTAATGGATTTTCCCTTACTTCGAGTCCTTGTGATTTGAGGAACTCTTTTACATGTCGAACCTCGCTGACACACATTTTAGACGATGTATGATATCTAAGGGTCTTGTACCAGGAAGACCTTCAGACTGATAATGTAACATGCACGCATGTTTAGGCTAATTCCCTTATCATTTTGCAACTGATGATAAGTGGCTAGCGTATCCAGCATAAGGTGAGGACGGTGTACACCCCACCCCCGTCTGAAGGCCTGTGAAAAGGTAAATATATTACTAAACCATAAATAGTATGCTACGGATTTAATTTGTCATATGCTATTTTCTCTTGTTCGTTTAACAAACTGAACCCCTCGGTAGACTGGCAGTGCTGCAATGGCACAGATGATCCTTCCGATATAAATTTATTCACGTTATCACGTATGTTACTATTTATATGTTTCTTATATTCGGTAAATAAAATCCCATTAAATCAAATCAAAGTTATGTAAAAGGTCTACAGCAAGCAAGGCTTTTAAAAAAAGTTCTATGTCGCTTTTTTACTTTGAGGCCGCCATCGACATCAAACAAATCGCTCATGATGACGGTCTCCTGCGTTCACAAATCCTGTTAATTGTAAAATGTTAATTTCCCATATTGTATACATATTTTCTTTGTATTCAAGAAGTAAATTGTTAATGTCTGACAATATGTATATATATATTATAAATCTGTAATACATGTATTACTATATTTTGTATCATGCTATTGAACACAGAAATAAAATCAATCAATCAATCAAGGCTGAAGAAATCATCACGATATATAACTTATTTCTCTCCTTTTTTTTCATCGGAAAATATTCAAATTGTAAAATTCATCCTTCTTCACGTAAGTTTATGGGTTTTATTGCAGTATAAGAAGCGTTTGTGCGATTATCTTCTGTGGTATATGTGATTTTTTAAACCAAAATCCGGTAAAAAGACAATTTTGTCAGCTCTAGCTGTGTACGAGCCCTCCCCCAACCCCACCCCCGTCTAGAGAGAATTCTGCTCCCATGCTCGGAGGCCTCCAGTTTATCAATTCCACGATACGTCGTTAATGGTGTTTGTCACGCAGAACATGAACACAAGGGCGTCGTGCTCATCAAAACTCAGACTAAAAGGTAAAATCAATCATTCACAGAGTTGGGAAAGGATTTAAATATAATATCGAATGCGTCTGTCCATGAGCACGTACTAAAACCATTAAATGCCCATGATATCTGTCACGAAGTAAAGCTTCGATACGGCATGTACCTGAAATGAACTGAAGTGAATGTAGACGTACGGACCGGGAAATGGGTCTTTAGTGACAGGTCACATTTGTCCAATAACGCTAACGATAACGAGATTTTTCAATAAGGTACATCCTACTATATGGCGTGTATGTGTCAGTATGCTCGTGTCTGTTAATAGTTGGGCAGGTCTAGGGAGTAATTTTAATCATGATTAAGGATATTTGAATGGGGGAGGGGGGGGGGGGGGTACTCCCCAAACCCTCTGTAGGGACGTGCCCGGTAATCCTCACCTTTTAAAGCTCCTATTCAAAGGTTATAAATATGGTCAAATTTCATATCAATATGTTTGGATGCTTTATAATTGGTTGGAAACATCCTCACTGGACCGTGCAAATGTGCATCACTATCACCATCAAAGCATGGAAGAAGCGAGATGATGACAAAGATAATGTGTAAAACGAAACAGTCGCAGAGGAAGGTATAGGTAGAGAAATAGAAAGAGAGAGAGAGAGAGAGAGAGAGAGGGGATAAAATAGAAATCATCAGATCATAATGTGGAGATAATTGAGTGTTCATCGCGTTCAACATGGAATACCAGCAATACATACGGTGTATTGACGAGCTATTTTCGGACCTGCCGATCGAATGACCTTGTGTCTTGTACTGTATTACCGTATGTGATCGCAAAGCTTCGCTAGTTGTCTGGTAGAAGCAAAGGGAATGCACATACGGTATTATTGTCTTTTATGATGTATTAACCACGGAACACTATTCGGAACTAATAATAAAGATAATAAAATACGGAAATATAGAGCCTATTCATGATTCCTTCATGCCTGGAAAATTTTGGGAATCAAACTGCCCCAAAAGCATTAAAATACAACGTACATCTTCATTAAGAATATTGATCGATTTTCATGTAATGGCGTAAAAAAGCAACAACACACACAACACAGACATAAATCAACACACACGATTCTACATGTAATGAGGTAATACACAAATGGAAGGGTCGGTTATTGTTTCATTACATTTTTAAAAACTAAACTTAGTGTATGTCTGCTTCTCCTTCACACTTGAAAATTGTACAGGTTTCTGAATAGTAATGTAATTTAAATATAATTACTTGAAACGTAACCATTGCAGATTATACAATAATGATTTTTTTTGCCCTCAAACCCTTTTAAATAGAGCTTACAGAAAAATTGTATTTATAACAAGCAGACAAGTGATCGTTTTTGCTAGTTTCTATTTTGCTTAGACATGAATGATGTCGACATGATTTTATGATATAAAATCATGGTATTTGCGGTCAACTATCTCCTTTTCAAAACATGTTCTTCCCTCGGTAAGCAACACAGTCATGTTTGGGGTATGTTCATGATACATATTACTCAGTGATTTGATCACTTATCAAAATTATTCGACTCATTGTCTGTGAAGAGATGTACACAATCATCGTCCGAATGTGTCTGATTATGAACCCTATACTGCGCATGTTGTTATTTCATCAAGTTTTAAGTCATGTCCAACGTCAAGTAAGTTGACCAACATAAACCCAAGCAAGGAAAATATCACAGAATGAATGAGTCTTTATGCTTTTCACAATTAAAGGTTTTCGGTAACACCGTGTGGGAGCGTCTGTAGAAAGGCTGTCGATATATTCTTTCGTGAAAATTAGAGGGATTTTGGAAAAGTGAAAGGAAAGGGGGAAAAATGAAAGATATGATAATGGAATGAAATTAAATTGAACACTTACAAAAGACCATTATTTTCTTTTTTTGGGGGGGGGGGGGGGGGTGGTATATTTACACCAAACACCGCACTGCAGTTTTCCTCTAGTTAATCTCCTGACGATGAACAGAGAATTTGAACGCGTCGAGACAGGTATACTCCTTTACCATGTTTACCGAAAGCCTTCAATTATGAATACTCACTCACCATGGAAACCTACAGAGAATATCTAATAATTATGTTTGTTAAGTATAATATGGCCGAGATGACTTTTGGTTTTAATTCATCTTACAATGCACTACAGTACGCACTACAATAGTTAATGTGATTGAAAACAGTGAATAAATTTGAATCTTGAATCTTGAATCTACAATAAACAAAATTAGCAAACAATAATTATACAGAATATTAAACAAAAACATTCAAATGTAGAAAACTACGTAATAAATGGAAAGATGAAATAACTTTTTGGTGAAAAGTAGAACGAGTGAAATGCACACTTGATGATGTCTTTTGACCAGCCTTCCCCTTGACAAGAAATGTTACACTCATAGGTTTACAGGCAAATTGAAAGTGTGAATTATTACAAGCCTACATTTTGCCCCAAGCAAATATCGTATAACATCGATCTTGGACAATTACAGTACTTTGAAGTTGCATCCCATCAATGCAAGTTGATAT
The DNA here is from genome assembly GCA_025617745.1 of Heliocidaris erythrogramma. NCBI lineage: Eukaryota > Metazoa > Echinodermata > Echinoidea > Camarodonta > Echinometridae > Heliocidaris > Heliocidaris erythrogramma. Next base: position 6,439,204 of record CM046857.1, read on the forward strand.
CATACCTGAAAATGTATATTGATTTATTATTGCTATTCCGAATATTGGATATCTTTTAAACTATATGACATTCAATCTTATACAATTTTGATTCATTGTAACAAATTTAAATGGATATTAGATGACTTTTGCAAGGCAGACCTATATCTGATGTGCAATTCAAACATGCCATAGTCTGATGCGTAATCTAATCAGCTTTTGTCGCGAGGATATACCCCTTCCCACGAGAGCAGAAATAAATGAATGATCCGATCGCATGGACAGGTACGGAACATCGGAATATTGCATGGCAGTTGTAAATTGTACATATAATATTTGTTGCAACATTACTGTTGAAAAAAACCCAACTTACTTATGGATCAGCAGTTAAGTGTAAATGACACATTTACAAATTATTAGATTGTCTCATAAGTGAAGAAAATTAAAGGAAGAGCTTCTCATCCATAAGCCTGCTCGCATCTCCGCGGTGCAATATATTTCCCATGGGGGAAGATATGCATGGCATCCAAATCTTAATGGTCATTAATTCTTGGTCTATCATATGTCGCTGCTTTTTAATTTCTCCTCGGACTCAGTTGATGAATATTGATGGAGTTGATTTGTTATGTCACTCCTTGTATTTCCCAAATGTCAATATTTCAATCACGCGCACTATTAATCAGGCGCTAATGAGCATGTGCTCGTTTCGTATATAATCTACCCGCGAGGAAGATCTATCACGGTGTACTCCCGGGTTAAAATAAAGGACATTGGCTGCGTTTTCAAGTTGAATTTTATGAAAATGAGAGAAAAATGGTTGCGTAGCTTAAATATATATAAATACATCCATGTACGATCTATTTGGGAGACACTCTTTGTCTGATTTATTTGTCATCGTGTCTCCCTAATACACTATCTAGTAATATATATATATATATATATATATATATGTGTGTGTGTGTGTGTGTGTGTGTGTTTGTACAGCTCTGGAAAAGATTATTAGACCAGCTCCATTTTGGGGCATATGAGTAGTGTTAAGTCCATTGTCTATGGAAGTAGGAAATGATTATCAACAGCTAATTACCACTAGTGTCTCCCTAATACACTATCTAGTAATATATATATATATATATATATATATATATATATATATATATATATATATGTGTGTGTGTGTGCGTTTGTTTAGCATTATGTCCGAGGACATTTTCGGACAGAGAACAAAAAAAAAATCATGACAACAATGGTCCTCGGAAGGCGGACAATAGTCCTCGAACGTCGAACAATGAATTTATGCCTTATTCCGTCGACTGTCCGAGGACGAGTAACAATAGAGGAACAATAGTTGTCCTCGGAAGTAAAGCCATGTAAACGTGTGTGTGTGTGTGTGTGTGTGTGTGTGTGTTTGTACAGCTCTGGAAAAGATTATTAGACCAGCTCCATTTTGGGGCATATGAGTAGTGTTAAGTCCATTGTCTATGGAAGTAGGAAAATGATTATCAACAGCTAATTACCACTAGTGTCTCCCTAATACACTATCTAGTAATATATATATATATGTGTGTGTGTGTGTGTGCGTTTGTTTAGCATTATGTCCGAGGACATTTTCGGACAGAGAACAAAAAAAAAATCATGACAACAATGGTCCTCGGAAGCCGGACAATAGTCCTCGAACGTCGAACAATGAATTTATGCCTTATTCCGTCGACTGTCCGAGGACGAGTAACAATAGAGGAACAATAGTTGTCCTCGGAAGTAAAGCCATGTAAACGTGTGTGTGTGTGTGTGTGTGTGTTTGTACAGCTCTGGAAAAGATTATTAGACCAGCTCCATTTTGGGGCATATGAGTAGTGTTAAGTCCATTGTCTATGGAAGTAGGAAAATGATTATCAACAGCTAATTACCACTAGTGTCTCCCTAATACACTATCTAGTAATATATATATATATATATATATATATATATATGTGTGTGTGTGTGTGTGTGTGTGTGTGTGTGTGTGTGTTTGTACAGCTCTGGAAAAGATTATTAGACCAGCTCCATTTTGGGGCATATGAGTAGTGTTAAGTCCATTGTCTATGGAAGTAGGAAAATGATTATCAACAGCTAATTACCACTAGGACGACTACAGCCAGGACACATTGTCCTGGACAAATTTCTCTAGAAATTACAACTTACACCCCTTTTTGCCCATGAGAAAGAGTTTTCGGACCAGCTAATAGACTATAAGAGGATGAATTTCATGGCCTTATCATTATTCTACTGAGACCATTGCGTGTGACATAACAATTAAAGGTAATAGAAACTTAATTTTATGAAACAAGAAAACATTCTTGCAGCATGATTGAGCTGCTGTGAGGAAAAAAACAACACCTTGTTGACAGCATGTCACAAGGCATGGCTGCTATCATCAAAATGTAGCAATCTTCCACCAAGAACTGAACAAACTGCCTCCAGAGGAGCGGACATGGCTTTACGAGACAACCAGGCATACCTCCTGGACAATTATTCCCAGACCAATTCTGTCAGGACATTTTTTTCCAAAACCCCTACCCTGGGTAATATCCCTGAGGACAGTTAGCATAAGGATATTTACATTCTGTTAGTTGTTCTGAAAGTTCTATATTTTGGGGTGCCCTTAGAAGTAATTGTCCTTTAGCGAGAATTGTCCGGGGTTGATTGTCCTAGGGGCAATTACCCTGGCGGTAATTGTCCGAGGGATTAGTTATTACACAAGCAAATTGTTTGGGGAGTATTCATCCACTCATTATGAGTTAGCTAGTAGAAATCATTCTGAAAATTCAATTACTGATATAACCAACACTTGACATATAGGCCTTTATAAGGAGCTGGTCTAATATTTTTTCCAGGGCTATTACCTTTACAGTTTTTGTTACTTCCCAGGTCCGACGACCCATTAATTATATTGTTCTTGACTACCAGAATACTGCAAGTTTTATAAAATAAAAACTGATAACTAATATTACATGAAAATACTCTGTTATATGCTTATGAACAGAATGTTTTTCATTAAAATTTCTGTACTTACCTTCCATTTGACATATTTTTACTTCTGTTATACACTCTGTTATAACTACATGTATGACAAGACTTCGTTATATGTTTTTGAACACAATGTTGAACTAAATCGGTGATTTTAAAATAAAATTCAGTTCAATTCATGACGGAATGTAGCGCATGGTTGCCATTAAACATATCCTCTATTCTTCGTTTGTTCAGGCAAATAATTTTCGCGAAAATTAGTTGAATTATACATTACATGCACGTTTGTTTCTCATTGTAAGTGCAAACTAAACTGAAGCAGAGTCAAGAGAATGAAAGATGGCAAAAAAGAAAGGTAAGAACAGAACGATAATTATGTATTTTAGCCGGAGGACAACTCAGATTTCAAAAAAGGCAACGCAGACAATGTTAGACAGATCAAGGAGAGAGGGGACTCCCTGTTATTTTCCGTGAAGAAACCACTATTTTTCTTTATCTATAGACTCGAAGTTGGTCTACCCTTCTTTTATCTCAGAGCCCCCTCTACAATTGTGATAATGCCAATAACTTTGGATGACCAGGTCTGCAGCGTGCAGGCGAACGATCGATGGCGGGTTTCTGGCCGACGACAGTTATGGTCTTACAATGATTGATTTAGAGAGAGGAAGGGGGATGAGGAGTAAGGGGGGGGGCAGAGGGCTCTGCAGTCTGAGGACATGGAAATATGATTGCAGGGCCCTCAGGGAGAACAGTATATAACACTGATGAGGCTACCCTGGGTAAACAAGACATATTATTATTATTATTATTAAGGTCAGAGATACATTGTAACACGGGGAACCTAAAAGTGTTTTCGAGCTTGTTTGTTTGTTTGTTTGCTGTTGTTGTCGGTGTGTTGTTGTTATTGTTGTTGTGTGTGGGTTTTTGGTTGTTGTTGTTGTTGTTGTTTTTTTGTTTTTTGTTTTTTTTTTTTGGGGGGGGGGGGGGGCGACCATTCGTGTGAAAGAAGGGGAAGGTCGTATGTGAGTTGGTAACCGAGGGTGGAGGCACGTAAGAATTTCCGGGGGGATTAAATAGCAATGGTGACAGGAACAAAGAGCTTCTCATTGATATAATCGCAGACACGTATGTAGAAACATATTTTCACACGCGTAGATCTATTGCTCAATATCTTAAAACAATGGCATTTTAGATACGTGGCAGTCACAGAAGTATAATTATCATTCGTATTTTCCTGAGACTAAAGGTAAAATGAATTGATTTCATGTATAAAGAGTAATGTACATTGATTGCCTCGAAAATGTAAAACTGCAGTATAAGCAATTCAATAGTAATGCCATTAGCCAGAAAAAAAAATGTCGCATGAAAAGAGTCTCTTTCAAATGAAAATTATTTAAGTAGTTAAGAGATGTGAAAAAGGAAAATACGTGGGAAAAAAACTATGAAAAATCGGCAGGAGGGAGTGAGAATGAGACAGAGAGGAGAGAGGAATAGAGACACAAACAGAGGAACCTAAGAACAGTTACGAGGTGTGTGTGTGTGTGTGTGAGGGAGAGAGAGAGAGAGAGAGAGCGGAGAAGTAGAGTGTGGGGTAGGACGTTGAAACAGCTCTAGGGAGAGAGAGAGAGTGAGAAGGGGGGGGGGTGTGGCAGAGATAGGCATGATAGAGAGAAGTAGATTGTGGGGTATACGTTGAGACAGATAAAAGAAGTAAGAATTCTCCGGAGAGAGAAAATAGTAAAAGCCAGAAAAGCATGCAAGATGCATGAATGATAACTCGATTTCCCTATAAACAGGTCAAAATGGATGCATGGATGCACACCGCATCGACAAGTAGGAATTGTTACGTGGGTGTACTCCCTCTCTCTTAAAATCGTGTCAATTTAGTTTCTTCCAATGTTTCCAAATGTCTGTGCTTCGAAACATGCGGTACGTGACGTCTCTCGTAATGGCCTCATTAACAGATGGATTACACGTTCATTAAATAATCATGTCTTCGTGACACGGTTTCTGAAATGTCTGTGTCTGAGTGCTTGCGGCTCAATATTTGTGAGAATCAGTCTATGTTATTGTTCAATTATTGATTATGCCTAGTTTCTCAACACTTGTATTTTCTTTTTCGAAACTTGTTGCGCATCCTCAAAATCTAGGATAGTGGGAGACTGAGGGGGGGGGGGGGGGGGGTGCAGGTACATTGCAAAATGTAGATCAAACCAGATGGAATTATAAATATTAAATATCAGTTTGATTTCATGGCTTGTTAACGCCATTTCGAAAGTGTATTGATTAGCATCCTCAACATGTTACAAGTGACATCACGTGATCCTGGTAGAGTCCACCTCTTACCGATACCGACATGATCAGCGACGGAATCTAAAGAAGAACAAGATCAGCATCAGCGAGGATCTTATAAAATATAAGTTGGATTTGTTGAGGGAGACAGCGAATCAGCCATCTGCACGCCAACTTGGACCACAGATGGCATATAAATCATTGCACTACTGGGAGCAACAAACGAAAAAACAAAACATTACGAAACTGCTATCAACCATTCAAGATTTGAAAAACTTCAGACCACCACTGCGAGATGAAAAGATGACGAAGTGATACTAGAGACATGAAATAAAGGACTATTGCAATGAATATTACTTCACCTTATTAATCACAATTTGATATTACTATTGAGTCCCGAATATTTTTTTAATATGTACCAGACTACGGATTGTTTTCCTTTTGACCATGTATTATCAATTATGTGTACACATGGTCAAATATATTACTTTTCTTTGATTTGTAGTAACTTTGTGTGTATAGTATGTATTGTACTGTATATTTCATCTACTATAGTAATCAAATGAAAAACAAACCGAAAGTTGGTTTGCATTACACTCTAGCTATGAATAGGTATAATATATATGTGCAATTCATAACAGATGTAATACACTTTTCACTTTTTTCTTTCATGAATCCTGAAGATTTTGAAGTTACTCTGATTATCTCATTCTTCGATGTTTTCAATCATGCACATAAACTGTAGAAGTTTGGAAAGAAACTATGATGACATTGTAGCTATATTCGACTCATTGAAATGTAATTTTAATATTTTAGCCCTTTCAGAAACATGGCTGGACGATGATACCACCCCGACCTGTGTTTCTAAAGACTATACATTTATTGGTAATCATCGGAATGGTAGAAGGAGAGGAGGAGTCGGATTATGCATTCAGAGTTATTATACCTAGCTATGCACATGACGCAACACTACAAGATCCTAATGTATTTCGAAATGAGTTTGAGTGTTGTAGTATAGAACTATGCCGAAACCTGGTAAATATGTCATTGTTTGTGTATTATAGACCTCCCAATGGGTCATTAGATGATTTAAAGGACCTGAGTTATGGAAAAATTAGAGACTGAAAATCACTAAAATATTTAAATATAAGCTAAAAACCTTGGTTATACATGTATATCTATTGATAGTATAAACAATATGCTACGTATGACTCAATATGCTCGCATGCCTTTGTCTTGTTCTATATGTATATTTTTATATCACTTGTCTTTTGTCTATACTCTAATGATTTATAACATGTAACTTCTAATGGGATCAGTCTATTCAGTTTTGGATTAACCTCTTTTGATCTCACCATATTTTTATATACAGGTTGTTTTGCTTTCAATATTCATTTTTCCTTTTTTTAATCTTCGCTTTAAATTGTGTGATATTCAAAAGAGCTTGTTTTATATATGTATTTTATCATGTTTATATATTGTTTTTTAATGAAAATGTGAGAATAAACTTTAAATTTTGAACTTCGCTATCATTCTGCTGATAACTCACATGTAATTACAGGATACATGGACAGTGTTCATACCTACTGATACAGATAAACGGCTACTTATAAATATCCAATTGTTGATCTTGATAAGTGTCTATTCTTTCTTCCGCGTGTCTAATGCGGAAGTTAGAATATGGTATATCTTCCTGACCTTGTTTCCTGCCATTCTGTGCAATCGATAAGTGAGTTTATAACCTAACGCAATAATATATTCACAGAATTTTGAACCTGCCGATTCCACCTGTTGCTTGGGGCATCGGTCTACCAAGTACCCTGACAGCTGACAACATACATAACATGGCTAAACAGATACATTCTAGGGTGATTCTGAGTAACATATTTTTGAAGTAAGAGTTATTGATCATGTTTTAAGTTTCGATGTACCCAAGTTGTTTATATCACATACCACGTTTCCAGCAAGACAAAATATTTCACGCCATATGGTCAGCTAAATATGATCTTAATTGGCTGTTCGTACAGCGTGCGTTTTCTCCTGTGGGCTAAGAATTCGGCATGCGACAACAGACCGTACATGCCGTATGGACAGTAAATTGTGATTAGAATGAGATCGAGTCTTGTTATTAGCTGAGCCTAGGTCACAACCCGCCGTGCGTGTTTTTAGTCCGTACGTGTTCTGCGGAGGCCACGTCCGCCACGTTTTTCTGAAAAAGTGGGGAGGGAGTAGCAAGAGCAGCGAAGGAGTACGTCAACCATGACGTCAACGCACTTCACACGCACTACAACGCAAGGTTTAAGTACGTGGCCCGCACGCCACGCCTGGACGTGAGTGGTTGCGTGCATCGTACGTTGTGCACCTGGTAAGTGAGTTGTACGTGCTTACAACGTGCTTACAACGTACGATCGCCGTGCGGTTGCCTCGTTATCGTACGGAGGCCGTACTTGCAGGGAGTAAGTGCGTGCAAGTGCGATAAACGTTTGTCCCGCCCTATGTTGTTGGGCACATTATAAGAACTTTCGACGTTCACTAGAAGTCAAAGCTGCTGCTGATACTCGTCAGTCTGCTCGGCTTTTATATATCCTGCAGAAATAAGCGCGCACAACGTGCGTTGTAAGTGCATAGCACGTACTTCCTCGGTGCGGTTTACGTGAGTTCTGCGTGCTCAAGCGCCGAATAAGCACGGACCCCGCACTTATCACGTGCGGAGCACGCACGTGCTAGGTGCGTTGTCCGTAGAGCAAGTAACTGTGGGAAACATTTTCAAAAACTCCCGGAGCAGAGGGCACGCACGTCACACGTACTGGGGGTGAATCCGTAGACCGCCCGCAGCCTGAACGCAGCGAAAGTTCCTCCTGCACTAAAAATTCTACGTCTTGTCTGCGTGCCCCAAATCCGTACGGAGGCAGTACTCACCACGTACGGATCCACAGATTTTGCCCACGTTTTTGCACGCAGACAGCACGCACCTGCAAGTTCGGCGGGTTGTGACCTAGGCTTTAGAGAGATTACGGAAGGCGTTGTATGGACACGGGAAAGGTCCGATACATTATCGACGATAGCATAGATCATTGATTACGGTATATCGATAATAAGACATAGGAAAATAATAGGAAAATAATTCTTACCAATCCAACGGCGTTTTGGGTTTGTGGCAATGAACAAGAAGTTGTTTATAGTTCAGGGGAGCGTTTCATCAAGTGTCTTGTACAGTTATACAGTTGTCGGTAAAAAACACTGACAAAACACTTGATGAAACGCTCCCCTGGGATTCATCATAGATAGAAGTGAACGATAGCCACAATTTGAAGTCTCTTTCAAATAATTAAAAATATATGGTATGCGTTTTGATACAAATGGAAAGATATGACGGCATACGCTAGAAATTGAAGAAAAGAAATACGGTAAAAAAAACCAGTATGATGTTATATGCAAATAGGCTATCCTTAACGGACAGTGATGTGCATAACAAAACAACGCCTTTCCCTATAAAAAGATAATTATATCCTCATCCATGCCTCAGACTGCTGAATAATATCGATCAGTCCAATATAGCCTAGTACGGATTCAGATTTGGTTTGCACTATTTGCATGTGCTACGTTAAAATCAATTTCATTCTGTGAATTGTCAGTGAGCCAAAAATAAGAAAGCGCTTCCTGTACCATTTCCCAAAACAGAATTATGAATGCGAAATCCCTTTTTTATATGCCGTAATCCAATTATTCATCACGTGCTTATGCAGCGCTCTTTGTCTATGTGTGATAAAAAGAAGTACCATACGCTATGCATGAGTGATAAACTAAATGGATCTCTTTTGCATGAAACTATACCATTGCATCTATTACGTCTTGAAATTGTAGGGAAACTTTCTAATTCGCTGTTTAAATTAAACATTTTGCAGGAAAGAATTCATTTAGACCATGGATTGGTTGAAATTCACAAGCTGAAAATACGCCACAGATGTCTTATATTTCTCAGCTTGGACTTTCCTTCAATTTATGGCAGCCATTTTGTTTTTTTAAAGCCATTTTCAAACCAAACGGTTTCATTTTTTTGAATTAAGAGAAAATGCAGTTTCAACCTACCTGATTACTAGCAATAAAAATATATATAGTATAGCAACGAGCTGTTATGTGTATGCTTGTACGAACCCATTATGATATATTATGAGGTTGCAGTGCAGGGGTTTTGCGCAGATAGATGAAGTTTCTGCCAGCTAATTACACTAAAATCCATCGAAAATCATGCACGGAATATCAACATGTCTAAAATACAGAAATGACAGGCCCGAGGGTGTCTGGCATAAGGAGGAGGAGGGGGGAGGGAGGGCTCGACGGTGGTCTTTTTTTATATACAGCTATAATAAGAAAATAAACATCTAATGCCGTACCATATTTGATAAGTGGTCCCAGGCTCCATCACAAGATAATCATGGTAAGTAAGCAGACTGATGACCAATCAGAGAGGCTAGATAGGCATGAATCCCATTCCTTGGAGCAATGGCGGTCTAATCAAACAGCTCATCTGCTGGTAATGATTAATTAGAATCCAATGTTTGCTTCTTAAGGCTGTTCAAACATTTTCTAGACTCCATTGCCCCGGTGTCCTTGTTCGGGGGGGGGGGGGATCTGAATTTCTATGTAATGTGTAACTAATTATGCAATACATATTTGTAAATGAAGTGAATACATGTGGTGCAACGTTAGCCTAAAACAAAGAAAATATCAAGAGAGAGAGAGAGGGGGAGAGAGAGAAAGAGAGAGAGAAAGATATAGAAAGAGAGAGAGAGAGAGAGAGAGAGAAAGAGAGAGAGGGAGAGAGAGAGAGAGAGAGAAGTGACTGGGTCAATATCCTCTCCCAACCCAACTCCTCTCCTCCCGTAATGTGTCTCTCTTTTCCCATTAACATCATAATTGCTCTCTGTCTCTCCATCATTTCATTCTGCGTCCTTAATTATCACCAATTGCATCCCCCCATAAAGATAACATTTCTTGCTCCGTTTAAAGTATCCCCACCCCCTTATCTGTCATTATGTAGATACATGCCTTTCTACCCCATCCCCCTCTCTCTCTGTCTCCCTCTATCTCTCCAATTCTCATATTTTTTTCTTTCGCTCCTGCTCTCTCCCAATTTCCGCCTCTCTCTACGTCTCCGGCTCCCTCTTCCTCTCTCTTAGTTTTCTCTGCCTACCCCTCCCCCCTTTCACACATCATTCCCTCTCTCCTTGTCTTTCTCGGACTCTCTTCATCATGTCATGCTCCTGGAGCCACACCGGCTGCAAAATCCACTTCAAAATCGAGTTCGGAAACAGGAAATGGATGCGCCTTCAATATTCATGTGGGTAAAAAAACGTCCCCGCGTACTTTCTCCATCCCTCAGCGTACTTCACCTTTAGTATCAACGGTGTGAAATATGATGTGATATCATCAAAATGCAGGTATTCTTGACCCCATTTACGATTTTCTTTCGGTCAGCGAGTTTTTGTCTAATTCAGTGCCATGTCAATGGTTTCCCCTCTTCGCGAATAGTAGTAATATAATTAATTAAAGTTCTATAGAAACACTTTTTGATGTGTGTTTATAGTCGATAAAATTTGGTGACAAAATATTAAACGTTACGCCCTCGCAAGTATTATTGGCAGCCAATATCTTGATTTATTTTCATATCATGACATTAAAAAAAGGTTTAACGTTGCCTTTATTTATATATTAATGGTTTATTTTCCTTGTTCACCTTAATCACCATAGGAAATTCAAACTGTTTACATGGCTCGCAGAAGTACATTTGAAACAAATATCATATCATGAAAGCTAAAACCATGACACTGTCGAAAGCATTACTAGGGTATCTATGTTCATATTTATGCTGGTTTGACGTACCATGTAATCCAAGCGTTGATTTGTGTTTTTGTGAAACTTGTCTCTTGTCAGTCATAATTCAGCAATGACATTGCCCGTAAATTACGATGATTAGGAAAAGCACTTTAAAAACTGCTAAACCACTTGTGGTTTATAATCATGTTGGGAATCGAAAGCTATCAAGCTTAAGGTGCATATAACCAACCATTATGCCGCAATTCTAAAACATAGTCACGAAGTTTTATCATATTTAAACATTGTTAGAACAAGAATATAATTCCCATTACAATCGTGGCATATAGACACAGTTTATTATACGTGTTTTCAGTCATGCATCTATTTTTATGCAACAGTAATACGGCAATAATACATGTTGTTTTATCTACTTATTCTGATATAATCAAATTATTATCTTACTGTCACAAGGATAGTGATTTTGTCTTCAAAACACAAAGTTTATTCCTGAGTTCCCGTTTATATGTTTAGCTTATAGAATAACGTTTCGAATAGCAATGCATAATCATGCCTATTGTTGTGAAATGGATACGACGTGTTGTATATTTTCTGGATTACAGCTGCATCAGTTCCCATTGTTGAAATCCTTATCTCTCATCACATATGGGGTATGCAAAAGGAGGGTGTATATTCGGATCGAATTAAATTGCAATTGTATAAGGTATGTTGTTGTTATTGTTTGTTAAGAGTGGCATATAAAATTGAATAATCATTGTAGTGCATATGTACTGGGCTTTGTCAATTTACATGTAAATAATATGTTTATACAATTAAGGGAAATAAAGAGAAATTCATTATGTACATACAGCTAATATGACAACAGGGAAAGTAAAAAGGGGGCGTGGAAACGAGAGAGAAATGATCATAAAGATAAATATAGAAGGAGAGAGAGAGAGACAAAGAGACAGAGAGAGAGAGAGAGAGAGAGGTAGAGGAGAAGGAGGAGAGGAGGGAGGGAGAGGCGAAGTGAAGAAAGAAAAGACAGAGAAGGTGAGAGATGGAGAAAGATGGTTTTAGAATAGGGTTCGTAAGGGAAAGTGAGTGTCAACATGGTGAATATGCGACTTATTATCCACACATTATATTTGTTTATCCGTTCTTCCCTAACAAGTAACAAAATACTTTATGCGACAATTTCTACTCCATGACTATATATTGGCAGTGAGGGGTGGATGGAGCGCGGAAGACTATCAGTTCATCATTACATGCAATGCGTATGCTTAGTGGCTATACTTGGCGTGAACCCAGTGGGCATTTTATTGCAGGTTTACTGGGTTGTTTTAACAGATACACGCGTGCACTTCAGTAATTGCTATTTGATGCGGTGAATTGCTTGCGAAAACCCGCATAATACTGCCCCATTTTACACGGATATGGTTGCAGCCTGGCCTGAGCACAGCCATGCCTTTGCGAACTATCCTCTCACATTAATTGGTGACAATTACTCGCCTGGTGTGTTTGTAAAGCCAAAGAGCTCGATGGCAGAGCACTGAATGAGTAATTCGAACCCCATACTTCACACAAAACACCAGGATTGATTTACATTGTAATCCGGGTCTGGTTGATACTGAACTGATAGCAATAGAGTAAGAAAATAGTTACACCAAGAATTATCGGAGGGCAAAGTATCATAAATATTATTTGGTCTCTCAAGTCTCATGCACAAACACCCCGCATAAATAATGAAGTGCGTACGCTACCACTCTTCCACATGTATATATTTCGAATTGATGAGTGTATTCAGCCGACACAGCATGTCGTTATGATTAGAAAATATTGTGCAGGTATACATATAGAGTAACATGCAATGAATTAAAACAGTGATTTTTGTTAAAACCCCAAAGACTTTGAACAAAAAAGACACGTGTTATTCTAAGCGGAGCAAAAATTACAACTCTGTTTTGATCGCAGTCATAGCTCAAGAGATGCATACCACGCACCTGAAGCGACCTTCTTACACATAATGAGCTGTCATGCGTATAATCATCTACGCGACATCATTATGATATTTCTCACTAACCGCCATTGTCGCAAGAAAGCCTTCACACGACTGCCCTAGTTTTATCAAAGGAGGCAACTGTCATCTGAAATTTGTCAAAAAAATCACGAGAAGGGGAGAGTTTAGCTCTACTCAGAAAAGCTTATCCATATTTTACACTGTATATTACTCTTTCTGTGCCTCTATATATGAACTTCTGACTTGGTGTCTTAAAATTATCATTCCATTGTTCTCGTCGGTATTGAATATCTTCAATGGAATTGGATTTCACGATGCATCTACCTGTTTCTTCTTTAGGATAGAAATATAGCTATTTTTTCGCGAACATATAGCAGAGCATAAACATCCTTGTGCGGGATTTGTCGCCAACGGCACAGAAGGGGTTAAGTCATGGGCTAAAATTTATGACGAGACAAATTTGAAAGGTACATGTATGTAAGTCATGGGCTAAAATTTATGACGAGACAAATTTGAAAGGTACATGTATGTAGTTTATAAGTTGCCTTCTGTATTGAAAAATGACAGACCAGATTTGCAAGATACGCCTCTAGTTAAATAGAGCACACTTACTGAGAAAAGAGATTCGAATTCGCACCTGATCCCGGACACGATCACCACTCTGCTAAGAGCGCATCAACCTTTCGGTATTAACCCTGACATACTGCACCTTTATCTCTGTTCATGGGTAGATATTTACACCTCATGAGATTCACCATGTTCACCTTTGCACATTGTTGAGTCGTTCTTGGTTTAGGAATCAAATGTGACCTTTTAAAGGTGCACTTCATAAGAATCAAAGAATGGAACATGGTTCCAATTTGCAAACCTCTTTTAGGGTGCTGGTGTTTAATACCGTATGGGGAGCAAATTCGAATCTTTCTTTATCAGTGCGTATGTCTAATTTGCAGCAGCTCCGACTCCCTAAACTTCAGCACATGACTATTCAACGTAATTTATAATTGTCAATTTTGCTAAAATGGTTGGCACACTAATTATTACTCTATCAAAAAACAACATTTTACAATGTTATTAACGAGTCTAATGATATGCCTCGCAACCGATCACAAATTAGTATTGATAGCCGTGAGTCTTGATGCCTTTTGATTAATTCCTTTCGATCGACTAGATGAGTTGCATCGGATGTACTCGTTCGTGCACATTCATATGTGAAAGGCTGACAAATATTTTGCAAGCTGTCTAAGAAGCACTTAAAATAGAGATTTGCACCTCAAGATATTTGGTTTTGGATAAACCCGATTAAGGCAGAAAAGGTTCACGTAGCGTTTGCCAAGTATTTTTGTTGCTGTACAACATCCTTTCTCATAGTTATTTCCACAGGTCTGTAATAAGCATTAATGTGCTTTTATATCTTAGCTCAAGGGATGCTTTGTAAAATCTTGTTTTATTCTATAGAATCGTGATAAAAAAATGCCCAATGAGCGGAAATGAAGGACACTTTTTATAGGAAATACATTTATGCCACAAAAAGAATAGAATAATGCTTTCGTGTCAAAACATTTTATTTCTATAATTTCTCTATGATTTCTGCGATACATCATCAAAAAACACTGTTATCGGCTATGTGACATGCCTTTCTATATACAAACAAAAAAAAGGTATTTTTCACTGTCTGCGAAATTGCTTCCCATACATTGATAATACCCAATCATGTGATTCCCATGAATCATTGATTTGCATGATTACGGGAATCACAATCAAACGAGCGAATCGAAAAGGTGATAACAAACATCACTCATCGACTTTCGGGTTTATTTCGAGCAGTGGAATAATAACTTATTTCAGGAAATGTGTTTCTTTCATTAAAAGGTCAGACATTGAATAAATGGATTATATGGTTATATTTGCCCTGCGTCGATCGGTAAAAATAGCAAAAGTAAAAGAAGAAAGCACGAAAAAAACATACGCACAAACAAAGACATACAGTGAAAAATCAACTGTTTAGTAGATGATAAAAAATGGTTTTGAGGTTGTGGCCCCCTGTCGATTACATACAAATATGTATCTACACGGCTATATGCCTTTTAAAGTATCATAACCTATGCGCAATAATACAGACAAATAACAAGAAATAAACAAAAGAAATACAAGATTGTGTCTAATTAACTTGCGTGCTCTCGATGTGTCCAAGTAGAATCCAGTTGAAAAAAGGGATATTCGTGCTGATATGATTTGTATGAATGAAGCACATTCTGAACATATCTTAATGATAATTAAAAAGAAAGGATATGTAGAAAGTTCCAATGGCCGGAAACTGTTGATAGATTTTGATAGTGTAGAGGCGTCCTCGTGATTCAATTAAAGGTGCATAATATTCAGTTCATTATTTGCATTTGCAACCTCTATTTCCCATCTTCATCAAATGGATAATGCAGTCTAGGAGATATGCTCCTAAGGCAATGGTAGTCATCCCTTAATAGCCAAAACGCCCTAGGCCTAATTAAAATCAAATCCACTTCGTATTTGTGTCTACAAGTGCACAACTCCAATATCGACGCTAACCAGAACAGTATACATATATTTTTGTGTTTTTCTTTACTATAGGGAAATTTACACATTAATACCGGTATGACTTAAATGATAAAAGCTAAACATGATATGACATACCCTCATATTTATTTAGATATGGGGGAGGAAACATGATACATGTACTTGATGATTTATAGGCCACATAAAAAACAAACAAAACGAGAATGTATTTTCTAGTGCACTGATATTTTCGCAGTTTCAGAGTATAAACACTGTATGATTAATAATCTGATTTCAATTATCCAAGCTTGTCAATGGAATCATATGAGCTTTGTCGGTAGGATATTGGACAATGTAATATCGAAAATGAAACTAGAATGGGAGGTTGTTTACCCGTGTTCAATAATATCTAGAAGTAGTGTAAGCACTTTCCGTAACCTCTTGTATTGAAGGAGGTGGTGTGCGTGGTTTAGAAATAATACGAGTATAGTGTCAGGTGGTCTTAAATTAGACAGCTTCATAAGGTTATCTACGTTGATTGTGGTGTAGGCCTATTTACTATTTCCTTTACGTTATTTAACTTTATTGGGGTAATACATTATGGCCTTACTAAATTTCATTGGTTATACACATTATATCAAAGAAAAAAAACGAACCCCTGAACTTAACATATTAAAGCAAACCTATTGACCGGCATGTAATATTCTGGAAAGTATCCTACTTAGAACGTGAAAAAAAAACCCATTGAGAAATAGGGTTATTCCAACCAAACAACTGCCATCTGCTAAGAGACAGATGGGAGTGAACTCAATATTGCAATGGTTACGAGCAACTCCCTTCTGTCCGGTTCTCAGCTGAGTTAATGAAAATAACAGATCGATCAAGTCCATGAAAATCACATGATACGACAGCACATTATCTTGCAGAGCAACGGCTAGCATGATTCATGTCCATAATGAACATTAGGTTAATTAATGAACTCAAGTATACAGACAAACAATAACCGCACGATAGTAATAACAGAGCTGGAACTCCAATCATCATCATCATCATCATATATGCAACATCGCTACAAAAGGAGGCGATGAATACTGTAGTTGAAACCACATGGGGAAAAAAATCTGAAATTGTCTTTCCGTCCTCAAAATTGAGTCATTTTGACCCCATATATGGTTAAGCCATATTCCATGTGGCAATTTATTTTGAGGGGACCAAATAGAATCAACGAGGCCGGGATTTGTTGATGCTTTCGCTTAATATAATATATCAAGGACTATGCTCTTCCTCAAACGGTATGATTAGTAGCTTTGTCATCTTAGACATGTTAAGCCCACCGCACACTATACGATCAGTCTACGATCCGATTTTGAAAGAGAATGTTATAACATTAGATATAAACAGTTTAACATATAGAATATGTTTTATTGAGGTTCTGAATAGTTATATAGATAGTAAAATCGAAATTACGGCCTATTACGAGCCTTCTAGTCGGAGGAAAGGCCAAATCGGCTCCGAATCGTAGTGACGTCAGAGCAGTCCTGCGATTGTGTACGATTTGAAACTGATTTGGCCCTTAATCCGGATATAAGGCTGACATCGCACCTAATTCCTAGGTTGAGTATTCATATTATTGTTCAGAACCTGAATCAGGTAGCTTTCACTTATTAAAGTGCCTATATTTAAATATATTACGAAAATCCAAAAATCGGATCGTAGACCGATCGCATAATGTGCGGGGGGCTTTAGACGAACTTTAAACTTTGGCTTCCCATATTAAAAGAAATCTTTGACATGTTTGATATGAAAGGTAATTTATTAGTTTTGGAAGTGTTTTCATTTCGGAAAAAAAAAAGTGGTTAACAAGGAGCACCACATCAGAGATAACAACCACCGCACGACATACAACATTTGCCACTCACGCTCGCTCAATTGAAAAGAATTGAACATGTACTTACAGCAGATAGCATTGGCAGCTCCCAAGCCGACACTATTTTGGCCTCGATGCTGCAGGTTGGATTGGGTCCAAAGAACGCCACGACTCCACTCTTCCATTGCTCAGTTAAGGCTCGGATCGACTCCCTCTCCGTGTGGCCAGTATTCGTCCAAACGTATTTCATTTTATAACCAGGCAGTAAGTTCTTGTCGTCGTTGACGGCATTGACGGCTTCGGTCATGGCACCTCCGATCCTCATGGCGAAACGCTTGATGCTGTCACTGGACGAGGAAGCCAGATACCCTACCTTGATCTCGATCAGGCCGTCCTCGTCGACTTCGTTGACCGGTTGTCCGTCCAGCCCACATTGCCCGGCTTGGCTAGGTGGTGCGGGAGGTCCGGTGGACAGGTCTGTCGAGGGTAACTCTTCAGTGGTGATCATGTTCAAAGGTGCCTCTATCCCGTCGGATGCTGTGGACGCATTCAGTTGCGCCCTCACATCAAGGATCAGTGCCAAACACACGGTGGCAAGCCATAGTGATAGCAGTTTATGGTTCAATGGAGTCAAAACTCTCCGGTGACAGTGACTGGTCATTTTGATCAATTTTTGCCTCTTGTTTGTGATATGTCCAAATGAAGCTTCAATGCATCTCACTTTGTCCTAGGCACGTCTGTTTGTGACAATCAATAACATATGGTAACTCGATAAATAGGTGCAATCTTAAACATAATGCATATACCAGATCAGAATGTGTTGATCACTTGTGAGACATCACATTATAAAAACAGATCTTGTTCATCAACAAAAATGAATAACGGAATGTGCTTTCTTCTCTCTTATATATTACAATAATCTTTCTGTGCTAAATGTAAAGGAGTGTATCTTAAATAAAATGTTCGTAAAGATTCAGTCGTAAAAGGAAAACTATAATGCAATGGGGTGTATCCTACGCATCAAAATTTAAAGAAAATGAAATCAAAGACGTTTCTCAGTAATAAAAAAGTAACTCGTCTCTCATCAAATCAGTAATTAGTTGGTGTAAATCGAGGCCAGACTGACAGATTGATCGTGTCTGGGTCTGGGCTATGCCTCTGATTTATCTACCAATCTTCATTACTGCTTTTCCTTCGAATGTGTTAACATATTCTCAGCACGACTCTCTTGCAAGAATACGAAATGATGCATAAGACATAAAATTCGTATCGAATTCGTGACACAAGCGCTAGATGTTAAAATGCATACCAATTCCGCAGATGCGTATTCCGCTGTTCTTCTTCTTTACCAGACTTCATTTTACATTTGACATTACCTTTCTTACATTGCGTTTTTGGGAGAAGCTCCAAAGTTCCCAATGATTATCCGACCTTCGTCGTGGAAACGAGGAAAATGAGAATAGGGTTACCGGTGAAGATAATCTCCTAATGCTTTCGATGGGAGTCTACTTTTGTTTGTTCACATCTGACTCAATCCGTCGTTTGATCTAGAAACTCGAATGTTTCTCATTTAAACACCGACTCTCACTGATAGGGCATGTATATCTGATCAGAGGGCTGTATCGAATTTATGTAGGATCTCGACTCCTCAAATGTTTCATCTGGTTACTTCCAGACATTAATTGTGATCAATCGATATGAGAAGTATTTAATTCGTCTTCGCTGTGTTTCCAAAATTAAATTCGACAACCTCTATCAAAGATAATTCATAAATTCAATAATAATTCAATCCAAAATTATCAGAGCACAACCTAACTGCAGTCAGAAGAAGGATGACATCAAAAGGCTCGATAATTTATGAACGAAATACAACATTGTATATGCTGCCCTGGAGTAGTTCCTGTCTTGATTATGCACTAACATATCGATAATAAGCAAATTTAGCGGGCAGTGGGGTTGTCAGTCAACATCCCCGAATGCATACACTTCAACAATCCTTATCAATGCTTATCCATCGATGCAAATGCTGAGCCAAAGAAAATATAATAAAACCTGAAAACATCAGATCGCTTTCAGCACCAGTCAAACCCCGCCTACACACCATTAAATCGTCACCGGCTTGTCAAATGTTTGCAAGAAATTATTTCGAGTCTGTGGATCTCCAACTGACATCCACCTCTCATCTCCAAGCGAAATTGAAAATGATATTTTTTCTTCCTTTTCCAACCTCGCTGACAGCATCTAAATGCCAAACATGAACTGAAGTGACTGCATTTTGTGCAAGATGAGAAGCTAATTCGGATTTGGGCTAATATTCAGTACGATGACGGATTAGGAGTGAATTTAACATGCGTAATCACGAATTCGCACAAATTTGCACAACATAAAGTAGTCGACGTTGTGTACAATTATCCGAATCGAGCATGATGTTTCTGATTCCTAAGGCGGATTTAAAACCGGGTTTTTAGCTTTCAAATCAAAATGCAAATCCTGGTGGATATGTCCAAATATTCCGAGCTGTTCGGCGGCTTCTTAGACGCATTTAACAACAATTCTACTTTTAAAAAAGCGTTTTCACTGTTAATTCCAATAGTGCTTCACTCTGCCTTCTACCGTCGGTGAATTAGTTCCGCAATAGTATAACGCGTTATACAGATGACCTGTTGAACCCGTATTAAACGTTTGTTTACTGCTCTGATAGAATTTTCATTCATCAGAGATCAGTTCATGGTCAGGCCGTTAAAAGAATGACAAAACTAACGACCATATCCGTGAATGAAATCAATTGTGCTATGCACAAACCGCAATGGACAGTTTCCACGTTAAAAAGAAAACAAATCATGAATATTATACAAATGTGGTTAGAAATTAATTCTTGCACAGCTAAGCTCGAAATAAATATCGTTTGCTTAATAAAGCACTCAAGTTAGAAGCTAAGACGTCTTATCTTCTGACGAATCTTAGATAGAGATGCATCGACATCGAGTCTGTAAAGAGCGGCGACATCATTCGCTCGTCAGCACCTAGACATTCGTCGTCTTGTCTACACTGCTGATAAACACCAAGTGAAGGTGGTCGCAGCAATGCTAGCAGACAACCCAGCAAGTAATCGGGTATCGATATTCATTCTTGCTTTTACGCGCGCTCATCAAACTCGTATCTCTTCGCTGGAAGTACGTAATACGCAGCAAATGTAAGAGTCATTTTAGGGGGGGGGGGGGGTGCAAATAGTATACTTTAGGAAATGAGCTGTTATAATCATGTAGGTTAATGCGTATGAATGCGAAATAGAAATATTCATAGAAAGCAGAATAAATTTACAGGTAATGCGCCCTTGGAGTTGATAACACACTGTTAATTCCTCATAGGGCACGATCTACCGTAGCTATTTTTATTAGGACAATTTCTTTGATGCTGCTTTATATTCTGTTTTGGTGATGCGGAATTGGTTTCTATTTAATTGCGTTCCGTGTGCTTTGAACAGGCCTCGTAATAAATAGTGCGCTTGTTTTGAATACGGGTACTCGGTCATGCATTCTAAATTATGTGTTCATTATTAATATCAAATCTTTATTAGCGATCGCTATCTAATGGAGGGTTTTTGCATTTCATGCATAGAAAGATAAAATTGAGAGCGATAAAAGCTTCTTAGATGCAGCCCGACTATAAAGTAATTCAAACATATTTGATTTCTGCGTATTTATAGTGGTATAAAATAATGAATGAGAAAGTTGATTTCTGTGAGAGGTGAAAATTAACTTATGAGCTTTCTCATTCTTTTTATGTCAGTTTGGAAGAATATCATGATATAAAAGTCCCTGAAAAGGATTGCTCTTCAAATGCCCCCATATTCGAAATATGACGAGAAATAGCTGAAATGTTCGGGCCGAACATTCGTGCCACTTGTGTTTGTGTGCAGTCCCATATACCGATTTCTGCGTGCAGCCCATTAATTTCTGTAAGCAGTACATGTGCTTTTCAGCGAGATTGGGTCATTTTTTTTATCATTTTGATGATTTCAAAACCTCACAATATTAAACTGTGTTTATGTAGACATGATCCCCATTACTTCGAGACAGTTTCTTTCACAATGCAATTCGTGACCAGAACTTTATCTTTAATGATACTACCATAAATATCCAAATTCAATATAAATCCGATATCCGTAAACTTATTACCTATATTCTCAAACGAGCTAGCATATCTATAAAACATTCCCTAATTCGTCAATGGTAAAACAATTTCATGAATATTCAGTTCACTTTCAGTTTCAGATTCAGTTTTATTTTAATTTCCAACAGAAAAGTGAAAATCAAATATACGATTCAATATTCAATAATATAATATATTTTACATGGTTTAAAGTTATAAAATAGAAAGTATACATAAACATCCAGTAAAAGTTCTTTTTTATTTTTTAAGTTAAACCTGTGGAAATGGAGGGATCCACTTGTCAACCAATAAATATTCCGTGCTGTGGAATGGTGAGTGAATCTTCAGAGTGTCACGGACAATCTCTAGGGAACAAACGCATAGTAGTATCTATGAAATATTTTCACCTTCGTCTGTTGTGATTATTATCATGATGTCAGACATACTTGATGAGGTCACATTTTATATCTTTTCCTATTCATGAAACCATTTTAATACTCAAATTACACCAGTAATCACGGTCTTAGCAATCACCTCTTACTATTCATAACTCGCTGGGGATTTCAGAAAAATAAACAATGAAAATGTGATGTTAAAAAAAGTCAAGACATCAATCTAAATGTGCTACTCCTTACCCAGGTGTATTACAGTGTATCTTGTCTATAACTCCCTTAAATAACTAACTGAGCACCTTGGCAACAGTTCGGCTAAAACTAGCGTAAGCAGTGAGAGCAATAATCTAACTAGGAGTGCAAAAATACGCTAGTATGGGAGGGAATTAGGTTGAAATATGCGCGAATATGGTAGCAAGGAAGAAAATTAAAAGGGAAATATGCAGGAAAAGGTACAGGAAGAAAGGAAATACCGGGCATAAATATATGTAAAAACATACAACGTCAAGACAACATTTATGGAGCGCTCCTGATATCATGTCCAAATATGTGGTTAGTCAGGAAAGTTCACATCGATTTCGCTGCTGGCGCATCGATTCTGGTTTGGTCTTTCGGTTGCGGCAGTTTGAAATCGATGTCTTGATAGTCTTCAGGCTCCGTTCAGCGTGCAAGTGCATGAGACGACATGGTCCAAGTGGCCCAAATTCGATGTCTATATAACATGCTCCTAGATATGTAGCATATGCGAGAGAAAGCGAATTAGCGTGTGAAAGAGAGAGAAGGAGAGAGAGGGAGAGAGAGCGGGGGGGGGGGGAGAAGAAAAACAAAAAGAAAGGGGGAGAGATGATTGGGGAAGGACATGAAGAGAGAGAGAGAGAGAGAGAGAGCGAGCGAAAAAAAGAGGAGAGAGAAATATATGGACATGCAATTAAATCTAAAACTTCCATGCGTCAATCAGTTAAATTATAACAAAATATATGAATAAATTAGAAAAAACGACAACAACATTGAATACAATTTTTTTTAAATTCAGCTGTAAGCCCTTAAAAAATACTTTGCTCGGAAAACACACCTTTAAATGGCTTGAAAACAATTCAATTCAATTTTATTTATTCATGTCCATTTAAAAAGTACATAAGAACACATCAAACATATAGATGATATATAGAGGTTTTTGAACAAACAAACAAAAATGAGAGTGGAAAGAAAAGTAGAATTTAAAAGACAAGAATAAGAACCGTACAATTGATATTTACAGCACATAAAGTACAGGACATGAAATGGGAAACTGGAAAAAAAAATTAAAAAATAAAGGTTCTGTCGAGGCAGTCATTAATAAAATACCTAAATTTGTACTGATAAAGATTATAAAAAACACACACATATGCTTATTCATGTAAAATAGAAAGGGACTGAGCACTGGCGTACTGGTTGGGGGGCCTTAATTGGGGCGGCTGCAGCCCCCCCCCCCCAAAAAAAAAAAAAAATATATAATAAAAAAAAATCCACGATCAAAAAATAAAAGGAAAATGAAAAAAAGAAAAGAAATGAAAGGAAATGAAAGAAGGAAAAGGAAGGGGGAAAAGAAAGAAAAAGGAAGAGGGGAAAGAAAAAAAGGAAAAAAGACATTTTATAAACCCCGTGGCTAGAAAAAATGTATTTGTGTGATTAGAGTTGTCGTGGTAGTACGTCTTTTAGAACGTATAAATCGCTGAAGCTTCTTAGTACCTCCCCTTCCATGTAAATAATGTATATGCATTTTCTCACAAATTTCTTATTATAGGAGGGGAACTTTCCTCTTAAACCGAAATCAGCCCCCTTACAATAGGATCACACACTATCATGAAATTTGTTTCTAAACTGAGGGAAATAGATAATGAATTAAGGCTATGTACAGCATACTTCTCAGGCTCCGAAGTGCTCTAGGATGCAAACTTTCACTATTCAAAATACTACACTAGTCTCCGCTCCCTCGTATAATCTATAAACAGGTATTACATAGCCCCTAGGCATAAGAGAGAAAAAAAAAGAACGGATGGCTATCAAGCTCGGATTTTGCTTATTATATTTGTGTGAATAAAAGTGGTCTGAAATGCAAAGTTTCAAACTACAAAATTAAAACAAATTCTGGCTCGGTCGCTATATGCGACGTCGCAAAAATACATTATCCAATTTAACAAGATAAGTGCAAAATTTTCAAGGTACAGTAAAGTGCAAAGACTTTTTATTTGTGGAAGGGACGGGGTGTACCGTACCCCCTCCCTGTTTACCCCCCCCCCTTAAAAGGATTTATATACAAGTATAGTAAGCTACACTCTTAGAAAAAATGGTGCTTATGGGGTACTCATTAGCTCCAAACTGGTGCCGGATTGAAAAGGTGTCTACAAGTTCCATTAAAAGGACCTTAGCCATTGAGCTTAGATTTCTCCACTTTTTGTTATGCGTATGAGTCTTTATCATAATCTGTAGATATTATTTAAATTGTTTAAATAATAGACATTATTTATGTCCACGATAATATCTATCTGCATTCGTCATTTTCAAAATACTTTGGTTTGATACAAATTGTATAAATGTATTCTATTGCATGTTGTTATAATTTATTGATTTCAGTTACTATGGATATATTGTATATTTTTCGAAGGACGATAAAATATTGCTCAAGAGTAGGCTAGCTCTTTGCCAGTGCTCGTGATGAGCACCTTTAAAGGTGTCGATGAAAACCTTTTCAAAAGGTGCTTAAGGACACCCTAAAAGGTGGCACTGGTGTGACAAATACACTCTAAAAACTTAAGTGCTGTATTTAGCACTTTTTGAGGGCATGCATAGGGACTGCACTCAGAGTGCTATTGGAATGCACACAGCGTGCTATTTCAGCACTTTCACGGGAGCTGGACCGGCTCCTTAAACTGCTAAACATTCATTAAAAAAAATCGTGATTTTGGCGAGCCTCGAACCAGGGTCCGCTGATCGAGAACTGCTGGCATTACCGCTAGACTAACTCACATCGTACGATTTAGAGCAGATCATATTGTATACATAGTGAATTTACGACACCACATAGTTCATGTTATCTACTTGACTCCCATGACTAAACTGGATTGCAAGAAGCATTCGTTAGTCTATCGGTAGCGTCAGCGCCTCTCAATCAGCGGAACCTGGTTCGAGGCTCGCCACGGTCACATTTTTTTTTCTGGTAAATTAGCACACTACAAGTGCTAAAACAGCATTTCAGGTGCAGTCACTATACATGCCCCGAAAAAGTAGCACTTCAGTTTTTACAGTGTATAAGCACCTTTGAAAGGTGCTCAAACAAACCTTTTTTTTCTAAGAGTGTATATGTATTTCGTTCCTGATGCTTTAAAAAATTGTTCAATTCTTGCTAGCCCAGCCCCCTCAAAATTGTTGGCTCATTACGCCACTGGTATTGTGGGAGATAGAGAGATTATAGTAAACGGGATCGCAAAGAGGGAGAGAGAGAGAGAGAGAAAGAAAGCGAGCGTATCGATTCTATGGTAACGCCAAATAATTGATGTCATGATGGCAGTCATCTCGATAATTGAAATGCTGCTGATGTTAAGAAGTACGCTACTGGCTATTGAAGCATTTGTCAGGCTTCATTACTTCAAATAATCAACTTACTTTACATAAAAATAGAAATTGGAAATGGAAATCAAAGTCATCCTAAGACAAACATTGTAGGAATTATTAGTCCCTGCATGCCGCTCTTTATGTGTCCCTTGCATCTTCTCTTTCTTATACCAGGCTCATGTTTTAAACACTTAAAATTTTCATCCAAAGGAGAAAGAATCAAACTATCTGAATGGAGGAAAAATGGAGAAGATGGTATAATGTGCATTATACGGGTGTGCGTATAAAAGTAACCACCGATTTCATTCTGAATTCTTTACCTTCTAAATATTGCACGCACGCAAAAACCATCGCACATAAATCTTTCCGCTCTTTTATCTCCAGAGGGCAGCATTTTTACAGACTTCTATTCATTCCGTTCAAAATCCCAATACTGAGTCACATGTTTAGGATTATGTTATCGTAAGAAAAAGGTCATTGGATTTAAATGAAGTGAAAACAACATCAGAATGAGAAACGGCATGCCTCAGCTTTTAAAGAAGCAATATATATAAGGACACATTCTGCTATGGTTTTAATATTGCTTGGGTGATTCAGGTTCCTGGAGTCAATCCAGGGGAATCCTGGTTTGTGCAAGTCAATATGAATGTCTGGAGTTCAATTTGGATCAATATATCTCATATTATACTTCAAACTACAATATCAATCTCCATGGTGCTAAATCACTGAAAAGGGACATTTGGTAGCATTCGGGGGAAAAAAATCTGCCTTCCTATTCATGGGATCATTTGGCCATATTATGGTTCGCTATTAACAAAAATTAATAAAGGTGTTAAGATTCGCCTTTTACGTTTAAAAAGGCTGTTCTGAAACAAGTGATTTATTTCTTCATAACGTCCGAATAGTCACAATCAAGCAGAACGTATTCGAGTATAAACTTAAGGGTTGTTTATATCCGGTGGTGACTGTCTTCATTATGATAAGCTAGTCATTTGAAACTGCACACAGCTGCTGTCCATTGATATCATGTATTATGATTATGACCGTATCTAGAATTGAATTACGAGCACACAGAAATACAAATCTTAAGTTCATAATTATATACTAGCGATTAGCAAGCCTTGTCTAGTCCAAAATTATGAGATTGCTGAGAGTTTCTTCTCTCTGTCAGTATAAAAATCATGAGGGAAGAAGTAATTTAAGACCCGTAATATTGTAATGATTTTACGAGGGTGAGCGATACCGATGAAAAAAAATCACACGGACAGGGGAAGAATTGGTAAGAAACCGAAGCTGTGCGAAAAAAACTCTTCTAGAAAAACTGTTAAAAACACATCTTCTACTGTGTTTTAAGCTTCCAGATTTTGATACAAGGTACAGAAAAGATCGATCTTTCAGAAAACCAAAAATCCCGAAATCGATTTTTTTCAACCCAAATTTCCATTTCGGCTCTTTGTACAAAATCACTGCTTGCGACTTTTTGGTGGTTTTGTGGTGCCGGGTCACATTTTAGACATTAACAAAAATACATGAACATACGAGGTGTATAAAGACTTAGAAGCACACATTGTATCTAATGGAGTAATATATCCCAACCAGCCAGTACATGACATATTATATAAAATTGTATTGGAAAGGGGATAACATGACATGTTACGCTTGTATCTGGTTACATTATGGTGTTATGTAACCAAGGAGTTATTTGATGTAAAAGACCCTAATTATGAATTGCGTATTTTTATTTTCTAGAAACAAACCACCCATGTAATGATTTCAACACGTTTATTTTCAAGGACCATTCTTCAAGGGACATAGTTATTATTATGCAAAAATAATCCCTTGGGATTTTTGAAGCCTAATATGTATTACATTATGTTATTACGTAAATGATATCTATATGCATGGAAGTCTCATGACAAAATACCAAATAATACGGTTAAACATACTAACCCATGAAAATATTAATGTCAAAAACAAGCACACATGAGTGAATTGTTTTCAATATCTTTATCTATGTCTACATTATAATATGGTGCTCAATAAAGTAAAAGGAATGATATGTGTGATTGAACAAAATAAAAGGTTATACAGATGTATTATACAGTGCATCCCAGAAAAAACGAAACCGAGATTTATCGATGTTTAATCATATCTTTATCACAATTATGATTAACAAATGACACATATTTGTAAAGCTTGGAACCTCTTCTTTCATTTGATGCCACTCATATGATACATACTTCACGCATGAGTGAATAATGACAATATGAAGCAGGGCTACCAAAAAGGTATTTGGCCAACGATATCTGAATTTCAAAGAGATAATCACATTTCTAGAAAGTTCATTTTCTGCCCTTTCATATGACACCTCAATCAGGGAAATGAGCCAGGGATGACAAAGCTCTGTTGGTGTAAAGTGATGCTTGCATTGCACATAGCGATTTACAAAATCAATAGCAACAATACAAAACATCTTTAGAGTATTAATGAATCCTTAGCTTAATTTTACCCTTTGAGATTATTCATTTTTTTTTTATATAAACAAAATTAATGAACTATGATAATCGGATTTAATATTGCAGACGAAAAGAATTTCATGATTAATCTCATTGTAAATTTTGCACAATATGTAATCTGTAATGATATGTTAAGAATTCATCGGAAAAAACAAGAGCTAATGCTACGGCTATAGCCTTGTCGATAAATTTTAAGTTGGAATTACGTCAATATTTGAGCTGTAAATGTATTCGTAAACACCATGATTTAAAGGCAATCGATCAAGTACTTCAGTATCTTTGACTTTTAATGTCATCAATGATTTATGTTGGCATTGTAAATGATTAGTCCTTAAATATTTGCTATTGATATATGACTAAAATTCCTCTTATGAGGTAAAAGAGAGAAAAAAGGAACAATATTAATATTTTACTATTAGACAGAACAGTGATATCGAACTCCCCCTGTCTACAGGAATGAATATAGTTCTGCATATATGGTTGTATGTTCCGAGTCTATTAAATTTCTCCTTTTAGTACTGAATATGACAAAGAAAAATTTACCACGAGGGAATGCTTAGATTGAATTAACATAATTTCTGATAACACAAAACATTTACATATCGTGAAATTCATGCCTAAGCTGGTGCCATTGACGCTGTGCTTAATTCAAGTTTAAGACCTCGTTTCTTGCATAATATTCCCTTAGATATTTACCCAGTACCCTCATAGCGGTTTGATAGCTGAAGAGGTAACCCCTGATAAAATAGATATGGAAATAAAATAAATAGTAATAAATCAATATTTACAAGTTAAATACATAACTTTCTAAACACCGTATTAGGTTGATACGACTAATACAACCTTTATCTGTTGAATGCATACTCCATTTCGTAAACATCAGCCCTGAAACGAAATCTGGATACGCTATACCTGCTTTGCTATCAAATATTATATGCATTACATGTGACCATATCGCAGAAGGTAAAGCTCGTTGCTTGGGCATAGCTTGATTGATGAGCCTACTTTAATCTAGTCGAAATATCGCTCCAGCGAACGAACCTAAATCCCTGTGGGTCGATTAATGCTAAACAGGGATCGTTCATTAGATATTCATGAAAACGATAAGAAAACTTTCGCTTTTTATCTTGCCCAGGTAGCCGGGTAATGCTGATGAAAATCGATTATTTCCTTTCGATGTATATTTCCACGACGATAAGCACCTTTCATTGGCGTATCCAGCCTACGCCCTCTCTGCCGTTCAAAGATCACGAAAAACCCAAGCAAAATCTCTTTTGCATATACTTCCCTACTAC
Source organism: Heliocidaris erythrogramma (assembly GCA_025617745.1). Classification (NCBI taxonomy): domain Eukaryota; kingdom Metazoa; phylum Echinodermata; class Echinoidea; order Camarodonta; family Echinometridae; genus Heliocidaris; species Heliocidaris erythrogramma. The sequence continues at coordinate 6,468,654 of CM046857.1, forward strand.
GTCGGGGAGGAGGGGGGGGGGGGGGGGGGGGTGTTCTGCCGAACCTCTTGGCTAGTATTTTCTTGCTACGCCAATGCTCTTTGTGATGCTTATTGTGACGTGGTCAATGCATGCTTTTTTATGAGGAAAATACATTATCAAAATATGAAGTCATTCACAAGAGTGAAAGTTTTGCATAATTCTGTTCGAGTACTATAAATAAATGAATTATACCTGAATAGAGATTATTCACAGACGATTCAAGAACGTTTTGGATGGGATATAGACCTACATGTATATGAAAATTAATTTTAAACAAGAAGGAAGTAGGATTTGATAATAGCGTTAGTGCCTTTGATAGCTCGTTTTATCCATTCAGACAGATTTTCAATATACTTTCGATCTCAGCATAAATTTTTTATTTGAAACCATTTTCAAATATCGAAAATCTCATGAAACAATAAAACATTCAAGAACAGTTTGATTACAAGTCCAACAAATCATATGAGACAAATATGAACATTTAACCGATACCCTGTTAAACATTCTAGGATAAATGTTTTAACCTTTTATTGTGAAATATGATTATGATATATATATATATATATATATATATATATATATCATTTTCCCCATTTGTTTTCTCGCTTTTGATAGCATTGCATCGAATCTAGATGGTATATAAACTATAATGAATGTTAGAATATTAACTCTGCATGTTGTTACATCTCCCTCACAGGAAATGTCCTCGCTGTTATTACCCGAATAGTTGAATGTCACAGTCAAAGGATGGACGAATTTATCTTCTAATAAGTCCCCATACTCATGCATGAGATTCATTTAAAATCATCTATTTCTGACTTCAATCCAAATCCCGGCGCATTCAATGTCGCTTGTCGCAGCATGATTCATTTTAGATTAATCTTTCCAATCCGTTCATTGTTTCACAACATGAAATAAATCAGAAAAGCATTTTGCCAGCGTGCTGAGGTAGAACCGAGTGAAGCATTTATTTTGTTTTTCATTTCGATGGATGCGTATTGCTTTATCCTTAATACTAACCACATCCGCTCTTCATATTTTGGAATGAATTCAAAGACCAGGATTCGATGTGACATATAATTCCTAACCGAAGTATAATGTCGAATACTCGAATCGGCAACCTAATTGCAAGAATTTTGAATGATCGAGTGGGTGAATAATTCAGTCCTAATGGAAATGCAGATATGAAAGACTGAACAAGGTAACAATTACCACAAGTCTGAGAGATTGATTGGATAATACGATAATGGAATGCATTATTTGTTAGCTGTATGGTTGATAATACACGTGATTAATAAAACGCGGATTGCTTTGTAGCCCTGAGGAAAACATTTTGATTCAACATTTCCCATATTGATAGGCATGAAAGCACATCTTAATACCCTTGTATCAAAATCTCCCTGGGCCCCTCTCCATTTATTTGATATAGCTGTGTATTTGTTAATTTTGTTGGTATTTGTCGAGGGGATGGAAGATTAATCAGTGGAATAGACGATGCGAAATATAATGACATTATTTTTTTTCATCAAGGGACCGAGATATAGAGAGAGAGGGGGGAGTGGGGGGGGGGGGGGGGGGGGAGAAAGAGAGAGACGAGGACGAGAGAGAGAGAGAAAGAGAGAGAGAGAGAGAGAGAGGGGGGGGGGGTAGGCGATCCACTAGGATCTAACTCCGTAATATTCTTTGAAACGTTTATCGTTAGCTTTTTTTTTTTTTTTTGCAATAATACATTACGTTGTATCGTGTCTGTGTTTAAATGGATCATTCTGCATAAATAAATGATGTTTTTAAATCTAAATTTTGAATAATTCTCCTAGGAAAAATATTCGAGATGTATTTTCTGAAAGCCGGCAGATTGTTTTGTGATCTTACAGTTTTTGTGAGTTTGTTAAATATTTGACTGTCTGTGTATAGTGTGGGGTTTGGGAAGTAGAATAATCACTATAATCTCTATTTCTCAAAGAGAGGTGTTGTCTTGTTAGTTAAATTTTGGAACATTTTACGTCAGGTAACAAACTATTCAACAGTTTAGATATAACATGACAAAGTCCTTCTTTGAAAGAGTTGAAAGAGTTTCGTATAATGCATTTTGTACTAAACCAAGAGTCCACTTGTAGAACGATCCTGAGTGCTGTTACAGTAATCTAAGTGAGGGTGTATCCTTGTTTTATATAAAAGAGTAGTAGTGACTATACGTTAATGTATGGTCCTGCTCTCCTTAGCATTAAACTCCCCCCCCAAAAAAAAAAAAAAAAAAAAAAAAAATCGTTCGTGATGTGACAGGGACTCGAACTCCATACCTTGCCATCTACAGTCCCGTGGCCTATGCATGCACTGACTTGTAATCACAATTGTGTCACACGGTCACGTCTCTGTTCAGTCCGATGTCCGATCGCACATCAACCTAGTCACTGATATGTAGGCGAACAGATTAGTAATATACTAATTCCCAGTGAGACCGGTGATAGGAAGAGAGATCATATTTTATTGATGCCAGAGTATTAATATGATTCGGTATATCAGACATGATAGTCTCTGTCACTAGCGACAGCCCTCAGTTGGCAACACGCCATGCATGGTAGATTATTTTGACCTCTATTTTTCATCCCAGAGGAGGTTTGAAGGCAAATGAGAAGCGCTGGTCAGATCTTAAATGCCAGTTTGGTACCTCATTGTATTACTCGTGTAGTAATATGATGTATTTTCCATCAAATTTGTGTCGTTTTGTGGTTCTTATTAACTGTAAACGCGGTGTAGCATTTCTGTAGCGCTTGGGATATTAAGTTATTAAATTTTGCACATGGGAAGAAGTTTCTTGAAAGGCAAACCTTCCTTTAGAGAAATAAATAGTGTCCTGGGGGAAATAAAAAAGGGTCTATCGCAGCAGTGAACAGCATATCGCAACAATCGTAATCAACAACAACAACAAGAACATATTGATTTCTGTGTACTAATAAAGCTATTTGTAGTCAAATTATTATTGTTTCTTGCTTATCTAATGTATAGGCAAGTGTTGATTTTGTTTGCAGATGACACATTAATTGTTAGATGATCACACCTTGCAGAACATATCTTACCACGACCCAACTTCTATCTACCATTTTGTAATCACCCGTTTAATAAAAACTAAACAAAACAACAACATAGAAACAACAACAACCGAAGCTGGCGTCAAGACCTTCTACAGTAGAAGTGGATGTGAGGAAGAACCAACTAGAGGTGGTGGGAAGAAACTTAACAGAAATGAAACACCAAACTTGGAAAGACGTGATCAGAAGTTATTTAGGTCAATAATCCGCCCAGACCATTTCCGAAATCACCACGCGCAATAATCGCCTTGGAGAAGTTTCGTCGCCATGGGCAACCCTATCTGAGTATCAATGGGTGTATTTCATTGAGGAGGGAAATAAAAGATCAGGTTTGTACAGCGGATCGTGATAGGTAGCGGTACAGGTCAATTAAGAAAAAACAAAGAAATGTCAAAAATTACGGCTTTTCCCCAGACGGCTGGGGTAAGGTATCTGGGTTAGAGATGAATTACTGCGTCTGATGTGATGAAGCATCCGATTTCTGACAAGATTCTGTTTGACAGTGTTAATGGAATAAATAATGACGGTGATAGGATTTCTGTTTAAATGAAAGCGAGTTGCAGGGCAGGTACATTATTCAGTCGCAGAGGTACGCTACAATCGCTGGCAATCGTAACACGAGCATCGTAATAACAGGAGTACAATAATGTTGAAACAAAAGACACAGGAGTGGCAGTAATACTTGAAATATTACCAGTAGCCCTAGTAGTATTTGTTCCCTACAATTGAAATAAGTTGGCAATAAATATAAAGTACATGTACGAAACCTGACATGAATATACAAGAGATAGGAAGAAAACATGAGAAATGAGGAACTAAAAGAAACAGAGCTTGTAAAACATAGACTCTCGATGATTAAGTACATTTTGAAAGTTATAACATCAAAATATGGAGTATTGCACATTGCCTTGAAAAAAAAAAGATATATAAAAAATAAAAATATCAAATAGAGGACAAAACCCAAGGCTACTGAAAGGGGAAAAAATGAAGAAATGCGAAAAATGGGAGAGAGAGAGAGAGGGGGGGGGGGGGAGCATAAGAGAAGAAAGAAGGAAGAAAGGAGAATACAAAAGGCATTGATAAAGAGAGAGGGTTCCACGTGTCACACTGGATAGTGTGATTATTGTTGGATAGTGGATTATTAGAACGAGTACTTGATTAATAGGAAGAAGACGGAAATTTGGTCGAGATCGTAGGAAAAGAGAATCAAGTGTACGATATTAGAATCAATTGTTTTAAATGTTTTTGAAGGGGGAAGCCTAGGAATCAATTTAAGAGATGGGTCAATTTGCGTTCCAGTACTTGGGTCCAGTAAAGACTACAGTTTTCTGAGCAAGAGATGTCCGTAAAAGTGGGGAATGACACTGGTTTGATTGTCTTGTGGGATACGAGTGTATTTCATAATTTCTTGTAAAAATGGAAATGAGAGGGGAGGGCAAGGTATTCTGTGATAACTGAAACATGAAAATTCCTAAATGCCAATTATAGAGATCATCTATTTTCAAAATTGTGTTATTGAAGAATAAAATATCAGTGTGAGAACGAAAGTGAACATTATGTATTATTCTTAAGATTTGTTTTTGCAAAATTAATATTCTATTATTGATAATCTTAAAGGAGTTATCCCACGCTAAGATAGGGATAAATAAGTGTCGTGTAAAGGGATAATAATATTTGAGATGGAAAGATGTTTTAATTTGTTAATCACCGCAGTATTTCTTGATATTAGTCTGCACAAATAGTTAATATGAAATTTCCAAGATATTCTATCACCAATTAAAATCTCAAGAAACTTATTATGTTGAACCCTTTTGAAGATCCTTTCCATTAATATGTATGGAGCCTGGAAGAGAATCAATAGAATTACTAAATATCATATAATGTGTTTTATTGATATTTAAGGATAATTCGTTTGCTCTTATCCAATCTTGTACTTTACAGAATTTATTCTATTGAGGAGAGTTTGAGGATTACGTTCCGATAGGAAAATATTCGAGTCGTCGGCAAATAGTATAAATGATAAGATATTGCAAGATCTTTTGAAATCGTTGATGTATAAAATAAAAAGGAGCGGACCTAAAAGAGAACCCTGCGGAACACCGCATTTAATGGTTTTAGTTGAAGATTTGGTATTGTTTATACATGTGAATTGCTTTCTTCCGGTAAGGTAGCTCCAAGGCCTTCCCTCTAATACCGTAATGAGAAAGTTTGTACAACAGAATTTCATGATCAACGGTATCTAAAGACTTGGAGGAGTCCAGGAACAAACCTATTGTATGAGAATGATTGTCAATAGCACGAATAATCTGATCAATAAGAACTATCATAGCATGAACTCTTGCATGTTGTTTTTATGAAATCCAAATTGAGTATCTGATAATATTTTAGAACAGGTTAAGAATTTAATCAGGCGAGAATAAACTAGGTTTTCTAAGATTTTCGAAAATGAACTTAGCAAAGAAATCGGTCTGTAATTCCCTCGATCACGTGGGTCACCTTAAAAAATTGGAACTACTTTTGTTATTTTCATTTTAAGAGGGACTGTTCCAGTGGACAATGATGAATTGAATGTGTGTGTATAAGTGGGATAATAATTTCTGTTATAGTATGTTTCAAGAGAGAATTAGTAATGCCATCATAGCTTGTTGTTGTTGTTGTTGTTTCCACAAGGAACCTTGAAATAGTGTATTATACATAGTACAATTTTCTTCCTCACAAAAACATGATTAACGGTGCAGTGGACACGCATGAGCATTTTCTCAAAAGGGAATTAAAAATTGAAGAATGACACATTTTACACAACCCAAAAAGATTAAGGGTGTCTTATATTCGGTTGATCTTTTAAAAACACTCTTATACCCACGCAAGAGAAGTGCAAAGATAAGGAATAACATAATTCTTCACAATCCTTTATTAGGAAAGCAAAACGTAAGGCACTGTGTAATTTATTTTGACGACAATTAATGGCGTCCATATGCTCAAGACACGTCTAGATGGATAGGCCGCCAAGGCGTCGCTTTCCATTAAGAGACCAGTGATTACGAGGAGGCCTCCATGGGCTAGACATCGTTCACACCTTCTCCTCACTTGATTGACAGACATAAGATGATGGAGAGAGGGACAGAGATGGAGAGAGAGACAGAGAGAGAGACATAGACAGCAGAATAGATGGTTAGAAAATGGTAAGGGAGAGAGAGAGTGAGAGAGAGAGTGAGAGGGAGAGGGGAATTTTTTCTGATATTCAAAATCTAAAGAAACAAAGAAATATATCTATTCTAAAGGTATGGAATTTTTTTGGTCGTTTTGTGGTGGATGGTCACAATTATTACCAGAGTCTATTAAATGGATAATTTTTCTCAAATAACTTTGCAAGATTAATCTATGCCATTAATATCGATATAATATAGCTATATTATGCACCTGTTACGGAATTGATGTGAATCCAACGAGTAAAAATATTGGAAGGTCTTATTTCAGACATTTTTATTAACATCCCTCAAAATGTTGTCTTTCACGTCGAAACTCCCGAACTGCGTGTAAAATGAATGTTGAAATGACACGTCCGCGGTTTTTTGAGACTAAATGGCATTGTTCTTGTTCTAATTTTGAAGAGATTTTTTGCAAACTTACTCTTTCGAATATCAGGAATAATATAAAATTAACCTTTAGATGAATATTGAAGCTTTTTTTGTTCATTTTCAGGTCAAAATCTTAGCCGGGTTCGCAGACATAGGGCTCCCAATCATACTCCATGCATTAATACACACACGCGGTCGTTGGTTTCGTTGGGTTACAACATGGCGCATATTGTTGAGTTGGCCAAACTCTGTGTATGGAGGAGGGCTCTGCATTTAGGCATTGAATGAAATACTACAAATGACCTTAACGATAGCAATGTCTTGTTGAGAAGTATTACGCTGTCATGAATTTGCAAAATGTTACAAAAGAAGAAATTTTACGTTCGATGTCGGTTTATTTTTGAAAAATGTAATGCGTTATAAGAGAAATAATCTAATTTTAACATTAATAAAAAAACGGAAGGAGGGAGGGAGGGTTGGTTTAGTGCGCCACATAAAGTAAATTATTTCATAGTTCTATATTAATATAAATCAGACTTTCTTTACATAATTATAGCCCATTTTCATGGATATCTAAGAAAAGAGTCACGTCGCTTATTAATCCAAAATGAAATATAGAAACGAGGGTGTCTCAGTGACATGCCTGTTTTGTGATCCGTCACGTCTGGCATTAGCGATATTTTATTGGTATTGACTCTGATAGTTTCCCGCGGCCTGCGCAGGACAGAAAGAGAATAGAAGAAATTGCCAAAATTTGATCTTCCATTAAGGGCGATAATAATAATCCGTGCGAGCAAGAATAGGTGATGGGCAAAGTTATTTCAGTCGAATTCAAAGTTAATGTTTGACAAGAACGTGACTAATACGGTTATTAGATGGGGCCCTGGTGGTGAAGATGGCGTCTTTAAGTGGTGTGACCTTTGAAAGTGACGAAGCGAAGATAATATTTCTCTTTCATTTCATTGATTTTTGTTTGGTCACACCATGCAAAGCGCAACACTTGCTGCAAGTCGTCTACTGCTGCTGCTGCTGCTGCTGATACTACTATTGTTACTACTACTACTACTACTACTACTACTACTACTACTACTACTACTACTACTACTACTACTACTACTACTACTACTACTACTACTACTACTACTACTACTACTACTGCTGCTGCTGCTTAACAGAAGGTCGAGTAGTAACAATGTATCACTGGGTAATTTAATTGTGAACTTTATTTATTTTGTATAACTCGGATCAAAGAGTTTTGTTTATCCCTTACTACTACCGCGGACTCTGAGTTGCAATTATTGAAGAGTTCATGCCTTCGATAGATCAACATTGATAAATCACATACTATTTCGAAAGACACATCAAAGGGTGGAGTCGGAATGCGCCCCCGCCCCCCTCCAGTTTGAATGCCTAGAAAAAATCAATACAAATGTCAGTATGCCCACTCTATACATGGCTGCCCAGATACACCCCCCCCCCCTTCATCAGTTTTTTGATGCACCAATTAAGAATGTATCTATAGCTCGAATCATTAATTCTAGATCCTGGGATTGCAAAGTAATATATATTTTCAATAAACGAGCACTCTCGAGACAGCTTTTATTGGATAAGTCGTTTTATTGATTCGGTTATTTCGGATTAAATCGCTTGTGTCGTCTAGAGTTGATTTTCTTCGCCCCCGGAAAAATTGATTTGTGCGAGATTTCACACTTTGTGTAGCTTTGTCTTCAAACCCTGGTAAACTATATTCTGAAGTCACTCCGTCTATAAATCTTGCTTCTTCGCTTTAAGTAGCTCGTTAGATTTCATAGAATTCTAGCTTTGCCCTTTCGCCGTTATCTTATCTGGTTGCCCGTATGCGCATAATTATCGTGACGCTTTTGTTTTCATCACCATAGGCTGTCACTTTAACAAGGCAGTCGTTTTCAAACAAGGCTGCTTTAAATACTATTGCATTTCAAGTTCAAGTTCATTTTATTTACACTCATCATAAAAATGCAATACAATAACAACATATTGACAAATACATAAACACATCATAAAGAATGACATACATCCATAAAACATGGTTAACAATGACGAGAAAAAAAAAACCTATTGGATATGAGAGTGATGGAGTGAACTAAAAGGGAAATAAAACCTTATGCTGGAGTTCATCCATGAATAAGTGTTATTAATAATATTAAAATTTAAATGTCGTACTGTTTGGAGTATGAAAAAAAAAAAACAATATATATATAGAAAAATGGGGGGGGGGGGGGGGGGTAAAGAGCCTCGAAAGTTCTTGCACATAAGATTCAATTAGGTGCATTTTATATTTTCTTTTAAAAGCTTGTAGGGTTTTACTATTTTTTATGATTGTTGGTATAGAATTCCATATTTTTGGACCTTCAAAAGAAAGTGATTTTTTCATTAGGGTTGTTTTGATAAGCGGGAGATGGTAATTTAATGCATTGCTAGTTTCATACTCATGGATTGACGCATTTAAATTGAAATACTTTAAAAGTGCACATGGTAATGTTTCATTTCTACACTTGTACATGAATATAGCCATATGATATTTACAAATGCCAAGTACATTGAGACATTTCAAATGATAAAATATTGGTTTAGTGTGAGCTCTGTAGTGAGAATTAGAAATTAACCGAATTGATTTCTTTTGTATTTTTAATATTCTGTTTAGGTTGGTTTCGCTTGTCATGGCCCAGACTTCAGCACAGTAATACAAATGGGGAAGGATTAAAGTATTATACAATGTTACCAAAACACATTTGGGAAGAAATTTAAGTTTATTTAAGATTCCAGTATTTTTAGAAACCTTATTGCAAACGGCACCAGTGTATTCATTCCATGAAAGTTTAGAATCAATTTCTATTCCGAGGAATTTATTCACCGATACACGTTTGAATTCATGATTATCTACGTGGAGTTTGATGCGTTTAAATCTATTTTTTGTTTTGTAAATATCATAAAATTTGTTTTATTAACATTCAAAATCAATTTATTCAGAGAAAGCCATTGTAAAAGCTTACTTACTTCATTAATGAATTCTTGCTCTAAAATATGAATATTTTTGTGTGACATAAACACACTGGTGTCGTCTGCAAATAAAATATATTTTAATTTGTCAGATATATTACAAATGTCGTTTAAAGATAGAATAAATAAGAGCGGGCCTAAAATAGATCCTTGCGGCACTCCACATACGACTGTTTTGATAGATGAAGAATTACCTTTAATTTTCACAAATTGTTTTCTGTTTTTAAGATAATTTTCAAACCAATATAATAAAACACCGCGTATTCCATAATTGTACAATTTTGCGGGTATAATATCATGATCTAAAGTAGCAAAGGCCTTGCTAAGGTCTAAAAATAATCCCATCATGACTTCAGATCTATCGAATACTTGAGAGACTTGGCATGTAAAATCAGTTAATGCAGATGACGTGGAGTGGCCGGTTCGGAAACCAAACTGCGAGTTATTCAAAATATTATGATGATTTAAAAAGGAATATAAACGATTATAGACGGCTCTCTCTAAAATCTTAGGGAATAAAGAAAGAAGTGATACAGGTCTGTAATCGGATATTTCAGTTTTGGAGCCACCTTTGAATATGGGAATAATTTGAGCAATTTTTAATTGATCTGGTACGATCCCAGTTTCTAATGAAGAATTAAATATTGTACATAATGGATAACATACAAGATGAATGACTCTTTTAACAATCTTCACATCTACACCATCAAAACCACTGCTTTTGTTACTATTTAATTTATCTATAATGTTTATTATTTCACCAGGAGTAATTGGAGTAAAAAAGCTGTGTATTCATTTTTTTAAAGAAACGTTTTGAAATCGTCGTGATTTATTGCAAGATTTGAAGTCAATTTTGGACCTATATTAATAAAATATTCATTGAATGATTCACAAATATCTGTTTCATTATCAATAGTGTTATTGTTGTAATGTAGAGTACTTGGAATTTCCTTTTTCTAAAAACCTTTTACCTAAGAGACCATTAATAATATTCCATGTTTGTTTACTATCACCTTCGGCATTAGCAAAACGTTCTTTAAAGTATTTATATTTGACATCTTTGAGTCTATTGGTAAATTCATTCATATACTTTTTGTATGCAGCAAGTCTATAAGCAGAACGATTATTTAGATATTTCTTATAATATAAACTTTTCTTATTATAAAGTTGTCTTAATTAATCATTGAACCAAGGTTTATCAATCCTTTTTTTTTCTTTTTTATTTGACATTTTATAGGAAAACATGTCATATACATGCTGATATTGTTTAAGAAAACAATCATAACTTGAATTAGGATCCTTTTCATTTAAGATCCAACGCGTGCTACCGATATTCGTAATAAATGTATTCATATTTTTTTCACTGATTTGTCTTTTTACTATAGTATTAGGTTGTTTTACATTTTGAATGTTTTGAGTATAATAACAGAATATTGGAAAGTGATCACTGATGTCTGTTAAAATTGTACCAGATGAACAATTTTCGAGGTCGTTAGTAAATATATTGTCAATAAGAGTGATTGAGTTATTTGGACCACGAACCAGAGGATACATATATTTACTGACATAAACATTTCAAGAAAATCATTGACATGAGATTGACAATTTACTTTAAATAAGTTTATATTAAAATCCCCTATCATGTTTTCTGTATTTACACATGCAATAATATCATCCAAGGATTCAAGAAAGCTTTGTAAAGATTGGTCTGGAGGTCTATATATGACTCCAAGAATTGCCTGCTTATTACCAGTAAGTATTTCAATAAAAAGAGATTCAAAATATTGAGTATTTATATCAAGATCGTATCTACGTATAAATTGCACATCATTTCTTACATAAAAACCGATTCCTCCGCCTTTTTTTATTCCGTCGACCTGTGATTACAAGAGTATAATTGTGAATATCATAATAGGAGTTATAATCTTTGATCCATATCTCTGTCAAAGCTATAACTGTAAATTGAGTTGTTAATGAACACAGGAAAGAACCAATGTTATCATAATTTTTGCTTAAACTTCGGCAGTTAATATGTAAAATAGAAAATATATTATCATTTGAATCATTGGTCAAGTTGTTAAATTCATTACAAGTGTATGATCCATGAGAGGGTCCATAATAATAATCATTTTCTCCATTTGGGGGGCTTAAGAATTCCACAAAAGATTGATCATTTATAATTGAATCTACTGTACTTTCAGGCATTTCGACAAAAGATATAGAAAAACAGGATATACAACAAGAATGTCTTAAAATTACATGTAAAAACTTATAAATAATTGTCTAAGAATGTCTGGAAATCTAACAATAGCATATGAATAATTATATGTTGTCATGATCAAACCGTAATGACAAAAGTCACTTAAAGAATCTAAAGAGAACCTATGTCTATAATGTGACAAAATTACTTTACGAATCGGTTTCGAATTACGACTTGTCCATGGCAAATATCTTGCCATCTGTAGACCATGCAGTAGTTACATTTCTGTGCTTCATTGTGTCCTGAAGAAGAGCGACATTCGCTTTGGTCAAGTCCTCTACGATCACCCTTTTTGTTTTCTTCAATTTGGGCCGATTTCGTATAAGTTCTCGTTTGATCTTGTATGGCGCGAATTTTACGATGATCGGCCTGTGTCGATGTTTGTGTCCTTCCGGCGCAGAATGTCCGGTAGGACCATCTGCTGCGGCCTGCGCATATGATTGCTCATCCGTGTGAAATTGCTGTTTTGGGCCAACTCTATGCGAACGATCAATGTGACTGGGTGTGATGATAACGCCGATCTCCTTCGCGAGATTGCAAACCAGTTGATCTGTTTCCTCATTATGATGTTCGGGTGTGCCAAATATCCGAATATTGTTTCTTCGTGAATATTGTTCAAGCTGGTTTAATCCATTCGTAAGTTCACTGACCCTTTCTCTCTCGCTCTGCAGGGATTTCTCCAATGTTTGAAGTTGGTGGATTTTCCTGTCGATGGAAACTTCAAGATCATGCAAATTTCCTAGCTTGAGCTCTATCATTTTCTCCAGTTGCCTCTCCATTCTCTTCATATCATCATTCATCTTTATTCTCTCTTTCTCCATTGCTTTGCTAACAGCTTTTTGCACAACATCTTCAATTCGATTTAATAGCAATGTGTTCTCTAAAGATTCATTCGAATCAACATTCGTCGAGGCCTTCCTTGGCATGTTGAATAAGAGTTACGTAATATATAACAAAAGGTTAAAATTCCGATCACAAACTAGTATGGGGACGGCAAGAAGCAGGTTCGAGTTTTTCGCTTACACAAAATCACATAAGTGGGACCAAGCTCACAATTCATACATAATATTACCGATCACTTACCTTGGATAAAATCCAAAATTGCAGGGAGGTCTATTATGATCCGATATTAGATTTCCAGTTAGTTAGAAATGAGATTCTGGGAAGCGTTTCATCAAGTGTTTTGTCAGTGATTTTTACTGACAAATTTGCTGTCAGCCAATCAGATGCAAGGATTTCAGTAGCTTATAACAGTTGTCGGTGAAAATCACTGACAAAACGCTTGATGAAACGCTCCCCAGGTTACTACATCATTGTCAGAGATGATATTGGTCCAAGAAGAAACACTTTGACTAAAATATAAGCAAGGTCCATTTGACGTAGCATGAACATAGACATTTACAGTTAATGATGAGCCAGCATTTGTGTTAAATTACTAAGTCATTTGAAAAAGAATTTAAAGGACTTAAACTCTGCCAGCTTGCCTTTCTTTGGCATGCTAGTATATCCTTCATCTGCCATATTGTATTTTAATAATTCATTCATCCATTTATGGTTTATCACAACAAAAAAAAACACGATTCATGATTCCCATAAAAATATTGAACCTATTGAACATATTACATAAAGTAATGTAAGCTAAAATTGAGAGTTGCCCAATTCAAGCAGAACAATTCAAATACATATCCACCATTTGAGAGATTCCATGTGTAATGCTTTCGTGAAAATGTGATCTAACGGTGTTTTAAAGCTCTCATTAAGACGTGAAATGGATAATAATTTATTGCATTCGAATTTACTTAATTAATTATATTACTGATGAATATCGTTTGTGTCAATTAGTAATTTTGTTACAATGTACACTGCAATAACCAGGGTGTTAATTCGCTACTGGGCCACACCAGATAAGTTTCGATTCAAACTGGTGTAGCCCAACATTGATACCGAGATGTCGTTGAATTAACCCCCTGGTTTTTGCAGTGTATATGTGAGTTTTGCATGATTAAGTAATACGAATTCAACCATTTTAATTATAATAATAATTTCAAATGCTATATAACATAAAGTGGAAAACAAGTTAACTGGAAACTGGAAACCTGAATAATAAAGAAAATTAAGAATATTTTATAAGTTGAAATCACTCAATGAATTCGAATTAAAAAGAATTTCATTTAACTGTGGCGTAATGCCTAATAGGCAACACTAAGATATTATAAAATATCAGTTCTCTCCCAAGAAACGTTTCCCATGGGGCTATACATAGGATATATTATGGCTGGTATGTTGTATATGCTGCTTAATTGGAAAATTGTGAAAAGTTAAATTTCAGACAAGATTAGAAAACATTAGAAATAATAGGGGCTGTTGTCCTTACATCACATCATACGAAGAGAAATTACCAAGTCGGCCTATTGATAGTTATGTCATCTTTTAACAATACATGATTTTTTTTTTATCAGCTGTCTTTCAGACATTCTGTTTCTCTGATCATTCTGTTTTTCTTTAAATAAGAGTTGATTTCAAGGATGGATTGTTCTATAAAAATGATGAAAGAGATGCAGAATCGAGCCGAATCAGAATGATGTAACTCTCGTCAATGAAAAAGGAGAGAGAGAGAGAGAGAGAGAGAGAGAGCGAAAAAGAGAGATCATAAAACCAATTGTGGGAATACTGCTTTTAACACCAAATACACTTGGAATCATTCGGAGGCCACTCCTCAGGGGAAAAGAGATCTTTAGAAAGGGAAGTTGTGCGGAAGCCTCATCCCGGCATTCCGATACGATTCGGCCATTTTCGACCGGAAACCTGGCACTCTTGGAAAGTCGTCCAAATGGGATGGCTTTATTACAAAGTCAATCGCCCATGCACATTTACCGACCTAATTAAAGGGGAAGTAAAGTTTTGTGTCTAACGTTAGCTCTTTGCAGAGTATTGACATTAGTTTATATAATTTAAAATTTCATTGCTGTGCTCATACTAGTATTTTATTATATCAAATTTTCACACAAACCTACACGGGAATAATGGTTTTGAAGTCCCTCCATGTATTTGATGTATAGCCTTTTGTTCCCGACTACAATTGAAAGAAACAAGCATGACTAAAATAAATTTAAGGGCTGTATGAACATGTCAACATGAAGCATTGGAAAAAAGTTGGAATATTTTTTTGGCGATGAGTATGTCTGATTTTAAATGCTAGTTTCTACTATATATTGTGATGAATAATTCATCCAAATCGGATTAACTGTGTTGAATGAAGTCTACTGTTCCATCTTGTACCAAAGATTACGTAATATTGTTAAACATGTTACAATGGCTGACCAATGAACCACATGTTGTCAGATTTGCTCTATTTGTGTTTGAACATCTTGTTATACATTTCTGTACTTCACGTGGAATTTTGAAAAAGCTACGTGCAGTTTGCAGTCATTTTGAGGACTTCGGTATAGCAATTAAACTGTATCTGATTATTTAACTTTTTCGTTAGACATTTGCAAAAACAGCAAATATACGCTTCCGAATTCCAAGTGGACCTCTGCACTGTGTGATAAGCCTGATTTTTAATGTTGTGCTTTTAAAGTTAAAAAGGGACACATATCTTTTATTTGAACCTCAAAGAAGAACTTAAAATGACGAGGGATATGTTTAAGACAAGAAATAATTCTTGGAATAAAAATATTCCAAACTTTTTTCCAACCCTGTATATTGCCTTGCATCCATTTATTACAGAAGCGTTCAAAAAAAATTACATAAGCATAAAGTATACATTCAGTTAAAAATAAGCAACAAATAGCACAGGCTAGTCAGCATTAATCCATTCAATGTTGAGAGAATTACATTATAATCAAAAGTTATATTGTTGAATCACAAGCTGAATGTCAAAGCGATTTTAATCATGTGTGTGAATGTGTGAGCGGGTGTGCGCATGCGTGTATATATATATATATATATATATTACAAGCCATCTATAAATTTATATATCAACAGGTTATCACAGTGATTTGTTTTGTTTTATTTTTGTTTTTAATGGAAGGTGGTGTGCTTGACAATTCACTGCCAAATTATAGGACGTTCTCTTGGCTTCCCTGTTGGAGGTAAAGGACAAAACACTTATGAGTTGTAATCCGTGAATGTCAAGTTCTCTCGCTTATGAATTATTCGAATGAAGAAGGACTACGGGTATGAATCAAGTGATTTATGACGGCTTCGCTTAGGGTTTGGGAGTGACCGATAGTGAGAGTTCTGACCTCAGACGCGGCTTCCTGAGCTTCAAGGGTCAATATTCAATCGCTAGCTTGAAATCCTAGGAGAAAATGATGGATAATGGGTTTTAAGAATATATTACAGACTTGAATTTGGGGTCGATTCAATGCACCTTTTGTGTGAGCTGAAATAAAGGCTAAAGATTGGAAATTGGTGTAAATGAATTTATGAATTCTTTTTCTTCAATGCTCATGAGGAGAAATTCAATATTCTCGAGGGTATACATAATTATATTTTAGCGTATTTTACCGTTTAATTGCTTTATACGGCGAATGCCAATGGTCACAAGAAACGTAATGTCATTATTATTATCCACGCAACCAATAATGTTATTTATTATTATTATCACCATTATAATGTTAAGTGATGGTAAAGATATAGAGAAATGCAGTAGGATATACCTTCTAGAGTGGTGAATGTAGGGGTACGGTTTGGGTTAAAAATAATACCCGCTACACAAGAGGCGTCACTGCGCTGACGTATGCGTCGGACTGCGTCAGTAATTGTCGTGGCATTTGACGCGCCATAATAAGAGAGTGATATCGTACAAAAGGTAAATGCAAAATAAACAGTGCAAATATTGCTTTGTATTTAGTGGTGTATGGGCTCGTCAGCTTCGCAGGTTTGATTAGCACAGGTTATGACGTAATCGAAATGCTGCTTCGTGTTCTACGAACCTAAAGCTTGGCTCACACGAGGCGTAATATACTGACGTAAGGACCTGGTCGTTGACTTATACGGTCTGAAAGAGTGTCATTGTTTTAAAAAATGAGTGCAAATGATAATTTTTAATGACTAATGTATGGGTTAATCTCTTTCACGGTGTGAGCCGGGATTAAATCGTAAGGTTGTGATTAGGCATTTAGATAAGGGTCGTGACCTCATAATGTCGCCAGTGGTAACATGAATCAACATGAACACTATAGCACCCTCCTAGCAAGAACCAGGAACACTGTCATGAACTCCCTCGCGCTTATAATCTAAAAGGCTGGAAAGGAAACAAGTTTGCTGTTCCATCCTGACATGAAACTGACGTTAAGAGACAGAACCTTCTGCAGCTTTTGTTTACGGAATAAGCAAGGTTGATATCTATCCCTGCGGTTGAGACGGTAAGGAGATGGGAAAGAAATTAAGGCAGAGGGTATTCTTTCTCCTCAGGTTTCAAGTTTTATATTCACCAGTAATTTTGAATAAACACTCCCGTTTTTACCCCAAAGTGACGCAGACAACAGGTTATTTTCGGCGCGCAGCGGATCGATAGCGAGTCTAGTGTTCAGAGAAGGGATCACAGGGCGTATTTTCCCCTCATAACTAACTTAATTGTTCTTGTCTGGCGTTTTCGCCACTGTGCTTATGGAGAGATACGTCATGACACTAAATATAATACATTTTACGTTTTAAAGTAAGTTGTAATTGCGCATGGTCTTTCTGATACCAATAACGGCAGTCTTTTACGTACCTATAGCTGTTGAATAATGCCCGTTCAATACTAGGCGTCATTACGACAGCGTTATTACCTATAGTCTTAAAGGTCTTCAAAAGGTTTAGAGAGATTTGATGGTTTATCTTTCCCGACTGCTAAGAGAGCATGTGTATGCTTGTAAGTGGTAACCAGGGGACCGACGGCTTTAAGTCCTCTCAGAGGGACTAGGTAATGAGGTTTAATGCCTTACCGAAGGGCACTAGCGCATCCACTTAGTTTCGAACCGAGTCCTCCCAGTTATGAGACCACTGCGTTACCACTGAGCCATTTCGTCTCCTTTGATCAAGCATTATGAAGACAATCAGCGCATGCACATGTATTAATGTTTGCCCTTTTCATTTTGCATTTACCATGTTCACTAGGTTTGTGTATGATATCACTCTCACACGGCGAGTCAATGACCGCGCTAGTCGCTGACGCAGTCTTCTGTCATTTAAATGGGAGCCAGGCTTTAGGTTCGTTGCAAATCAGCCATCATTACCATTACGTCATTACCTGCGCTAATCAAACCTGCAAAGGTGACTTGCCCATGCACACACCAGTATTTCAAAGCAATATTTTGCACTGTTTATTTTGCATTCACTGTTTGCACGATAACACTCTCTTGTGGCTCGTCAAAGACCACCGCCATGGTGCCGTGCAAGGAAAAGCTTGCCAGCCAAAGGAGCTTTATCATGTTTGAAACTCCTTGTTCAGCCCAACCAATTAAGTAGGGAATGGACCCTCTCTTTTAAAAAAAAATAGCCTCTTTTCCCTAAAGGAATGCCTGATAGGCGGTAGTTTTTCAGAATTCTGGCGATATAATTTAATCTTGTAACAAACTTTATTTTGGAAGGTTAAACGTTAGGGATATGAGAATAAGAGTGAGCAGTGAGACTTTAGAATGATAGATAAAAAACAAAATCATTTGACGTTGATAAAATATCACAATTACTGAACATCACTGAAAGGCATAAAAGGGACTACATATAAATGTGGTGCAAAGGACTTGGTTCCAGCCTTCCCTGGAAGTTAGTAATTTTTTCTTTATTATTTTTTTTTTTAAGTAAAGCCCGGCTCACAAAAGGCGTAATTTGCTGGCCTCAGGACCGCGTCAGTGACTTGTAGGGTATTTTGCACTTCATGAAAGAGTGATATCGTTTAAAAAGTGACTGCAAAATGAACAGTGCAAAAGATTGCCTTCACATTGGTGCAGGTACTGACGTAATCTAAATGACGCGTCATGTAAGCCGGACTTTAGAGTATTGCAATTAAGAGAAATTGTTTTTAGTTACATTGGTATAATCTTAATATGGATCTTCAAATTGCATTATTTTAAAATTGCATTTACATTTTACAAGAATATCGTAGTAGTATCGTAGTAGTCAAAATGCTTTAAACACCTGACTGGAGACGCGAAGGTCGTGGGTTCGATCACCGGCCTGGCACTTGTGTCCTTGACCAATGCATTTTATCTTCATTGCTCCCTCCACCCAGGTACTCGATGGGATTCCAAAGTCATTGTGATTTGCGTTAAGTATCGTTAGCGTCTGTAAAAAAAAAGGCGCCAAGCTGAAATGGAGAAGGTGCATACATTGTGTACGGGCAAGTATGAGTCCGATGACCGGAGTAATAATATACTATAGTATCTTTAAAAGCGCTTAGAGAGCGTACATGTATTAGGCGCTATATAAATACAGAATATTATCTTCAGTAGATATGAAAAGATCAGTTTACCAAACCATTATGCACACCATATCAAACTGCGGTATTTTTTTTTTCAATAAAAGATTTTATTCAATCATTTTATTTGAACAAAAGCACTCAATCGAACAAATTTATCGTTGCCCTTTCGCATGTTCAGAGTGACTTTCATAATAGACCATGTGATTCAGAATGACTGTTTTTTTTCAAAGATAGTAGACTGTGTATCATTGTCCTTCAGAGTGACTTTCATAAAAGCGCATGTCCTTCAGAGTGACTTTGATGAGTAGACTGTGAATCATTGACCTTCAGAGTGACTTTGGTAATGGACATTGTATCATCATGAGCGCCCATCATAAAGGCTTTGATATCTGACTACGAGCGTATATTATTTTTGAAATACGTGCAGATTTGCACTAAACTCTAAAATCTAGGGACCTTCCATATCTAAAGCGATCAAAAGTCTCAAGGTACTGGTGTAAATGCATTCACAATGACACAAAAACTCCATTTTAATCATATCGTATTTCTAAGGGGCTGGTCACATTTGTGAGATAACGATAACGATGGCCAGATTTTTCATTAAAGCCCCATCCTACACCTGTCCTACTACCAGCATATAGGAGAATACTCACACGTACACAAAACATTGCATGGTATACCTTTAATTGAAACTATCGTTATCGTCATAGCTATCGTTATCGTTATCGTCATGAGACAAATGTGACCAGCCCTTAACATTATTTCTCGCTCTCCAAAAATCCTTCTTATCAAGGATTTTATAATAAATTTAATGCATTTAATGACGGATTTTCAAAGAGAACACTTTGGGAGTAAAAAAGACATAAATCACGTCTGTGCATAAAGAACTGAGAAAATCAAGCAGATAGGGGCCAAATCATCTCGTGAGGCAAAACGGAAAAAGTTACTTTTATGAAACAATTGCTAGTAATTTTTTTGCACAGTATCAATGAAGATAGCAAAAACAAAACAAAACGAAACGACACTGTAAAGCCGGCTAGCTGTTATATGATGCTCGTATGTTATGTCATGCATGCAAAACGAGTCTAAAAGTGATCAGTTTGAATCTTGTTTTCGAAAGCTCGCAGCGTGTTGTTTTCCATGATTTATCAGGTTTCTGTGTAAGTCACTCTACGTGAGGGCGCACACATGGGGATAATAACTAGGCGGACATTTAGATCAAATTTAGTCTCTCTCAGACTATATAGTCACTATGGAAACAGAGGAAATAATTTGATACTTTTCTCGCGCTTACAGAGGACATCTTATCAATTCCATGGCGGTAATGACGAGACGACAAGGCGATGAAAACCTGATTACGCTGTTTAACATGTTTAATGTCAATGAAGAAGTGACCCCATGCAGTCGCGATTGCTGATCGGCTCTGGAATATGAACCCGAAAAAATAGCGGCAGCATGGATTCGGGGATTTTCTTTATTGAAGAATAATGGGTAGTTTCACGGAGTTGGTTTTGATTTACTCAATAAAGACTTTTGCAATTTCATTGAGATGATCAAAATTGCCAACTGACAACCTTACACCCCCATGATTTTCACTAATTCCAGCCGCTATGGCCGCCTTTAGGTTCAATCTTGTTTCGAGGTACAAAGAAAGCAATAAGCGCAATAAATTCATATTTAAATCAGAAAGCAGAGAGGTTGCATAATAAGAATGTATGCTCTGTATATTCCAATGTTTCAGTTGCATATAAAATGACCGAGCGATCAATCGCAAAATAGCAATCAACTGCTAACTCATTTTTGTGAAACAGGGCCCTGGTGTTATGGACTGCACTTTAAAGCTCTTATTATAAATTACTATGAATAATCATAGTAGAATTATTAAAATGTATATAAGAGAAATGAATGTAAAATGGAGCTAATTATGTACATGACGTATGTCATGGGAAATAATTACTCAGGCATGTCAGGTTTGTTGACTCGATCAAATGATTTTATCGCGCCATTTTGTATGGCCTGATTTAGGAATTCTGCAAAGAAATACACATTACTAAAGTCTCATAATATCACGAGATTACACATTACATATACACGATCTGATTTACTGCACATTGAATTTCTCATTTTTATTTTAAAAATTCTGCCATTTCGGAACAAACTGCTAGGTATCTATTGTCGTGCATTGTTACATCCTGATTATTCACCAATACGTTCTCTGCTCTGTCGAACAGTTGTATAATTATGATGATATTTATTTTTCTTCTTACATGTAAAAGCGTCGGCCATGCGGCCGTTACATAAATGAACAGAAGCGAAAATTCACAACGGTCATGGTATAGCTTCCACACGTCATAGAGACCATGGTTTCAATGTCGAGCGCGTGAATAACCCTGTCATCTTCTCTTAATCTATTTTTATAGCATAAGTTAGAAATAGGTGAAGAGGGAAGGAAAATTGAGAAATAGATTGAAGTCAGGTGCAGAAATATAAGATGAAGTTGATGATGCATCGATGTCTTACTTTGTCAACCGTGATCGACAATATAATGATGCGTCTAATTTGGAGCGGTTATCAGAATGGTAATGATAGAAGGGAACACGGTGAACACGGTAGACTAACCTCATCTTAGCAATTAAGAACCGACAGTAATGGACTCTCAAATCACATCGCATCATTTATAGGACATGAGCGATTTGCTGAACTCATCAGGCGAGAGAAAGTTGATGCGCTAAATATTAGAGTTGATACTGAGCAACTTAATGCTAAGGGTTTCATACCCACTTAATCGATCGGGCTGTCATGAAGATCAGAGGAGGCAGAAGAACTCCCTTGACAATATGTTTCTTATGAGTGTATGTGTGTGTATATGTGTGTGTGTGTGTGTGTGTGTATTTGTGTACATGTGTACGCATTCAAACCGATGACATCGAACAAAGAGAACAATGGGTCATCGGTAGTAATTCAATAGGTCATCGGTTGTCAACAATTGGTGAGGTTTATTCCGTCAATGAATTTTGTGACGCAATTCAATAGTAGAGTCATCGGTTGAAATTCGAACAATAGAAAACATAGATGAGTGTGTGCGTGTGTACATGTTTACGCATTCAAACCGATGACATCGAACAAAGAGACCAATGGGTCGTCGGTAGTAATTCAATAGGTCATCGGTTGTCAACAATTGGTGAGGTTTATTCCGTCAATGAATTTTGTGACGCAATTCAATAGTGGAGTCATCGGTTGAAATTCGTGTGTGCGTGTGCGTGTGTGTGAGGGTGTGTGTGTGTGTGTTAAAGGGGAGGGGGATTTGAGTTGTATTTATCAAGTGTATTATATAGCAATGTTCAGTACAGTAGCAAGGTCCGCTTTTCATGAACTTGCCTTCTTCTTTGCAACATTTACTGTGCTGTAATGATTCATATTGCCAAACACGTGTGCCGTACATTGTCAGAAAGAAATGAATGTGAATTAAAAAAACATAAAAGGAAGAAAGGGTTCGGTGCTGTTGAAAATGATGCTGCAGAAAATGATTTTATTCTATCTGCTCACCAATCTTACCAACTTTAGGGCCCTGAATCAATTTTATTTTGAGCCAGACTGCAAGAAATGAGCGATTGTCCTGAATAGATAGATATATAGAACAATTGGTAGCATGCTTATGTTATTTTAACTTGGATGGGTTAACTTAATGATTTAGCAATCATTTATATATATGTATATCATTAAACAATCTCACCCTTGAATTTCAAATAGGGAAATTGTCCGGAAAATTGTGTACTTGTATCATTAATTTGCCCTCTTCTAGATCAAGCAAATACATGTACCTACACATGGTCGAATGCATTACCATCATGACCATACCAGGTGCAATTTTACAAAACAAAACTCATCTTTCCAGCAAAATAAGAAACAGGCATCTTCAT
This sequence comes from Heliocidaris erythrogramma, assembly GCA_025617745.1. NCBI lineage: Eukaryota > Metazoa > Echinodermata > Echinoidea > Camarodonta > Echinometridae > Heliocidaris > Heliocidaris erythrogramma. The sequence goes on from CM046857.1 coordinate 6,491,972, forward strand.
TTTCTGTCATTATTGATGCTTTTGGAAAATGAAAGCAGATATATTTGGCGCCTCTGTATTGTTTCAACATGTGTAACTGAATAAATATTGAACCAGATGCCAAAGTAAAAGTGGACATCAAGTTTTTTTGGGGACCGCCAAATTTCCCTGGGGATAATTTTGCGCGCGGCGATAGCTTTATCGCGTCACAACGAAGACATAAGCAGATCTAAATCTGCTATCACTGCTACTTTGAGTCTTCTCCCTTTCCCTCTCAGGCTCATGGTTGTGGCTATTCCATCAGGTGATGTGGAGGGGACGTCTCCCAGGGATACACTTCTGCATCTCTATGTTGCCTCATCGACTACTCGGTAAATAGACTTGGAAGAACGCAGGAGCTGCGCAGTCATAGACATCAATGCTATATGGTCAATATTAACTCAGAGATTGGGTTACGTCGAATTGTTACGGGGGAACAGAGGCGAAAGACCCAGAGCAACAGACTCAGATTTATTGAAAAGGAGGGAGGGAGAGAGAGAGAGAGAGAGAGAGAGAGAGAGAGGGACAGAGAAAGAGACAGAGAGACACACACATACAGAGAGAAAGAGAGAGAGAGAGAGAGAGAGAGAGAGAGAGAGAGAGAGGGTGAGAGAGAGAGAGAAAGGTTTATCTCTCTGGGACCAGCAAGTGATGAGGTGTTATCATAGAGACGAGATGAAAATAATCCCCCTGCTCCCAGAGTCCGAAAATGCCATCGACCTTTTGCATGGTATTTCTTCCTATGGTACTGTAAGGGTGGAAAAGGGAGTAACTGGGAACAATGAGAAGTGGGTATGAAACCCCTAGCATTAATAAATTAGGAAAAGGCGTGGGATGGGATAACGAGAGTGTGTGCGTTTTTTAAATTATTTTTTAAATTATTATTTATTTATTTATTTATTTATTTATTTACCTATTTATTTATTTATTTAGTTATTCATTTATGTAATATTCTTTTCGCGGGGGAGGGCTTCCTGGAATGAATGTATAAAAGTTTGAGTAGTATCGGTTATTTAGAAAATTATTTTTATTGTTTAACCATCAGATCATCTGACAGTACACTGTTTAATAATAGATTTAAAAAAAATAGCTGTAGCCTCCATTTGCACTCATAAATAAAGGTCTTACGAAATGAGTTTAATGAAGAAACCTCTTACAGATAAGAGATTATACTGATGTCATTAGTATATTTGACAGCAATACTTGCAACTGGAGAAATGAGAACTTTCTAATCAATACATACAATTAACTAGATAAATGGGGGGAGGGGGGGGGGACAGGGGTGAAATTCCTCCTGGGTGTTCGTATTCGACAATCCAGGGCTTTCCTGATGTCACATCTGCAAGGAAACGTCCCTCCCCACATACACTTCATGTAAAAAAAAAAACCTGACTATACGCTAAATCTGCCCGCCAAACACTATTTTGCCGGGTCGCTGAAATGCAGAAGGCATACTCTTGGCTATCATTGCCACTGTGAATCTGTAAGAAAATCGATTTTGACCCCGAACGGTTGTGACTACAGCATCTCACTTTGATGACAAGTGAGTTGTTCAGTAAAGAGCGCTAGTTCTTTTCCAGACGATACAAAGGGAGTGGGTGCGTGGCTAAAATCTGTAATCGTAGAAATCTTGAATTTTTGTAGGCAAATTAAAGATATTTTAAGCTTTGTCACAAAATATCATGATTTTTGTTTTCTTTTATTCAGTGTTAAAACTTATTTATGTTTAAATAATGACCATTAATTGGATGATGTAATTATATTAGATACCTACTTGTCGGATGCCAATCCGAGCGAATAGAGGAAATAGAAAGTTGTGGTTATGCAGCGTACAATACTTCGTGGCCATATTCCTGTTAGGGGCGAAAAGTGAGGCTTTTATCAAGAAATAAAAAAAAGAGATATTGATCAACTTATGTAACATTATATGTTTCCATATGGCATCACTTTTAACTCCTACTGTGCCAAGGGATTTAGTTATTTTCAAAATTTTACCAAAATGTGATCAAGCTTACTTTTCAAATGTCTGCACTTCATTAAGCAGTGTTTGCGTAATCTTCTTGAACGGCTTACTTTTAAATGCTCTGTAATTGGCCTATCAGAAAAATGGCTTTCAGATACCCCTAATTCTTTGTTCGCAATTCAGGGTTTTGACTTAATAGTAAATAATAGGACCAATAAAATCGGGGCGGTGTTGCACTATACATTTCCTCAGAATATAACTATAATAATAGACCTGTAGTGGATTATGTGAATGATTCCATATAAACACTTTTTATAGAAATTGATTTTGTTAATAGAAAAAAATATCGTTATTGGGGTCATAATTATATAGGCCTCCCAAATCTAGCCACAATGATTTCTTAATAAGCTTCCAAAATATTCTCTCAAACCCAATACTGCGGGGCAAGGATTGTTTTTTAATAGGTGACTTCAATATGAATTTTAAGCTTTGTCACAAAATATCATGATATTTGTTTTCTTTTATTCAGTGTTAAAACTTATTTACTGGTAATTTTCTATCCAACATCCCAACTTTACTCGAATTCAAATATCATTTACTTGATAGAAAGGCGAAGCCTGCTTGTAGTACGATTACAATCTCCATTTTTCATCTACAAAGTTTACATTCAAATCGCCACGATTGGGTCAAGTGATATGCAAAATTGCACATCATGATGCCATGGCTCAGCGGACCCAGGGTTTTGTTAAGGAGGGGGCAAAATATTCAGAAGAAAAACGGTCATCGGCATTTTGGGGTGCGCTTTTACTTTAGAATATTCCCTGATAAGCAACAACAACTAATAGGTCACTCTCTCCTTTTTTGCAAAGGGAGTGCCCCTGGATCCGCCCTGCTCTAAGATCATGAAGATGCTCTTATCATAAAGAGTGATTCATACTGGCACAGATCCATATTGGGCTTTGATCATATATCAAATGCAGCTGCAACACGTGTGGTTAATTGTGTAACTTGAAGTCGCCGCTGTTGAGGGTGTCATTTGCTTATAAGTGCTCTCAAATGACTTAAAATGTCATTCAAACATATATGGACGAAAGGGAATCAAAGGTCCTGACAGGAAACGAGACACGTGAGATTTTGCGGAGAGGAACCTTATCCTGGAGCATCTGTGGAAGTTACCACTTTGGCTTACAGTGTTCATATCAGATAGATGGAAAACATACATGTAGTCGTCTCAAATGAAAAAAAAACCCCACACCAACATGAATTTATATCCTGTTTTCAGTGCGCTTCAGATCATTTGCCCCAAAGCTATCACATTGAGCACCCTCTGGCACACCTACAGGTAGGGTGAGAACCACTCCATAATTTGAGGCGACGGCATACAAAGCTCTTCTTCCTACCAGAATGTACACTATACACCATTTCCTCGCGGCGTTCATCGGTCTCCAGACAATATCTATGGCCTGTCCTCCGCCCCTTACCCCAACAGCACCATCGGTCTGCCACACCCAATGCCCTACATGGTGGCATTACAGGAACAGCGCTTGTTACATCATGGTCGCAGACCCCCTGCCGTGGGACCAGGCAGAGAACCATTGCTTTGAACTCGTCAAAGAAGCTTGTGGAAACGGTGTGAGCGGGCATCTGGTTTGTAACCATTTTTTAAAGTACTTTCATGATTATTTTTCTTCTTTTAATCGCAGTTTAATGATATCTAAAGAAACTGGTATCGATAGGGAATTTTCATTGTTTCAATACAAAATATAAAGCATGCCTTTATTCTTGAGGTTAAAGTATTTCAAGATCGTCAAACAACTTTACAGGCATTTTTGACATTTTGTAAAAATGAAATAAAGTATTGAAATGAAAATTGCAGAAAAAAGGATAAACTGCGGAGTCATCTTAATGAATGGACCATAAAGATGTGATAACCCTTCTGAGAGGCAGCTCTTATCATTATCCTATCTTAAAGAGAGTATTGAAATATATTATACTGGTCTATTAATTTACGGCACCTCACAATATAATGACACTTCGATATAAACATAAAAAAATTATTTTCTTGGTTGTTATGCTGTCTTTTTATATATGTTCGTTGGTTTTATTCAATAAAAAGTAAAAAAATAATGCGCACTGGTCATTGAGTTTTGAATCATGCGTGACAAAACCACGTGTTCACTAAGCTTAAATCCGTTGGCTCTAACTTATTCACTAGAAATAACCACAAAAATATTAAATATATGTTTAGGCTTCCATCTACAGTGAGGCAGAAAACATCTTCGTCCAATATATGTGGCGGCTGATGAGTCGTGGAGATATGGCCATCGACACGTATTACTGGATTGGACTCTCCAAACAGGCCGGCCAAGTGCTCTGGACCGACGGCTCTCTACCCTCTTACGCGAACTGGGAAACCGGTGCAGAAGAAGCTCGTAAGTACATGATTTATTTGCGAGTTTTCTCGTGGAAAACCTGTGAGAACTGTATTTTCGCTCATTATGTGCCGCAAAGACGACTGTGATAAAGGCTACTAAAATGAAATAGACTCTGTAAAGGGTTTTGAAAGAACAATAAGAACAGGAAGTATTGTAGATTGGTGGGAATGAAAAGAGTGGAACAGAAATTGGAGAAGAACTCAGAAAATGATTAATGGTGAACGAAGGTAACTATTGCTATACGATAACAAGAAGAAAAACACACTTAATCTAAATCCGTTTGATATCTCGCGTGCTTTGTTCCTTTAGTTTCCGGTTATATTGTTCGATTTCGGCTTTATTTTCAATCTTGAGGGATACTCTGATAAGTGCAAGACGAAAAGCTTCAGTATGTCTCTCTTCAACGCCGTTTTCCGACACTTAAAACAATATATCTTACAATCCAACATCAAAGGCATAAGGACTGTATATTAGAAAAAAAAAATATCCCCGAATTATCATCCCCGGACTACTACCCCGAGAAAAAAACAACCCCGTAGGACAATTATGCCCCTTTCACTATGATCCCTGAGAGTGGAGTCGTAATAACAAGGGGGTACTTCCTTTAGGATGGAAATTTGCTGTCACTTGGGACAGTTTTTATACTCGGTGTAGATGTTTGGGCACATCTCATACTTTTGGTGATTCACAGATGGGTGAGAAACCTTTCCAATGTTCAGGAAACCCGTTTGGAGGCTAAACAATCGTGGCAAATGAAGAGGAAATTGTTTCCTGATCGATTTCTATTATCTGCTGCATTGCCTTAAGATATTATGATCGGTGTCTTTTTTTTTAACATTCACTCTCTTTTCATCATTCATGTTCTCTTTCTAACGTTTGCGGCTATGTTTAAATAATGACCATTAATTGGATGACGTAATTAGATTAGATACCTACTTGTCGGATGCCAATCCGAGCGAATAGAGGGAATAGAAAGTTGTGGTTATGCAGCGTACAATACTTCGTGGCCATATTCCTGTTCGGGCGAAAAGTGAGGCTTTTATCAAGAAATAAAAAAAAGAGATATTGATCAACCTATGTAACATTTTGTTTCCATATGGCATCACAATATTTTTGTCCTTTTAGCTCCTACTGTGCCAAGGGATTTAGTTATTTTCAAAATTTTACCAAAATGTGATCAAGCTTACTTTTCAAATGTCTGCACTTCATTAGCCAGTGTTTGCGTAATCTTCTTGAACGGCTTACTTTTAAATGCTCTGTAATTGGCCTATCAGAAAAATGGCTTTCAGATACCACTAATTCTTTGTTCGCAATCCAGGGTTTAGACTTAATAGTAAATAGGACCAATAAAATCGGGGGCGGTGTTGGACTATACATTTCCTCGGAATATAACTATAATAGTAGACCTGTAGTGAATTATGTGAATGATTCCATATAAACACTTTTTATAGAAATTGATCTTGTTAATAGAAAAAAATATCGTTATTGCGGTCATATATAGGCCTCCCAAATCTATCCACAATGATTTTTAATAAGCTTCCAAACCCAATACTGCGGGGCATGGATTGTTTTTTAATAGGTGACTTCAATATGAATTTATTGAAGTACCATTCTGATGCTCTTGTTCATGAATACTATTGAACGCTTCTAACTTCCTCATTTATACCACTTATTTCTAAACCAACTCGCATCGCAGAACAAACTTCCACCTTAATTGACAATATATTTAGTAACATGCATCCCTTTCCCCAAGCTGGCGTTGTAATATCAGACCTAACGGATCACTTCCCCATATTTGCACATTTCCCAATCTTGCAGCAAACACAATGCCCTTCTATAATATACAAACGGAATTTGTCTGAAGGTAATATTAATACTTTCAAAGACAGACTAAGCATCGTAGATTGGAATGATATTTATAATATGACTGATGTAAATAATAGTTTTGATGAATTTATGGCCAAATTAACTAGCTTGTTTAATGAATGTTGTCCTATGAGAAAAATCAATCTTCAAAATAGGAAAAGAATTCCCAAATCTCCATGGATAACACCGGGCTTATTAAGATCAATGAATAGGAAAAATAATCTTTATTTGAAATATAAGGCGAATCCCACTGAAATTTCTAAATGGAAATATTTGAATTATAAAAATACATTGACAGGGTTAGTACGTAGAGAAAAAAATGATATATTTTTCACGACGATTTATGAACTGTAACAAAGATGCTAAAAACACATGGAAATTAATCAATGAAGTTCTGAATAAACAGAAAAAGAAATGTACTATTTCTAAGATACAGATTGATGAAAAAACTATTGATGAGTTACAAGATACTTTAATGATTATTTTGTTGAAATTGGTCCAAATTTAGAAAGTACCAAACTGTGATAGAAAATTTTATGATTACTTACAAAACCCTAATCCTAATTCTGTGTTCTTTACTCCTGTAAATGAAGGTGAAATCCTTGAAATTGTGAACAATTTTATAAGTAAACGGAGTTGTGGACATGATGATCTGGATAATTGTATAATTAAGAAAATAATAGCAATTATTGTTGAACCATTCACTTATATATGTAATCTATCTCTGAGCACAGGTGTTTTTCCAAACAAAATGAAATTAGCCAAAATAATCCCTATTTTCAAAAAGGGTAATCCGTTATCGCGATCAAATTACAGGCCATTATCTTTGTTAACCACTTTTTCCAAAATACTTGAAAAAGTAGTTTTTACTCGCACAATGATTTTGTTGAATAATAATGATATTTTACATGAATCTCATTTCGGATTTAGAAAACACCATAATACAACACATGCTCTCCTCTCTCAAATCAGTAATATTACAAGATGACACTAATCTATTTTTTCGCATAAAAGACTATATATAATGTGATTAATTCTGAACTGGATTCAGTTGCAAAATGGATTAAGGCTAACAAGTTATCACTAAATTTAGAAAAAAAACAAATTACATGTTATTTAGTAATACCTTACCTCATCCGATTCTCATAGATAATATACAAATACAGAAGGTGATTGAAACAAAATTTCTAGGCATTATAATAGATAATAAGCTGCCATGGAAGCATTATATTGATAATGTATGTAAATTGATATCCAGAAACATAGGTATGATTAATAAACTCAAATGGTCTTTTCCGCCAAACATATACTTCTATCACTATACTCCACACTAGTTTTACCATATCTAAATTATGGAATATTAGCCTGGGGAAACAGTGCGGCATGCCTGTTATACAGAGTTTTTTTATTACAGAATAAGGCTATGCGAATTATAAGTAATGTTATTTATCGCCACCACACTGATGGTCTTTTTCACTCTAATAATGTACTAAAAATGTATGATATTTACCGCCTCAATCTTGCTGACTTATGTTTCAGTATCATAATCATGAATTGCCCACTGTCTTCAATAATATATTTACAGCAAATAATGAGATTCATCATTACCCCACCAGACAAATTAATCTATATCACTTGCCAAAAACTCGTACAGCATTAACCCAGAATACTTTTTCATTTACAGCTTCTAAATTTTGGAATTCCCTCCCTTTAAATATACGAGACAGTATAAGTTTGAGTACACTAAAACGTAAATTTAGAAATCACTTATTGCTTTTATGAACGTTGATTGATGATTCTTGTTTAACTGTGTAGTAAAATCTATAGACTAAATGAAACCTTCCAGATCCTGCCCCCTCACTCCCTGTCACTTTGTCCTTCTTGTTCTGTCTTTTGTAAAGTTTACTCCTTTCCATTGTTACTATTCCCAGCTTTTTGTGTTCACATTATTTTTCAATGCTTTCTCTTCGATGGAAAGTGTGTTATGCCTATGATTTGTTTGCTTTCCATGGCCATGTATCTATCTCCTTCTTTTTCCCTTTTATTGGGCATTTTATGCATGATTGCCCAGTCTAGTTTTTTATGTACTGTATTCATGATTTATCTTTTGCCAGGGACCAGCGCTTCGACAAGCTATGCTTCTATGCTGGTCTCTGTTTCATTCTCATTTTCATAAAATTAATCTAATGTAGTCTTCATTGCTGTTACTTTTTTTCTTACAACTCAAACTTTAATGCACTTTACTTTGCTTGTAGTGATCAAAAACGTTTCTGCACTAAGTTGTGTTGTCAATCATATTGTATATTGTTGATTGCATAATATACATATTGTTATATACATGTACTTTGATAAATGAAAATGTAATAAATAAAATCTAAATCTGAAATCTGAAATCAAGTATTTCAGAAGATGTTGTGTTCAAAAAGGAAATTTATTACCATTTCTTACGATACCAGACATCAATTCTTTGCTCAACTTTATGCATAACTATAGAAAATCTACATTTGAGTTTCTTTTTAGTTCATTATTTTTTGGTTTCTCATTGGTTTACTATATTGTTTAATGTTGAAGTAAGGTAATATCTTTTTAAAAATCTACAATTTTCTGTGTAAATTTCTATGGTAGCATTAAATTATAATCATATATTTAGAATTTTTGATTTATGCTCAAAGTTTTGATATACATTGACCACCATACACCTCTCCTGTGGTCGAGCAAGTTATTGGTGAAAGAAAATGATAAGTGTATCTGTCACATATACGTTATATCGGCACTGAAAGAGTTAAAAAGAATAGTTTCGATCTGTCTTTTACCATCTTTCTTTTCACATTTTTATGATTTCTAGTAATACAGTATATTCCCATCGTATAATTGCGTTATACCAGGTATGAAGGTTGTATAAAGGAAAGGGTCGGTTAACCTGCTATTTAAAAAAAAAAACCTGTTATGATAAAAGGAATTGAAAAAGCTGAAAACCGTTTTTCAGCGTTCCCCTCACAATATTCTACGTACTCCCCTGTGTATGCCAATATCATCATTTTTCCAATAGTGAAATGGTAAAGATAATCAAAGACATTCCAATTTGATCTCCACCTCTCTCTCTCTCTCTCTCTCTCTATGTCTCCTATTTTCATCATTTAGTTAACAACACTGACGATGTGTGTGCATATGTGTCTGGTGGAGATCAAAGCTGGAATACCGCTGACTGCAGTAACCCTCTGAATCGTGTCAATGGTCTCCCGTTTGCCTGCGAGCTAACCCAGAACCCACAACTATCTGTGCCTGAAGTTCCTGGTCCTGCTTAGAAAAATCAGAACTATACGGATGATATTCTTTATCAAAGTAATTATCATGCTTATAATTCCCCTAAGTTCCAATCGTAGTATTCTGTCTTCTATTCATTCTGTCATTAAGAGTGTTTTATGACGCTTCCGAAGGATTGTAATGTTTTATCCACATTATGTATTTCTAACTCTCATGAAAAGTTTTGATTGCAAAAAAAAAAAAAATAAATCGTACATATTTCAGTTTTCTGATTCAGGCAAATGGCCCATGTAGTCTTATAACTTTAAACAACAATGCAAGCGTATAGCAAGTAGTGTACAAGCTTTTAAAGATAAATTTTCGAATGTTGATTTATGTACCATCATGTACATTATTTTACTTATCATTAATTCAGTCACAAATTTGCCATACAACAGAGCATTTGAAATGCAAAATGCTATTAATGCCTAATACAAATTCGTGATCGGACGGTTTGGTTCAAGGTTTATAAGTCATATCGTTTTACTTTGTAGTCATTAATATATTTTTTAATATATTCGAATAAGTTTCAGAGAAAGCTGTTTGGAGCATCGCTTTTCCTAAATCAGAGCATTTACCTACATGTATGTCGTCAACGCCAACGCCACAGGCGTATATGTAAAATAGAGCACTAGGGCAAGAGTATGGATGTCTACTACTAGATTGCCTACTCTGGATATCATGCAGTGGGAAGCTTTGATGGAAAGTTGGGTTTTCCAAATAGGATTCCAGGGATTTTCTGGATTTAATTCCCAGAATAAATCTTGCGTTAGCGATTAGGTCAATCAAAGCGGAGCAAGATTATACGATTACCATTGACTCGCAATTAGTCTAACCATGCTAACTGATCCTTAATCCACCTCTCGGCTATCATATCCCATGGTGTTTCATAATTGAATATCAACCGCTCCAAGTATATTTCAGATGGAGAAAACTTGGTTATGCCACCTACGGGTCGTTAAAATACAGAGGAAGAATGGCGATTAAAGATGCAAGTCAATTCAGCTGTAGCAACACCCTAATTGGATTCCGCCCTCTATCGTTCCATGATTGTACAAGTAGGAGATAGTCGCTATTAAAACGATGAAGCAAATTCTTGATGAATTAACCAATCACGCTACATCACTTCTAGGCCTGCATAGACCTGTCAAAGTAAAGGCCTCCATGGCTTTTAAGTTTTCAAAAGGAATTATGTGTTATAGATTTCATACTGGCTTACAAGTGTAGATGAAACACAATTAGTAATAGGGATTAAAATAATGATTTATATTCGTCAACGCAATTTTGAACTTGGAATATGTATTTATGTGCTATACCATTTTAATGTCTATCCATAATGATATACATGTACCATGAATTAATTTTCTTCTTGAGAATGCATGTAACTGGTGTTCACTTGCCATCTGTATCTGTTATTTATACTGTGTTACTACTATGACTACTGTTCATACGAAATTTGTTTTAACTCATTTCAGGCACTGACTAACTTTTGACAATGCAACATACCGGAATAATCCGTTGAAATTCCGTTCATTCAGGACATAAGACATTAAACCACAAAAGCATCAATTTAAAGTTACCCATGCATGCGAGCATATTTATCTTTGTATCAGACCTGTTTACTCGTAAAGTTCCAGATACGTTAAAGGGATACTCAACCGCAGACTGTGGACGTTTTAATGCCGCGAGAGGGCACTGTGATCGTTACCTAATTAGAGTACCTTTATATAGAAGAGTAACGACAACCTGTGATTTGAACGCCATTTTGTGTCCACTATTACGTAACATTTCTATTCAATTCCGATGAGCACCTGGGTGTTCTCAATAGAAAGAATTCGAACGCCATTTTGTTTCCAGAAAAGTCAGACGTCCATGTCGCTACTCTTCTATATAAAGGTAACCTAATCATGCCGTTGCCCCGCGGGGCGCAAACCTCGGATAGACTGGTCGCCGCACAAACATGCACGCTCCGCCTGAGCTCGAGCTCTCGTGAGAGATTCGGTCGGTATTTTGGAATCGAGAAAACACCTATCTGGCTGTTATCCCAATATATTTCTTAATCAATATCCAATATCCGTAGCCTTGGAGCGACAACTTCAGTTATTTACTAATAGAAAATAATATCCCTTACAAAAATGCTTGGCAAATGATATATGAAATTGACCCATCTCTTAAATTGATTCCTAGGCTTCCTCCTTCAAAAAAACATGTAAAACAATTGATTTTAATATCGTACACTTGATTTTTTTTCCTACGATCTCGACCAAATTTCCGTCTTCTTCCTATCAATCAAGCACACGTTCTAATAATTCACTATCGAACTTAAATAGTGTGACACGTGGAACCCTCTCTCTTTATCAATGCCTTTTGTATTCTCCTTTCTTCCTTCTTTCTTCTCTTATGCTCTCTCCTTCTTTCCGATTTTTCGCACTTTCTTCATTTTCCCCCCTTTTAGTAGCCTTGGGTTTTTTTCTTCCTCTATTTGAAATTTGTATTTCTATATATTTTTTTCAAGGCAATGTGCAATACTCCATATTTTGGATGTACTAATTCATTCTGATTTTATAACTTTCAAAATGTACCTAATCATCGAGGGACTATGTTTAACAAGCTCTGCTTCTTTTAGTTCCTTATTTCTCATGTTTTCTTCCTATCTCTTGTGTAATCATGTCAGGTTTCGTACATGTACTTTATATTTATTGCCAACTTATTTCAATCGTTGTTTATTGCTGTTATATTATATTGTAATGTTTTGTGTTTTAGACACATGAGAAATAAAAACGCTTGAACTGAACTGAAAGTGTTTCTGCATAAGGGTTTCCTTTAAGAAAATCAAAAGCTGATAGTATATATTGGGGATGGGGGTTCTCGGTTTTCCGAAGGTTCGAAATTCCGAAACACAAATTTCCCATAGAACTAAATATGGTTCATAATTCCGAACAATTTGATGCATAAATTTCTTCGAAGGTTCGTTATTCCGAAGATTCGTAATTCTGAAAATAAAAAAGAACGTTCATAATTCCGAAACAGAAATAATATGGTTAATGTCTTGTCAAAGGACGTTAGAGCCGTGATGGGATTCGAACCCCGTACTTTGTGATCTGCAGTCCGGTGAGTAATCCAGGAGACCACAACACCTCTACAATCGAGCTATAGTTTATGAAAGATGTATCTAGAATTATTTGTCGAAACGAGAGAGAGAGAAAAAAAAATATGTTCAAATAGAAATTCAAGAGTTTTCTGTGGTGGCGTTCCTCATGCTGTATCCATGGCGTATCAAAAATTGATAAACACAAGGAAGGGATGGCATCCTAATTATGGGGGTTGGGGATTGGAGGGGGAGGGGGGGGGGGGGGCTGAAGCCGGATTCATTCGCTGAAAATATCCCACTGATGTATCATGTATCATTACACTTCAAAAAAAATCTTAACAGGTCTCATATAGTTTGAGCTTGTGCGTTTTACAATCGAACTATAGTTTATGAAAATGTATCTAGAATTATTTGCCGAAACGATTTTTATATTCATCACATCGTTTTGATAAATATTTCCATCGAAGGTGCGAATTGAGTAAAATATTTGGAGTTAAAGATTATTTCTTTGCGCGTTTGGATACTATGAGATATTATAAAAATACAGTACTCCATTTTTGAAGGTCACTGGGGCCTAAATGGACTCCCTAAAAATCAATTTGAAAGAAAACTCATTTTTAGAATTGGTTTTCTCTCTATTACTAAAAAAAAACACGTCTTGGAACACGTCTTTCCTTTATGTAGGCATTTTTCGTATGTACCCTATCAATGAATAGCTTAAATATGTCCCCCCATGTCCATGGAACTGAATAAACGAGAGAGAGAGAGAGAGGAAGTAAGAGAGAGAGAGAGAGGGAATAAGAGAGAGAGAAAGAGAGAGAGAGAGAAAGAGAAATATCACATCCATTATCCGTCCGAAATAATAAAGTGACAAATTTCTAGTAAATCTATTCAAAATGATATTGGCAAAATATAACACAAATGTCATTCTGATAATTTCCTCAACCTTATGATGTGGGATGAAAATACATTTCCTGTCACGTGATCATCATAAAGCTCTGTGATGTCACGGTAGATGAGGCATGTAGACGATAGAGACACATTTAAACACAACCCACGACAACTTTAACGCAATAACGCCAAGCCACAAAATCGTCGAAAATTAAATTACGTCAGTGGAAAACGTGCTACTCTGTGTTGCGGCGCTCCCGCTCTCCTTCACGGAGCGGCCTTCTAGGCTAAAATCACACTTTCGTCATAAAACGAGCCCTGCAATATTTTTCCACTTTAAAATCAATCCTTGTTAGCAGGTAAATTGGTTGTTAATGACCCGCGGTTGCGAGTCTCTCTAACCAGAACTAATGGAAGGACCTAGAAAAATAAAACGATCCTCCCATAATTGCATTGAAAAAGAAAGAAAGAAAAGAAACAAACCCTGCACTATATTTATGTATAGTGTCACAGCTGACGATAATAGCCTGATACATGTACATATATACAGGCTGCAACCGATTTATTATGCAGAACACAAGAATTCTCAGGCCTTGTCTCGCAACTTGTCAAACAAATAGGCCCGAATTCACAAAGGAGGTTTAGCTTAAACCACGGTTTAAACCCCCTCCTGTGTTTTTTAAGCGCACGTGCGCACGGAATCCGATCAAATCATTTTCTTTGGCAATGTGCGCTTATTTACGCTTATTACGCTTACGGAGGTTTAAACCTTACCCATGGATTAAACTTCCTTTGTGAATTCGGGCCATAGATACATGCAGGAAAACACATCTTGATAGCTCTTCAAAACACACTTCCCTTTTCACTTTATTGTATCACCATCATGATAAGAATTTGATTGTCAAAAGAAAAGAAAAGAAAGAAGCAATAATATATGTAAATGCCTTTACATCTAGAAACATCTTTGTCACATCCTTCACTTTATATTCAAAGCAAAACTTTCGCAACAAATCTCACAAAACATAGCGTGCAAACAGAGGGACTATAGGAAAATCCAGTTCATGGTATAACATTGTTAGTACTGCTTTTATTTGACTATCTGTATAACACAGAGAGGCATTTTTTTCTCTTGTTTTTTAAAGTTACAAAATATATGTAGTGAACTTTTCACAAAAAAAATATATATGTATTATTGTTTCGAAATGGATATCTTGATAATGGCGAAAAACCCCAAAACCCAAAACAGTCAAAGAGTTAATCACATCGAGTAAAAACAAAACCCAAATCATCCGACCAAACCCAAGAGTTCATTCAACTGCTCAATATAGATGCAGCTGTTTAGAAACACTTCCTATGAACGATGGATGGACCAGACTCGTCATACTCCTGCTTACTAACCCACATCTGCTGGAAAGTGGAGAGAGAGGCAAGGATGGAGCCTCCGATCCATACAGAGTACTTTCTCTCTGGAGGAGCAATGATCTTGATCTTCATGGTTGGTGGAGCTAGGGCGGTGATCTCCTTCTGCATCCTGTCTGCGATTCCTGGAAACATCGTGGTTCCGCCGGAGAGGACAGTGTTAGCGTACAGATCCTTCCTGATGTCGACACTTCATGATACTGTTGTTGATGGTCTCATGGATTCCAGCGGATTCCATTCCAATGAATGCTGGCTGGAAGAGAGCCTCCGAACAACGGAGTCTCTCGTTGCCGATGGTGATGACCTGACCGTCGGGAAGCTCGTAGCTTTTCTCTAGGGAGGAGGAGGATGATGCAGTCGACATCTCCTGCTCAAAGTCGAGGGCGACGTAGCAGAGCTTCTCCTTGATGTCACGTACGATTTCACGCTCAGCTGTAAGAGAGAGAGAGAGAGAGAGAGAGAGAGAGAGAGCGAGAGATAAGGGATTATAGCAACATAAAAAGAGCAGGAAAGCATTTTAGAAAAATAACTTTGTTTCATTGTAAACAACTATGATAACTAATAATAAACCTAGACCTAAAGGGCTTCATTATCACGAGGCAGAGGCACATGGAGAAGGGGCACCACTGCCCTACTGAGAAATAAAACATGAGAACTAACCCCTTTTATTCCACCCCTGCCCCTTTGGAGCTTTGTGAGGGCCGATAAGATTTCCTCGGGAAAATGATTTATTGAAATAAAGTTTTCTTTGCAAATCAAATTGTTATTGTTCTCCCTACCACAAAGAGAACGTGGAGCTTTGTGTGGGCCGATAAAATTTCCTCGGGAAAATGATTTATTGAAATAAAGTTTTCTTTGCAAATCAAATTGTTTTGTTCTCCCTACCACCGAGAGAACATGGAGATGTGTATGTGTACGTACATGTATGTTTTTTTTTTCATAATGTTGAACAAACCACAAGGCATATCTTACCGGTGGTGGTGAAAGAGTAGCCACGCTCGGTGAGGATCTTCATCAGGTAGTCAATATTAAAGATCACGGTCCAGCCAAATCCAGGCGGATGATGGCGTGGGGAAGGGCGTATCCCTCGTAGATGGGCACAGTGTGTGAAACACCATCACCGGAGTAGAAGACTATACCAGTGGTACGACCAGAGGCGTAGAGGGAAAGCACGGCCTGGATAGCGACGTACATGGCGGGTGCATTGAATGTCTCGAACATGATCTGCAGAAGAACGCAGTTAATTTTTTTAAAAATAAATTAATCAATAATCGCCTATCGTAGAAAACTGTTGAACTTATTGTTGTTGTTGTTGTTGGCAATAGAGTCCTCAAATTTTAAAATGAATAAATCCCTTACAACTTTTGCACTTAATAATGTTGAGGTCTTAAGTTTTCATGTCGAATTTGTGCTCTAAATATAAAAGGTCTAGCATAAAATGCAGAGTGCACGGAAGTCAATAACTCCAAGTTAACCTCCTGCGGGCCGTGATATAAAATCATTTTAATTTATTATCTTTAGTCGTGAACCATTTTGAATAATATGCTTGGGATCACTTTATGTCTTTTAATGACATACAAATGATTATTTTCGTGTTGGATTGATATTAAAATTATCGTATGTTTTTTTTCAAATAATGTAATCATGGTAGTCTAGAATGTTTTTAAAATAGGACTTCATTCTATTTTCTTACCTGGGTCATCTTTTCTCTGTTGGCCTTTGGGTTGAGGGGGCCTCGGTAAGGAGGACGGGGTGCTCCTCTGGGGCAACGCGGAGCTCGTTGTAGAAAGTGTGATGCCAGATTTTCTCCATATCGTCCCAGTTGGTGACGATACCGTGCTCGATGTGGTACTTCAGGGTGAGGATACCCCTCTTGCTCTGAGCCTCGTCGCCGACGTAGCTGTCCTTCTGTCCCATACCGACCATGACACCCTGGTGACGGGGTCTGCCCACGATGGATGGGAAGACAGCCCTTGGGGCATCATCTCCGGCGAATCCGGCCTTCACCATACCCGATCCGTCGTCACACATGATGATTGATTTTTTTAAATTTACTTATTCTGAAAAAAAAAACATACAAAAACAATTCAGTGCTATTTCTTTGCATACAGATTAGTTTGGCAACGTCGTGAATTTAGTGGAAATGTCTTATTCTTGGAACATAAGGGTCTATGGCTAGATCGATTTTCTTTAAATATACAGTGCATATCAAAATTCTGTCCAATTATGCCCTATTCATTTTGCTCGTAATAATTTTTTTTTTAGTTTTTGTTGATATTTTGCTTCTACAAATGCACAAAATCAATAAAAACTTAGCAATCGTTTTCAGACTGAAACAAGTACTGCATGATTTCATGAATGGCTGTTGACGACTGCTACGCCTTGCATTTCAGCCCAAACTGGGTACAAGGGTATTGTGACATCATCTTTTAACGACCCTGGTGCTCGGTCATATGTTTCAGCAAAGTTATGAATAAGGCATCAATGGACAGAATATTAGTAAATCTTTACCATCACGACCATGAAATAAATTTGAAGGTCACAGAATATGCAAATTTTATGTACGAAGCTACCAAAGTTTGTTTACTTTTTTTATACGCACGGTATATATATAGCAAGTCAACAGCGTTATTATTTGCGAAAATTTCACCCCTCCCCCTCCTTAATAAACTGCTATCCTCTTCGAACTCCCGATTAGTCTCTTTCTTTAAATCTCTGAGCGTTTAATTGAATTCCAGTAAATTGTAATTCTAGGAACGATTTAAACAATAGGAATAACCAGCGATTAGGTACAGGGTAATGATTTTTTTTAAGCTTTAAACCTGTAATTTAAACCTGTTATCGTGTTTACTAGTTTACTTACTTAAACATATAAATGCAATTATTATTATTATTATTATTAATATTATTATTATTATTATTATTATTTCTGAAAGGAAAGAGCCGTTTCATTGTGATCTTAAAAGCTTTTCACGATTACCCCAAACTCTTCATCGTATATGATCGGTTTCATTTGCCATAAAGTTTTTTTCTTTTCTTTTTTTACTCTGGTAGAGTATTAAACAAATGAGAGATGAAAAAATGACAAATCTGCAGCCAATAACCCAACTGCTTTCTTTTGTTTTCGGGACATGTTTATAAGCCAAAAGATGATTACGGTCTCTCCAGTGTCCAGTGCCTTGTTGTTGTTTTTTACCCTTAATGTGCACTTAACCAAACAGATAGCTATGCTGAATCGATACAACAGAGAACACAGATGCAATTTCAGAAAGAAATTTTCAAGACAAGTCGAATGGACGGTACGAGGTAGGAAGCGCAAACATGACTTGAGCTGCAGTCAAGTCTTAGTTCAGATTAGC
This sequence comes from Heliocidaris erythrogramma, assembly GCA_025617745.1. Classification (NCBI taxonomy): domain Eukaryota; kingdom Metazoa; phylum Echinodermata; class Echinoidea; order Camarodonta; family Echinometridae; genus Heliocidaris; species Heliocidaris erythrogramma. The sequence continues at coordinate 6,510,317 of CM046857.1, forward strand.
AATGAATATAGTAACAGAGGCAATTGTCCTTCTACCTCAACTCACTTATCAGTTCTCTCTTATCAAATTAATGTTATTGAACGACCCAATCATGATTAATATACAAGCGATTGGTCTCCACTTGCTGAACAATCCAGCTTGCGCACAAAGCTATACATGCTATACCGACTATCAATTCTCAATTATGTCCCGGGCCAGAAGCTCAGCGCATTTACGCTTTCTGGAAGCCGCTTACATTCAATCGCAGGAACCCCTTCTGTGCTTTGCGATAGTTCTGAAATTACGGCGTCTAGGTTGTGTCCGGGTTCATCGAGTATAATATAGTTGAGTTCAAGTAATTTGTTATATACCTGTGTGATAACCTGATGAGTGCAGGTCGAAAAGCTTCGTTATCATGTCTCTTTTTCGTGCCATATTGAAATTGTGTAATACCAAGAAATTATAAATGAATATATGAATAAATAGAAAAATGAATAAATAAATAAAAATCATTGACAATGTAATTATACCTTCACCCACATTTATTATTTTCTGGTAGTCTGCTTTCCTTTTTCAACTTTCCCCTCACTTGAGCGTGCCTAATCTTACTCAAGATTCCTCTATTTAGCTAGCCCCCAATAGACCGCTTCGGTAATGTATGCAAATTGTATGCATACCTTTCAAACAAAGGTTGTTCTTGACAACCTGAAAGCTTGCCGGACATAGCTACAAATAATGTATGCCAACTGGATTCCAAGCATTGAGGTTCATTTATAAAAGCAGGTTCATGGAATAGCTCGTCACTAGGTGCTCAGAGAAGACAATCATGTGCATAAATTTGTATACATTACAGAAACGGTCTATTGCCTAACCGATCAGTTTCTTCATTGGTTGAACAATTCTTATCATGCATTATATACTTTTCACTTCAGTAGTCACGGCTTTGTATTTATGTGGCATCCGCGAATGGGTTCTTTTTTTCAGATAGCTTCCTTCCGGCAAAAGCCGAGCCTTAAATCTCGGCCAAGCCAGCTTTGTAAGGCACTGATTCTTTTAATTTAGACCCTTCGTAACAAAATGACCGACACTTTTTGTTTCCTCAGAAGAGAGTAAACGCTTTGAAATTACAACGTTTTTTGTTTGGTTTTTTTCCCCATTGGTCATTTGGTCACTCTGAGAAATGCCCATCTTCTGGACTTACCGCGTTGTAAAACTCAGAGGTATAACAACTCCACAGTTCGTTAAGGCGCTGTCACACTCTACCGTAAAGAGGCAGCGCATGAGGAACGTATGGACTTTTTGGGCATACGCTGACATACGCTGAAACACGCTAGGGGTACGCTGGAATACGTTTGTAGTACGCCGGGGTACGTCGGTGGTGTATGCTGATGTACGCTGAAGACCAAAATTTTTTCTGAACATGCACAAAAATTTTCAGCGTATGCCGACGTATGAAGTTTACGCTTCTCATACGTTCCTCATACGCTGAACACGCTAGAGGTACGCTGAAGGTACGTTACTCATACGTCGAGTACGCTTCGCATACGTTGAAATTGAGTGGGCCAGGAAACTTAGCGTTAGAGGAGCGTATAATGAACGTGTGTCTGACGTGTGTCTGACGTGTGTCTAACGAATGGCTAACGTTATGATGGTAGTTCTAACGACAGTCTAACGTACTCAACTTATGCCTAACGTGTTCTGAGCGTACAGCCAACTTATCCCATGCGTATTACATGCGTATTTGCAGCGCATGGGGGTATATAAAGTCTCACATTTCCAAATCTGTATCAGTTTGTACCAGCAGTTCAGAGATGCAGGTTGCTGTGCTGCAACATTACCAAGATTTGTTACAGTTGGCAGTTGAGTATGCTAGACACAGAAGAAGAAGGCGTAGAATGAGACGTGCGTGTGTGTGTGTGTAATTGGGTTTTTACAGACGTGTATCAATCAGATATGATTATTTACGTCTGGGACCGACCTTTAACGTCACCATCCGAAAGACGTGACTCAGTCTCGAACCTGGGTCCGCTGAATCAGTTTATAACTTCCACTGGTAGCTGGATTACAGGCGCACGCCACAACGCCCAGTGCAATCTGGGTGCCACCTTTTATACCCCCGCTGTGTACGCTCCTCATACGTTAGGCTGACGTTCCGCATACGTTTCTCATACGTCGGAGGTACGCTGATATACGTTACTCATACGTCGGTATACGTCCAACTCAAATACACATCACATCACATACGCTGACATACGCTATGCGTACGCTACTCATACGCTACTCATACGCTGACGGTATGCTAGGCTCACGTTACTCTAACGGTCATTAACCGAAAATCGACCTCATACGCTGAAAAGTTGTGCGTATAAACAATTTTTCGAAATATTCGATACGTTCCTCATACGCTGCCTCTATACGGTAGAGTGTGACAGCGCTTTTACGTAACTGCAATTCTTAATTCTGCCTTGTGATTTGTCTCAAGTTGACTTCATACTGCATGTTACTATTTATGCCTTTGAAGTTTTGAACCTTACTTTTCTTTTTTTTCTCTCTCTTTAAATCTCTTACTACGTTTTCTTCTTTTCTTCTGCTTCTCAATATTCATCTTCCTTTGCTCTTTTTCTCTCTCTTCTTCCTCCTCTCTTTTTCTTTTATCTTTCTCTTCTCCTTTTTTTCTTCTTCATTTTACTCTCCAATTTTTCATATCTTTCTTTCTTCCTGTCCTTTCTCATCTCCTCTTTTGAAATTCATTCTCCTATTATTCTTCTTTCTCTCTCTCCCTCTCTCTCTCCCTCTCTTATAATTATCAATTGAAGATTTCTAAATAATAGGGTCATGTTTCTGCTTTTTATGTCTTGTTGTTTTTTTTTATTCCAGTATTCTTCAGTAATCATTTTATTTCTTTTGACCTCTTTCTTTTATGCCATGCAGTTCCTTTGCATTGTCATTTATTTATTTTGTATTTGTATCCACTTAAAGACATATTTTTTTGAAACCTTATATTTTTCTTTTTATTATTTATCTCGAACAATTCCTGCTCATCACTCAAACTCTGCTGACTTCTACTGGATCTATATATAAAATTAGTTTTACTATTCTCACATTGTTTCGTATTCTAAGACCTAGGTCTTGAATTCACCTCTACTGTTTGTTGGTGTTTTTTTTTTTTTTTTTTTTTTTTCGGTGGGGGGGGGTTCCTTATCAAGGTTCAAGCTATTTCATGATTTTTTATAAGTTTCAGTTTATATGTTCTCAGTTTACATGCATTTATGGTTTCTTATACACACACAACTAATTATTAGTAGCCCAACGCTTTCTTGCCTTCTATAATTCTCGCTACCCCAAATATGCAATTTCGCCAACAGATGGCGTTTGTCTTTTTGCATTGAAAATGTACACAGGTATTACAAAAATCCTCGAGTTTGAGTATAAATTAACCGACATGTTTGAAAAGATACCATCATGATTTATTGAGACAATTGGTTGCATTTTCAAAATTTGGTTTATGTCATGCGATCCAAAAATTAAGCATTTTAGCACTCATTTTATTCATAAGCCGTAGTATTTCAATACGGACCGGAAGTGAAGTTAACGAAGATGCGAACCATTTCCATGCATAATATTGCCCTCTACGTCGAAAATTGCATATTAAATTTGAGGTAGCGAGAATTGCGGGAATAATAATGATAATAATAATAATAATTATTATTATTAATATCAGGAACTGTTGTTCGAATATAAACTGAAGTAATGAAATAGCATTTTTATTGATTCTATTGTATTTATAATCAATTTGAACTGCAATATTTAAAACGATTCATGTTCATTTTTCTTTCAGTTTCTGTTTCTTTTTTTTCTTGACATTTTATTGACCTGCACTGTACTTTTTATGTACTCTTTTCAATATCATTATGTAAATTTGTAAACATTGTATGTATCAGTCTCCGGACTGTTTTTACAAGGTATTGTTTTTATCAATATACCGAAATGAATGAATGAATTTAGAGTAACTACAGACCTGCAATTTACACGATTTTTGTGGAATCTGCTTAAATTAAATGCAACACAGCAACAGAAACTGCGATCACATGATAAATCTAGATATTAATTATAATTAAAAAAGCAATATACACCATAATCATCACTCTATATACACAGGTATATCATGAATTATATATAGTCCATTTAATCGAATCATATACATTATAACAAAAATTAGATAGATTTGAAGACTTTGCAGATCTCCTTGAAACTTTTATAATACAAATCACAATCAAGAAGATATAACTTACTTTCATACAACTAACTTAGCACTCTGCAACATTATAATATTCTATACAATGTAAAACTCAATACACTCTTGTTGGTCTAACACCAACTACCCATTTAATGGACGCTATCAAGTTAGTTCAATATTTTTATCAACAAACAAAATAAATACATATATGATTAGGACTGACAGTTCATAAGAATCAATAGCATCATGTGATGGTTCATTTATGAAGCTGTGATGTTGTGTGCATTAGATGATGAGTTATTTTGAAGTTATAATAACAACATCGTCTTTCCATCTTTAAACGATCTTGAAAATCTAAACCGGTTCTTGCTGCTGAATTTGAATTAACTTAACACCTTTGATTCGTAATAACTTTCACGTATATATGATAGACCGAACATTCATAATATATTAGTTTTTGTTTGTTCTTAAAGATAAAGTTGAGTTCTGTTCATGTGATTACATTGTTAAAGAAAATGTCTCAAAGCAATTGGGAATGGTTGATCATGTCTACATAAGGATTGGTATAAACTGTGAGATTTTGGAATCATCAATAATGATAAGAAATTGACCCAATCATGCTGAAAAGGAAATGCACTCCGCAAAGAAATGGGTATATGAGACTGCACACACATGTGGCATAAATGTTTGGCCCGAATACTCAACTATTACTCGTCATATTTCGAATATAATGGCAATCATTTTTCAGGGGATATTTCTGCTATGATGTTCTTCCAAACCGACATAAAAGTAATGAGGAAGCTGACAAATTATTTTATCACCTTTCCCAGAACTCAACCTTCTCTTTAATCTATTCATGTTTATTATTTATAGAATAAAACATCGAGTTATCTATCGATCTGTTTAATATTTACGATATTAACATGATCACATGTCGACATCTTTTAAATATATTACGCATCTATATTACATAACGAAGCATCTTTGAGATGTTCATCCAATCTTGATCTTCATTCATTGACACTGTTTCCGCTCCAGATAATAATTGCAGAAACTCTCATTGTTATCCCCAAAAATATGGGGGTAGTTTAAGTTTCTGAAGTGTGATGACGTACACGATAAAAAAAAATCTCTGACCACGGAAATTTAAGTTGTCAAAAATGTAAACCATGGAGTTTATCAACATGTCTGGCATAAATCTTATTTTAAATCTTAATGCACATTGGTTTGGCACACTAATGATGAACTGAAATCGATACAAAGGAAAGAATGGTCTCAAACAGATTTATAAGCAAGTGCCAAATGTCATACTCTGTCACTCCTCATTATTGTCTGAATCCAAAACATTTTGAACATTTCGATAGCTGCTTTTCTTTTCTTCTTTTTTTCGTACCATATATTTGTGGTCTCTTATTCGGTCATTAACGTGCAGCAGGCCTACAAAATAATCAAGTCAAAGTTTTTTTTTTGTGAATTCAAAGCTTGCGATAATTCAGTGGCGTAGATATAGGGGCTGGTCACGAATGAGGAAAAAGGAAAGTAAAAGTAAGAGTTTGGCCAGCCCGGTTCCAGTAGGTAACAACATTGCGCATGCCGCTTTGTTAGGCAAGCATGGTACAAAGAAATATACGCCATGTTGTGCCCAACTGGAAAAACAAGTTGGCCAAACTCTCTGTATGGATGGCTCTGGAAAAGAACACAATACAACGCCCTCTGTCATTCTGTAGTCTTGTTCTCTCAAATTTAATTCACCTAGTTATACCGGTCCCCCCTCCCTCCATCCGTGACAAGTTGACAGCAGTGCCCCCTTGACAGCACACACGCTACGGCGCGGTCATTCATTACCTGTTATGAATTGGTGATGATTATCCAAATGTCTATATTCGGTTTACATGATAATGACAGTTAAACCTTAAACAAAATCGGATAAAAGAATTTGCAAAGAGATTTTTTTTTAAAACTGCTTGTATCAAAATAAACCCATTACTTTTCAACAACCAAATCCTATGACATCTGTTATATAATATATATATATATGGTAATTTGAACATGAACAAAAATAGGGATATGGGGACTTTTTTGATTTTCACGTAATCACGATTAATGCTTTAATTGGAATCTCCCCAAACATGGAAGGGACTACATACTCCATGATTAAAGAACAAATGACGCACTATCGTGCCTTCCTGTGAGACAAATAAAATCCAATATAAATTAATTTCAAGCAGACATATCGCATTCAATCTAATTTTTTCATCTTTCAGATTTTGCTGCTAGTAACGGAAGTTTTCAATTTTAATACACATACATTTACACGATTATGCATTTCAAACTGTAATCAAATCACTGAAACAACGATGGAGAGTTCCGTAGTCTTGTGAAAAATTTACAACAAAGTGCTAAAAATCGGGAAAACATGGTAAAATGGCACACGTCTATGTCAATGTATGGTAAAATCACAACATGGACAACCAAATAGAAACAAATTGTAGACGCCGCTTGTTCCCATAGTACTGTATGACAAAAGGGTGACTCCAACAGCAAAGTTCAAACATTTCTCAAAGGGAAAATGGGTCGGTTGATAATCCTTTATGTTCATGATATTAAACGGGGTTTCAACATTTTCTGCGATTGTCTTTGTCCTATCCGCAGTCTTTATTGAAGTCTGTGCCCGTTTATTTCATAAGGTTAAAATGGTTTATCCGTCACATTCAACATTCTTAGTTGTCCTCAGATCAGGCTTAGGATTAGGCACCAGGACAATAATTGAGACAGCCTCGCTAAATCTCAAAGGAAAATCTCACTATGCATGTTGCAGTCCCGCGAGCTGTTCCCGTTGCTTCCGATGCCAGAATCCGTTGTGCTGTTCTTTTTGGTTTTTGTCTTGCTTCCTTGGGAATTGTTCCTTGAGCGTTGTGAGACAGCGCCGTTCATGGCTGTCTCTTCCCCAAGAGTTTCACACCTATTTAGCGAACATGCAGAAACACTACGCGCCTGACTAGAGCAATCGCCACTACCGTTTCCGAAGTCCGTTGTCCTGATCTCTACCTCTTCGCTCTTGGAGCACGGTAGCGAATCATCGCAGTCCATGGGCAGCAGGGTGTATCCGTTCTTGCCGTTTCTCGGTAGTTCTGTGCGCGAGATATCGCTGTTGCGTCTTCGCGTTACGACATCCGAGTCACGTCTCAACTGAGCATCTTCTCTCAAGTTCGAACTGCTGATATCCTGGACACTCCGAGATGATTTCATGCCTGTATTTGGCGTTGACGTAGAGGGCGCCATATAGGTTGACCCTAGAGGCGTCCGCAGGTAGCTTTTCCCCGGACTCTTCTTCATCTTATGCTTTTCGCCCAGGCTTTCCGTATCCTCAACAACATCATCCTCTACGTCTTCTGTCCGTGGCTTGTGTCGCTTGTAAGATGGATCCTGATCAACAAGCCAGTACGTTAGAAGTTCTCCCTTTCCTTTCATGGCCACCAAGCCTCTCTCTGGTACGACATAACCTCCAACTTCGTCCAAGATTGCTTTGCATTCTGCGCTGCAGTGGATTTTCAAGGCTGCAGGGAAATAATTATTGAGTTAAGCATGAATGTTTTATCGACAAAGCAAAGAAAATCAATACTTCGTTTAGATGTTGAAATTATGTATTTTAAAAAATATGTTCAACATATTTTGACTTTGAAAAAAACAATCCAGTAATCTAATCTCGGCAAAAACTACAGGCCTGATAAAGTGCTGCTTGATTAATAATGGGCATTCAGATTTGATTTCTTTATTGATGGGGTAAGATTTAAAGTAAACTTTAAGAACTTGCAGAGCAAATTTATTTCGAAAAAAACCCCGTTGATATAAATCATTGTAAATTCTTATAAATATTGTAATCATTATAAGATGTGTTATAATTAGGTCAGTCACTGTAAAACAGAAATAAATGGCAAAATCTTACGAAATTTGTTTCAAATCCTGAAACTCGCTGACATTGACATTTACACACGAGACAACGTAAGCCTATGTGGCCTCCACATAATCCCGACTTTTGATGAAATGTCTTATTTATTTTCTTTTCTGTGTGTGTGTGTGTTTTGTTTTATTTTTCTTTCATAATCATTTAGCACATGCTATCTATTTATTCCCATAACTATTCAGTGATAACTGAGTCGAAGTCTGATGAAATATATTTTAATCGGTACCAGAACTCAAGATTGATTCTAGGACAACTACCCCCTGGAAAACAACCCCTGGACAACTACCCCCTGGACAATTAACCCCCAGGAAAAATTACCCCCATAAAACAAAGGTTTACCCCGATACCCCCCCCCCCCGGAACAATCTTTTAGCCCCCGGACAACTACCCCGGGAAAAATTATCCCCCAAGATGACGGCCCAGAATCCGGGGGTAGTTGTCCGGGGGAAGGGTTAGTTATCCTGGTGGTAGTTGTCCTGGGGGGGGGGGGGTTAATTGTCCTGGGTGTAATTATCCTGGGGGTAGTTGTCCGGGGGGGGGGTAGTTGTCCTGGGGGTAATTGTCCTAAGGGGTAGTTGGCCAGGGGGGAGTTGGTCGGGCGTAGTTCAAGATTATTCAATAGATTAAACTAAACTTCAACGGACCTTCTCCATTTGATTCCATTCTAGATGATGTGTTGACAGTATCACCGAACAAACAGTAGCGAGGCATCGTCAGACCTACCACACCAGTCACAACAGGACCTGTTTTTGGTTTTCAAACCAGGAAAAAGAAAGAAAACAAATTAATATACGGTACGTCATGTATCTAAAGAGAAATCCAATACGGCAAGTTGTTCTGAAAGAAATCAGAAAAATCAGAGAAGCAGGTTGGTGAAGGTTCTGACGAAATCAGACAAGCTATAAAAAGTTATGAATTTTAAAATCACTATACTTATGGAAATTTCGTATTGGCCGAATCGCTAATGTCACTGTGACACTCCCATTTGCTCCAGCACACAAACTGTCCATAACGTCGATTTTTCAAAATGTATTACTCATTAGGATCTTTTCTTTTTGGAGGACCTATAGAACAATGGTTTCTACATCATGTTTCGAATACTGCCCCATGGGACAGGGGGCTTAGGAGAAATTAATAATAGTGCACAGCGAATGGGAGAGTTGACCGTGAATACATCACAATCCACTCACAACATTGCCAAGTTGAGATTCGCATAGATTAAGCGAACTTATATTTCAAACATTCATAACTTTCTTATTCTCCGTCCGATTTCTTTCAAACTTTCACCTTTCTGTTTCTCTTATTTTTTCTGTTTTCACACAAATCAATTCATCACAAAGTTTGGTTGCCCTGAAATATGTGGATAGTATTAACATGGAAACCTAATAAAGATGAAAAATAACGCCACGCAGCATATCATGTTGATAATAATAAGGCTGAAATAAAATTATGGAAAGAAATGATGCGTATAATTGATTTGTTACAGCTCTGCATTTAGAATACAGGTGGGTTTATACCAAATTAAACCTGCTAATATGAACATGTTATGTACGACGAATTCCTGACATAATATTATCTCAAAGTAATGTAACTGCATACCTCGGCACTTCTGTTTAGTAAAGGGATTTTCCCTATTTAAAACAATTTAGATTTAATTGCCAAGGGGTTCGTGGACAAATTTGATAAAGTCGGAGACGTCAAGACGGTCAAGCAATAACATAAGCATGCTATTCAATTACATAGTAAATTGAGGGGGGGGGGGGGGCGGGGGCATGCCTCGCTGCCATCATGGCCACATGGTTCTTCGCTTATTGTATCTTGAGTAACAATTAATTTTTTTCCCGGCGTGAACACTTTATTTCATGACATCAATTATTCAAAAGAAGGAAATGAAGAGCAAAAAGGGGGATAGAACCAGACTCATCCCCTCCATTCTCTCATAATCTCTTTATCTGTCACTGTCTCTCTTTCTTTGTATCTCTCTCATTTTCTCCCATTCTCTACCACCTCTCTCTCTTTCTTTCTCTCACTATCTCTCCCTAAATTAAAATATCACCAAATCATCAATGCATCTCCCTTCCTCACATAATCGTTTACTTTTCAAACATGTTCCAATAACTGCCTTAAGATTTCTTCAATGGTGTTTAAAGTGTGACCAAGGGCAGAAAACATAAAAATCGGTTTAAAATAATTGTTGAGTTCATGTTTTAGAAGTGTAAAGTGATCTTACATTTAAATGGTTTGCATAGGTGACACAAACATCCATTGAAATTCTACCGTCCAATAAAGAAAATGAATTTACTGCTCGAGTATATCGAGTCATACAGAGTACTATGCAAGTTATAGGTTTCTGCTCTAGGGAATCTCTAAACATAATGAGTGCATGATATGAAAGTTACGACATGGGATTCAGCCGTTATGATGACATTTAGCATAATATTGTCTGCTTCTGTCTGTAGAGTCATTTCAGCGCACATTATGTAGTGGATCGAAGTGGATCTGATGGAAAAACTCATCGCGTTCTTTTTTCTTAACCTTGGGAAAAAGGAATATACTAACATCCTAAAGAACGTATGAAAAGGTGGCTATTAAACCCAGCTTACCAGAATGAATGCCAACTCTCAATTTGAGCGTGTCGTCAGGGCGATGTCGAATCTTGAACTTCTGTACCTCGTCGAGGAGATGGAGCGCGGTTGAACCGATCTCGGCCGCATGTCGATTACCGTTTCGAATAGGCAGTCCAGAGACAAGCATGTAGGCATCGCCGATGGTCTCGACTTTGTAAACATTATAATAACTGATGATGTCATCGAAGAGAGTATAGAGGTCGTTGAGGAGATCAACCACCTACTCGGAGAGGGAACGGAAAGAAAGAAGGCAGGACAAAAAATGATGTTTCAACATTTTGAGAAGAAAAAGAGACGTTAATAAATTACCTAAAAAGAGAGGAGTGCACGAGTTCAATGAAATGCAAATGTGTGTGATCTTGTTTTGATCGAAATAATATATAACAGCCTCTCATTCTACGCTAACTACAATCATCCGGAAGAATATAATGTTATGCGTCACGGTTACTGAATCACAGCGTATCATGTTTAATATACATGTTATCATCATCATCGTCGCCGTCGCCGTCGTCGTCGTCATCATCATCACCATCATTATCTTCATTATCACTCATCATATCGCTCATCAATATCATCCTGATCACCATCATCAACATTATTACCATCATCAGCATCATCTCCGTCATATATCATCGCCATCATCATTTCCGTAATATATCATCCTCATCATCATCATCATCATCATCATCATCATCATCACCATGATCACTATCAGCATCATGGCCATCATCCAATTCAAAGACATCATCGTTGTTGTTGTCATCATCACCATCCCCTCCAAAATCATAACCAACATCCATGGACAACAAGATGATAATGAAGCCATATTGTACCTGGAAAGGCGTGCTCATCGATGACAGCTTGGTGAAGCCGACGATGTCGCTGAAGAAGATTGTGACGCAGTCGAAGGATTCTGGGACAACCTGCATACCACGCTTCAGCTGATTGGCGACTGGTCTGAAGCAAGATAAAAGTTATTTGTAAAGATATCAATCTTTGTTCAAACTAAAGAATTCAATTATTGATCAAACCAAAGATATAAATCATTGATCAAATACAGATACCAATCTTTGATCAAACTAAAGATATCAATCTCTCATCATAGAAAAGATAAAAATCTATCAAAACATGAGATTATTATCAACACAAATGACATCATCTCATTTTGTTCACACATCTATCATTAATATATAATTATAATTTTTCTCTTATTTCGCTGAACAAAAGGAGGCTGCAATCTACAAGTCCAGCTTTTTAGCGGTCCCCTCTACGACCAACCTAGTTTATAATGCCTTTATGCCTATTCTATGCTGTAAACCAATTGCATGTAATATTGTTAAGTTTCATTGCTATGTATAATGCAAACCCATGTATTTTATTTAGTTGGAAGTGAAAATAAACGAAATAAAATGAAATGAAAACATTTCTTTTGCTACTAATTGCATATGAATGATATTCATGATATTCACTTGTCCAGAATGCCAATACACTATAGACCTGTTCACTAATTTATTTCAATTTATGCATGTTTCTGTCTATTACACGTAAAATCGTGAACCATAATCGAGTGATGGCGCTATCATGAAATAGAGTACGGAGGACATTGAACAAAACATTTCTTTCAATATACGGTTTGCTGAACAATATTATTGTGCAACTGTCACTTTCCCTGAAATCAGAATGCATATATATTTCTCCGATATACACATTCCTGTTTTTAAACAGGAATGTAGTAGTTGTTCACACATCGCCATGATTTACAGGGGAAAAGGCATGCTTTTCGTAACTTTGATTGTCATATTTCATTTTGGTATTAAGAAATTCTTCCGGATTTGCCAGATCGCAATCATTAATCCCACCACAAACACTTACTTTGGCAACATTCTATGTAATAGGTTTTCTGTCTTCTTCTTCTCCTCGACCAGCTGCTGAGTTCTGTCTTCCACGATCTCTTCCAGGTTGTTAGCATACTTTTCCATGATCATCACCATATTATCTAAGATGTCTGACTTCCTGCAGATGTCGTAAGGTGGCAAACGGAAAGAAATATTATTTGCATGGGTTACGTTTGTATAGGAAGTAAATGTTGTTTGTCTCGTTAATGTATGCATACTTATGCTTGGTAAGGGTTGTTGTCCGAGACTAAGAAGTGATTATGCAAGAATGTTTTCCGCAGTTGGTGCGGGGCACGAGCATTAGGGTGTGGTAGAAGATGTTTGAGGAGTCATTCTAGCTTGCTCTTTCATCACGACAAATTTTAAATTTGTTTTTATTGTGAAAATTTGTGAAATTTTTATTGTGCAAAAGTGGATCCGAAAGTTTTCCAGAGTTCTTCTTCAGTTTTATTTCTGTTTTTTTACCCTGGGCCTATTTGTCGCAGAATAACTGTTACGGCCTATTCAGTTGTGGTCATAACATTTGTGTATATGTACAGAACTATTTCGAATGCGCATTAAAGCGGCTCCTAGTCGTTGGGCAAGGCTATACCCATTAATATTTGATGGTATAAAAGCGTGTTTAATGTGTTGTGTCATGTACGTATAAGGAGTTCAGGTACGAGGATTAGGAAGGTTGAATTGAGAAATTATTTTGCAGGAATTATAGAAAAAAAGAAACAGAAATGATAATGACGGATAGTTTGGTTTGGATATATTATAGGCGTAGAGTTTACATGAAAACATTTCCTAATTGTACAATGATAAGCTTACGTGATTTACCATGGAAAAATAGAATGCAGGAGCAGGAGAGGAGGAGAATAAGGAAAAGAAAGATGAAGAAGAAATCATGAAATTGTTATGTTCAAAACTAAATGATTTTAAAATCATTTCCTTTGAATAATTTGAACATTTAAAAATAAATGATTTTGAAATGGTTTGAAAATGCAGCGTCGACGAGATTCAGCATTTACATTATGACTGTCAGGTAAAAGAATTCAGCTCTCTCTCCCTCTCTCTCTCTCTCTCTCTCTCTCTCCCTCTTTCTCTCTCCCTCTTTCTCTTTCCAATAGCACATAACTGCTTTGAACTTACATTCCTTTGTGAAGCGGCTTGAGTTTGGTAGCTATGGTCTTGAAGTCCGGTCTGTCCTCGGGGTCCTCTGACCAACACTCCTGCATAGTGGTGAGTAGACACTCCGGACAATCCTCTATCTCCATCACGTTGGGTCGAAAGGGAACCATTCCATAAGGACATTTCACCTTATCGTAGATTTCTTCAAATGATTTAAAACAAGAAAGATAGCACTCATGGTTAATTCTAATGCCACGTTCATGTTTCTAATATTAAATTACAAGCGAGGAAATGACTGAAATCATGTTCAGATGACTTCTATCCATTATGGGGAATGCATTCAATCTACGATACATACCAAGGAAAATCATGAATTTATATAGGATAATGTGCTTCTAATTTGGCATTAGTTTTGTCAGAAGCCAAAAATCCGGCAGGTAAAAATTCAAGGTCCGGGTTGCGACTTTTCTGGCATGTGTAATCGTCCTAAGAGGGATCCTGTTCATGGTGCTTGTCTTGTTTTTGCGTAGTTAACCCAGGGTCCTTTCTTTCATTGTCTCATAACATTTGTGCTCCTATATTTTCTTACCTTTTGGGCTTAGCTCATTGTTGCCGAAGGGCCCCTGTCTATGTGCTACCTCATAGAGAATGATACCAAAGGAATATACATCACCCCTCTGCGTTCCTTGTGGCTCCCACGTCGACCTGCGCAGGAACTCAGGGGCCTTCCAGAGTAAGTCTGTCAAGGACAACGAGATGGTCATCGAAACAGTCATCAACAAGGTCATTGAAAATCCAAGAGACACAGATAAAAAGTGTATTTACTGTACAATACAACCATAGAATTCATTAAATCATTTTTCATTTCCATTTTTGAAAAAAACCTATTACAAAAAAAAAATCACTGGCAATTTGTGATAAATAGTAGAGGGATTACAATAAGCACAAGATGGCTTGTTGAAAATGATCCAAAGGAAAATCATCTATTCATAAATGTTTCTAGATATCATCATTTGCATTCATGAAATCAAACAGAGAACAACAAAACAGTCCAGAACTGCACACATCGTTAGCTACCCATGTATTGGTATCTATTGTGTATTAAACTCATACTGATAATGACTTATCTATTCACAACTTATACAAAAAGGAATACAATGAGTAAATGACACTTGAAGATGACAAACAAAGTAATGAATACAAATATTATGCAATACAATATTGAAAACAGGCGAAAATGTTGACAAAAGCTGAAAATTAAAAAAAAAATTTCGTGTATAAAGAGGACTTGACAAGTACTTCTAGATTTTAGAATTCAGAAAATACAACTACAACTGCACCTTGGTAATATGCATGCTCTCCCATATCTGGCGGCTGTTGACCAACTTTATAGTGAACCAAACCAAAGTCGGTGATCTTGAGTACCCATCTACTATCCACCACGCAATTACTGGACTTAAAATTGCCATGGGAACGAATCTCCGTGCTATGGAGGTGACGCATTCCCTGTAGGAGAAACACAAATTAAAAGAAAGAATGACTATCACAGGATGATAAAAAAAAGGAAAAGAAGGAAAGGGGAAGGCAATATGGATATTGTGTGTGAGAGAGAGAGAGAGAGAAGGGGGAGGGGTCAAATGAACATATACCATAAATCGACAAAAACCATCCCATTATAAAAGACTACAGCATACCTCTTAGCATGCTTAGGCATGTGTTATAAGAAAACACTAACAGAAACGAAACAGAAATAAAGAATTTTGTAAGACATAAATAATGTCTCAGCTAAATTATCAAATCACAAATTGTATCATACGAATATATAAGTTATGAAAATAAGACATTTTAATGTAAGAAAATGTAACAGGTATGGTGTTATTACCTTCACGATATCCGAAACCAACGATGCGATAAACATTTCATCCAACTTGATGTCGTCATTCTCAAGGATATCCTTCGAAACCAAACAAAAGAAAATGACAGATATTATGAACAATCCTTATTACTTTCAGTTAATCTCGTAGGGGTCCTAAAACTTTCACCGGGGTGCAACATTTGTATCAGAGATTTATGTTTTATTTCTCTGTAAAACTAATGGACAATATTGTGATTTGCGGATTTGCAATTTGCGAAATTGTATGGGAAAGAATGTACACTGGTGAATTCAGTTCATTTGTATGTGATAGGGTTCTAACTATGTCAAAGCAAAATAATGGACATAAATTATTATCTGCCTAGGATATTAGGGAGACACACGACAATGCGGTTTAGTCCGTCATAATAGGGGCTGGTGTATTAGGGAGACAAACAAGTTTCTCTCAAACCAAAATTTAGTGATATATATATATCAGTTGCTGATGAGCCTTTGGGTGAAAAAGTCTGTTCAACTGAATACAAGTTGAACCGCTCTAACCTATATTTATATCACACTAGCTCCCCTAGTTGAGCACTGTCAGTAATTTGCAGGTTAAAATACACTTACCTATATATACGACTAAAGGGTACATTAGGAGGACACACAACAATGCGGTTTATTCCGTCCATAGAGATACAAGTATGTATCTCTATGGTTCCGTCATAATAGCGCCCCCTTCATTAGCGGGACAGTTGGTACATTAGCTGGACAGTTGAGCATAGAAATAAGACAAAAACTGTCCAGCTAATGTAGCCTTTAGAGTTATATATATATATATCCATATATTATGCACAATCGAATCACTTTCATTTCAATTCAGACATTAGTTTGGTCCACTGGTTATGATGCTTACCTGCAGACTGCCACGGGTACAGTACTCAGTTAGGATGCAGATATTAGGAGGGTCTGGACAGGCACCGATGAACTGACAAAGATTGGGATGACACATGTCGCGCATCTAAATAGATGAAAGAAAAAGGGATGACCACCAAGAGAGAGAAGAGTGAGAGAGAGAGAGAGAGAGAGAGAGAGATGAAAGAGAGAGATGTGAATGAGTGAGATGTGAATGTTAGGATGTCACAAGTCTCACCTCTGTCTCATTTTCCTCTCTATCACTCTTTTTCTTTCTTTCTTTTTTTTATTTATGTCTTTCCATCTGTCTGTCTCTGTCTCTCTCACTCTTTAAATTTAATTTAACCAATTCCTATTTTGCAAAAGAGATGTATTAAAGATGGAGTTTTTGATTCATTAGAACACGGAATAAGTGAGTACCGAATAAAAAAAAACTTGTAGGCCTACCAAATAGTGTGAAAAAACAAACAAAATAAAAGCGATTATCCCTTGTCTGGTATTGCCTTCTCTAGGAGTGACATTTGGATTGACATCATTGTTACAATCGAAAATGGAGAGCAAATGCCATGTTTGTCTCATCCTTTTTTTAAATATTATTATAGATTCAATAGTGTTTATAAGAGACCCGAAAGGGGTAGCTTTTTCGCAACGTCAATATCACACTGGAACAGACTGTCCCATCCATGACACTATATACTCACCACTTTGAGTTCCTTTCTAAGAACCCGGCTCATCTCAATGTGTTTCTTATGGACTGGTTTGATAGCCACCAGGGTGTGGTTATACCGCCCCACACGGGTAAACACCTGACCACGCCCTGACAATGGGTCCGCGTACATAGACGTCCTCGAGTCATGGGTCGCTATACTTAACTGAAAATCAGAGGAAAAATGTAATCGATTTGAGTTATGAGAAAATATCCATTTCGCTGTAATCTATAAGCAATATGAAGATTTGTTGAGTACGGAAGTTGCTCAGAAGGAGCAGAGGCCAAGAGGGGCACAGATTTAAGAGACGACATAATAGTCAAGCGATCGCTTCTAGCTATCCCGTGGTTTTATTTATGCAACATGAATGCCCTCTTTTATAATGAAAAAAAAGAGAAATGAAATCTGTGCTACGAGTCATATTCAATTACTGAAATTATACACAAATGCAATATGTGTAACTCGGTTTCCTCTGGTAAATGGCGAAAGTTTACTATGAAGCATTTCAAAATCTCACTGCCATCGACGACATCGTTTCAATTGATGCATAGTTGCTCTGCACACATGTATTAAACACAAAGGTCGAACAATCTCAGCTGTATTGTGTATGTACACAACTTTGGAGAATCACATAGCTAACTAACACATTATCAATCGAGACACTTCCCCCAATATATATAGTATTACACTGAATTATATATTACATTTTCAACGTCAATAGGTAAGTAGCTTACTGCCCCGATTTCCTATAAACAGATATTGCGTGTAATGAAATCAACAAAAGGACATAATTATTATATCAATACTATTTAGCCAACGATAACTCTCTAAATAAAGAACATTTATAACGAAATTATATTTTACCCGACTGCCGTGACATATGCTCTTGAATTCCAAATCGTTGTAATCTATTTTCCAAAGTAAACTTGCCAACGCCTGCTCGTAGCGCCAATTCCTGTAGCGGATACAAAATAGATGCTCCGTTCGTAAATTCATAAACTGTTACCGTGCAAGTTTGGCGGTTGAAAATGCTAATAAGGAATTAGATGACAGGTGATTATAGAGAAAGTGATATTCACCGATAACAAAATGTTGTTATTATTATCATTATGTAATAGAAATAAAAAATATACACGATTCGATAACTTACATCATAATCGTTCTATGCGCTATCGTGCTAATGATACTTTCTACAATGGAATATTAATTAAGTGAAGAAAAAAAATGATATTCTAAATTAAAAAAGGGAAGAATGATGGGGGTATATCACTATATCACCATAAGATTTTTAAAACATCATTAGATCATACCTGTACACTATAGTGGCTATGATCGCAGTGAGCAATAGGATTCCAGCAATCACGCCACCTACGATATGAATCGTGTAGTTTGTCTTACAAAGACTTCCATCGAAACCACAAACGGGTTGGGCCTTGGGTGGGCTGCCGTCTATCCATTGAATCTTTACACCTTTATGGGCAGCATACACCTGTAGGAAGAGAGAGAGAGAGAGAGAGAGAGATAGAGAGAGAGGGAGAGAGAGAGGGAGAGAGAGAGAGGGGGGGAGGAGAGAGAGGGAGATATACAAAGAGAGTGAGGGTTAGTGTGTGTGTGTGTGTGTGTGTGAGAGAGAGAGAGAGGGTGAAAGGCAGAGAGAGAGAGATTAATAATAATCATTAATATCCCAACATAAAACAAAAATATATTTCTTAAGATTTAATACACGTTACAAAAAATATATAAATATAACGTAATTATTCAAAGTAACATCGGTACAAATAAACGTGGATTTAATATGGACAATGTATCATAGTCATACTCTCCTGTAGAGTAGGGAAACGAACAGAATCTATGGTTCAGACGAAGGGATAGAGCAAAAGAACAAGAGAATGAAATAGACTCGTGATTGAAAAATGGAAGGATAGGGTAAGAATTGAAACAGAAAGCAATGGGAGAGATACAAATAGAATACTACAAAATAAGTGCATCATGAAAACACACAAAAGCATAAATAGATAAACACAATGAGGAAAGTTTGCACTATTATTGTAGAGTACCCATCACCCAAAATTGTTTTGCTCTGTATGTTACCGGTACAATGTCGCTATGCTGTATTAAAAATATGAGCTTCAAATGTTGATTCTATAAATAGATATTGCAAGTTAAAAAAACACACTTAATATACTGCGACGCGTGAGGAAACACGGCGACGCACGGCCCGCGCGGAACCAAACTCGGAGATGGGTTCCGAGCGAGGGGGTTTTATGTTTTCCTTTACTTTCTTCATATTCCTTAACCGTTAACCCATAGAAGCCAACGTAAAGTGTATTGATGTTCATTTTATGCATTCTAGCTGTATATAAATTATTTTGTTAGGTGATTGATACACAGTATTTTTTCCACCGAATGAAACGGTGACATTAAAAGTAAAACGTTCTATTCCATTTTAAGTAGAATTTGAGGAAATTATGTTCCAAGATAGAGAGTAGAAATGTCATCAAATTAAGAATCTAGGAACACAAGCACAGGTCTGTGGCAATGTTTAAATTTGGACTTGATGTCTGCGCTATCGATTCAACTGTCTTTATCAGTACGCATTTTCGCTTTATCTCGTTTAATTGTTCGTCTAATTTTCTTTTTGGCATGCTCGATTGCGATCCCTGGATAGCCAGATGAAGCCTGACATTCATCATAAAGTGATAATACGTTTGTAATATAGATGAAATATAGGGAAAATAGTGTTGCATTATTAATCAAATGATACGACACTGAGCACTATCGTTTTGAAATATTTTACTCATCCACAATGTGGTAACTACCAATTAATTTCGTTTTGTTTCCTAGTTATCCATTATTCTAGGATTGTTGGACGTGGATTCGTTAAAAAATGTATAATATTTGGCTTTGTCTCGCCACCTTTTAACGGCTTCAGTTGACACGGCGCGCGGCGTAAGCAAATATCGGTAAAAGCTTCCCGCTTTCAAACTTGAACAATATAATGAAACATTGTCGCCTCTTGACACGACAGGAAGAAAAGGTGACGCAAATATTTATATCAATGTCGCTGACAGGAAAACTTTTCCAGAATGCTCACTGCGTTGTTGGAAATATAATTATTACACGCATGCTTTTTTTTTTATAATGTAAATGGCAAACGAAGGGCTATCACACACACAAAACAGGTTCACGAATCAAAGCGGGAGAGGATCGATGCTCGAATAAGAGTGAAAAGCATTCAGACTGATAGAGAAAGAGAGAGAGAGAGAGAAGGGGGAGGGAGACAGGAGAGAGTGAGTGAGAGAGAGAGAGAGGGAGAGAGAGAGAGAGACGGGGGGGGGGAGGGGAGTGGACAGACAGAATCAGAAAATGAGAGAGAAAGACGCTGAATGAGAGTGATAGATAGCAAGATAGAGAAAAAGATAGATATATAAAGTGGAGATACAACTAGATTGAGTGATGGATAGAGAGAGAGAGAGAGAGAGAGAGGTAGGGAGATAGATAGAACGACAGAGAAGGCAACTCATGTTAGCATAGATTAAGTTTCTTGCCCGAGGTACAAGAGTAACATCAAACGGGTCCGCAAATATTATGAAACAAAACCCATATTTGTAAGACCACACCAGCTCCTTAGTTACACTATTACGTGCCCCAGAATACCCATCATATCCTTACAGGCCCTCATCTAGTCGACCCAATGATCCATGTTCGAGTTCTATAGGCCTACTTGTCGTATGTACAGCTACATCAGCCCGGAAATATTGACATGGAACATTCATTAATACATGTACATGTAGTTGCATTTGTTGATCTTAAAGGGCAATCCAACCTTGGTAATAAGATGATTCGTGTGAAAGCATAAAAATAAGAAAAACAGGATGGTGAAATTTTGAAAGAAATCAGACAAGGACTAAGAAAGTTATGAGTGTTTGAAAAATGAGATCGCTACATCTATGCGAATCTCAAATTGGCAATTCTGCATTCCGACGTGACGTCATTTCCTAACGACGATCCTAGTAACGCCTCAGTAGGTGGAAACTTTAGTTCACTTCGGTCCCACACGTAGCATTTGAGTGCAGTAAATCCATTGCATTTTATTTCTATGCACTTAGAACGACTCTCGCACAGCGAACATCATCGGAAATTCACTCCTGGCAGGATAACCTCATACTTGTAGGAGTGGTTGATGTCATATTCAAGGAATTCAAAAAAATATAAACAAACCTTTCACAAAACTGAGTAGGAGGGACTGTACAAAGTCCCATACCGTAATGATACGATACTGTGAACAGCTGCATGAGCGAGTTTTTTTTTTGTGGTTCCCATGACACATTTTCTGTCCTTCAAATCTCTATAGATCTATTGGTAAATATATATTTACATATTTATATATAAGACTGAAGCTAACTATCAGCAATATATGTAGGCCTACCTATTATGAAATAATCCGAACAAAATATGATCCGAACGTATTTCGTCGGTTCCCAGCGTTTGTTGTTATCTGGATTTTTCCTGCCGATTTCGATCGCGTTTACCCATTTTCCCCTTCTTTCGCGGTATTTAACGCAATCAAGAAAAATAAAAAAATGAAAGAGATTATCCCTGCATCATATTATGGTTGTGACAACCTATGGCACATCAAATTTTCGGCATTTTGATGAAGAAAAGAAAAAAACATTATTGCCACAAAGGCGTGCAAAGTCAACGTGTTGCTATGCGTTGCCAAGCTATTGTTTTCACCCAGCGGCTGCCATCAAGACGAAAGATCCCGGATGTCCGGAACGGAGAATTTGGAGAGTTGATTGTGACATTTTTGTGGACAACTCTCCCATTTGTCGTGCACAAAAATATCATTAAGTTGCGGATTTCTTCGGGGCGCTTTTACCCGCGGGGCAGTACTCAAAATATATTGGAGATAGCATATTGTTATAGGTCCTCATGAAAGAAAAAGATCCTACATTTTGATAAAGTGACATTTTAGTCATTTTGTGTGTTGGAGCGAATGGGGGAATTGTCCACAGCTACATCACAGTGACATTACCTATTCGGCCAATTTGAAATTCCCGTATGTATAGTGATTACAACTTTCAAAAATTCATAACTTTCTTATTGCTTGTCCGATTTCGTTCAAACTTTCACCAATCTGCTTCTCTGATTTTTCCTCTTTCTTTCAAAGGAACTTGCTATTAAGGTTGGATTTCCCTTTAAAGACGGCATTCAGATATCAGGCAGTATCGCCTGATGTTCAAGAAATGTAGAGCTTGAAAACACTGACAATACATGCATCACCGGTAAAACAACATTGATATTTAGAAGTTCAAAATAAATCTTGGTGATATATCATGTTCATGCTTAAATTGATTTGCTGGACATTTTCATTTTGTTTTAATATGATTTCATCAGTTTGTTTAATTTCACGTACTGTGATATAATAAATTGAGAACTTTATGAAGCTGTAAAGAATTTCCCCAATATACAGACGTTCGAGAGTAATAAAATAGTATCCTCTTAAGATTTTTTTGAAGAAACTTCAAAAAATAAAGCTTGTTGAACTAAGCTCATGAAGGTACATGAAACAGTATTCCAGAAACTAGTTTTATATAGGCTTGAATAGAGTCATTTTATCATTACGAGACACCCTATCAGAGGTGGGGTGACAAGACGCAGTGGCGTCGCGAAAGGTAACATTTGACACGCTGTCCTTGGAAGTTCTCTGTCCGTATAAATAATACATTTTTCGAACTAGGTTGAAACCTCCTCCCCCCGGAAGAAAATGATAATGACCTCTTTGATAACGTGCCCCTCCCACTCTCTCTCTATATATAGTCAAATGGTCTACCAAGGCTCCTCCAGAGACAACGAATTTACAAACTAAATGAGTTGAACGTGGTGAATAACTTTTCAGAAGGGCACCAAAACATGCATCTATAAATGTATATTTTTCTCTTTTCTCTGATCAATCGGAAGCGCCCTCTACTCATCAATATATAATAGCGGTTTTGAGGTTTCACGGAAGCACCACCCCTTTCTCATCTAGCTATAGATTTGCTGTGGGTTGTTGTTTTTTTCTTCAAAAATCTGCTGCCATCATTTGGGATAACAAGCTCCATTTTCACGAAATCAAAGGTGACTTTAAACAGTCCACGTTGGTCTCGGGGCACTTTTATTCTGGTGCAATAGGGTTCATGGAGAAATAACAGAAGTACAGGATAAATCTGTTGATAGGCATGCATCCGTCCCTCCCCCGCGTTTCATTATTATCGTAGCTCATCCCATTCCTTATTCACCATCATTAAGGCACATCTGTCCTCATCTACTGGTTAAATGGCGTCCAATATTCATGATATTTGCTAGGATTGGAAGGATGGGATATGGAGGCAAGGGTGACGGTACCGTGACCCCCTTATTCTCTAGGAATCCGGTCACGATTAATGTTCATTGGAAAAATGGAATGAAGGGATTTGTGACATTTAAATAAAGTTAACATTCAAAGAACAAATTCAGAAAGAGAGAGAGAGAGGGGACGGGGGAGAAGGAGAGAGAGAAGAGAGAGAAAGAGAGAGAGAGAGGGGACGGGGGAGAAGGAGAGAGAGAAGAGAGAGAAAGAGAGAGAGAGAGAGATATGAGATTAAAAAAATACTAAGCGTCATTCACTGTGCGTTTTTTTTTACCAATGTACACGAAAGTATTAACAATTGTGGGGTTTAACTTAACTGCCCATTCTTTTTCTTTCCTCATGTTTAGGTTCCTATATAGGACCCGAGCCGAACATACCATATACTGTAAATATGAAATGCCTGCTTGTTCATGTCGTCACTTCATTCAGGAATTAAACTCTCTCTCTCTTTCTATCTTCCTCTGTTTTTTTTCTCTGAAACCAATGACATAGATTTTACCCTGGGGTAGCAGAAATGGCACAGTTATGTCATCGTGCGCGCTTAAATTGACACCTGGGGTGGAATGTAGCAGCCTCATTTTGCCCGATGTTATACCTTAACCAAAAAAAAAAACATACAAGAAAGCTCATATTGCTAGATATCGATGAAAAGCATGCTTAGGGACAGCAATGAATTTTTTTTCCACAAACAAATTTACAAATATGTGTGGTAATTTGCTGTGCCTTCGAGGAATTCCAGCCATTCAGCATAATTGTGCTTCTCAATGAAAGAAATACAATTGTGGCGTATAATTAGGCAATTAGAATGTGCATGACAGCCAGACGAAATAAAGACTGAAATGATTGTATATCTCGGGAGAGGTTTTAACATTTGGGAAACTATGGCGTCCCTTTCTTTCGATCACTTCTCAGCCTGAGGGATTCAAATTCTAGGGGAGAGTCACGTGATCAACATTAACGTTGGATGGTTATAACCTAGGATATGGGGTCGTGAATCCCACATTGGTTCATCAACGGACAATACAAAGCGCAGTTAATTAAATTCAGTGGAAACATAAATGTTGATCATGATAAAGAAAAAATTGATAATCATAATTAGGTTTGAAAGATTAATTTGGGCAATTAAAAGAAACCAACAACAAAAAAAATCGATTGTATCTATGCGGCTGCACAAACTGAATATGTTTTTACTTTCAAATGCACCGTTCTTGCTTCCATTCATTGGTTATCATGGTTATGGTCAAATATATCCACACGAATGGAATCTTTTTTATAAATTCTAAGTTTGGAAGCACTTTGCCCCTGGGAAATTTATAACTGAGCTTATAAACATCAAAGGAAGAATATTCATCAATGACAGATAAGTTCTGAACAACACAAAAATATATGTGATTTTTCTAAAGTGCAAGCGTTCAGGAGCAAAATCCACATTGTCTTTTTTCTGTATAAAAAAATATGGAAATCTCCTTGTCATGCTTGTTGACGTTTTGAATTTCCTCTTAACCCGTCCCCATCCAACATGCCCAACAAACAAACTTTCATCCGATTTCTTTGGATTTAGTATGATGAATAACAAGATAAATCACAGTTTTACGGTGGTGAAAAGCTCTGAGCGATGTCTAACATATACCGCTTAACATGCTTATTAATATTAATAACTCATTCAGATTTTGCAAAAATCCCTTTTAACGTGTTGCTGTTTAAAAAACAACAATATTCAATCAAATATCACTGACTGTATTTATGTAATGGCAATTGCCTATTTTCTGACTATTTTCTAATATTAGAGATATTTTCTCCCTATTACAATCTTCCACTTATTTACAGTAACAGACAGCATACCATCCTCTTAGCTTTGTCTAGAATTTATTGAATCACACCCCATCCTCGATTTAGCTAACGCTCCGTCATCCCTAATTCAGTCTCGTGTAATCAGTTTTATCTTCCGTTTCTACAGTATAGTGGAGCACTCATTGACGACCTATCACACCTCGGCATTCAACCAATCTTCCCGTTTCAGTAAAGGTTTCACGAGTTTGACAAGGATCATTTCATGAAATATCAGTTTGCTGGGACTAGAGAATTTAATGTATCTGCATTAAAAAAAATAGAAACATGACTTTCCGATTTTGGAATAGAAAATATTAGAAAAAATATTTTTCCATTGTAAGCAAACATTATTAGAATATATTTTTTGAGGCGGTCTGGAACAATTATCAAGTTATCTCTTCTTTGAATAATGCATTATGGAAAGACTTGCTAAGAGTTTTTCGTTTGACATTAATTTGATGTCTTGAAGTTTCATTACAGGCTTTAAAAATCAAATAGTTTTTTTGCACTCTCTCCCATAAAAATTATGTGATGGCTGAAAGCCACACTGGAGACAAACATGAAAATTCATTCGAACTGAAATTTAATCAGGACCTCTTTGTATAACACATTAAATACTTCTCTATGTGGGCTTTGCATGTATAATCTGTGCAAAACTGCATATTTTCTCAATGTATGATGCTGGTCATCCATGTGCAAGATTACGCATCGAAAACAATCTGTCGTTGGACAAAGTGAAAGAATGATGAATGCTATGTTTACGCTCGAGATAGATTCTTGCCACTTGCTAATGATCTACACACATCACCATTCCTCATCAGCTTGTGCTATTCTCTCTTTCTCTCTGGAGATGATGAGCTCTCATGTGAGTTATTATGGTTGGTCGGGTACTCTCCGGCATTAGCTCAATTCCATCGGCAGATGGCATGGTTTAATATGTTTACGTATCAGGCAATCATCGGAACATCGAAAGTCCTAATCATAATCACATGTTGTATATGGGACAAATAATCAACGAAGCTCGTTTTGGCTTAAATGTTTAGTCTGTAAAATCCATTTGTGAGATAGAGAAGCGATGAGTAAATCAAGAAGGTCAATCGACCAACCCAACAAGGCGAAACTAAAATGTTTTGAAATCGAATAAGCCAGTTCGCAATTGCTATCTGCGCATGTGCAGAAAAGGGCCATTTGGTACGCACCACGATGCGCGCGCCAGTATGCAAAACAAATGCGCATGCGTGTACAAATGGGGATCATTGCAGGGTCATTTTGTATCATGTACTAATTACGAACTAGGGAGCGTTTCATCAAGTAATTTGTCAGTGATTTTTACCGACAAATTTGCTCTCATCCAATCAGATGCAAGGATTTCAGCAACTTATAACAGTTGTCGGTAAAAAGCACTGCCATAACACCTGTTGAAACGCTCCCCAGGTTTATTACAAGCAATTGAATAAAATGAAATAACAACCAGTGTACCAAAAAGTAAGAATTCAAAGGCAAACCTCGCAAAAATATCACGTTCTCCCAATATTTGGTGGCGTCAGTATTTTGAAATAATAAACATATGTTTCTGATTATGTTTTTTTTTTTCTGAATGTAAAGCATATTGCCATCATGAATGCATAGACCAGCAACCCTCTTGCATTAACTGTGCCTCGTAAAACAACGTAAATCATAAGTCAGTTAACGACATGATTATGGTATCCTTTTAAATGATTAGGATCTGTTTTACCTAAGTGGTCTGGTAAGAATATCCGAGCAGGCCTTTCTAAAGTCAGATCGATATAGACCCAGCTGCATGTGCGTGCCAACTCGTTTCGAGGATGAGTGTTTGAAATCGTTCGGAATTGGACTTAATTCTTAACATTGCATCTTTTGATCCACAGGTTCATTATACTTTTTGTCGGCAACATGCACTGTGACTATAATCATGAATGCCAGTGGAATAAAATGATACAGATCTTCGATCTTCTGATCCAAACATAACTGGCATTCTTAGCATAATTCGACATCGTTCAAGCTTTTGATTATGGCGCTTTATGGATACATTCTATTATCTTGCAATAAAAGGGACTAATGAAATCAAATGAGAACTGATTTGAATCCATTCTTTCATTCTTCCTGTCATACCCCCATACCAATGATCTTATATCGCAAGTGGATGTAGTACAGAGAATGGCTGCCAGATTTGTAAAGAATGACTACGGCAGGCAGAGGATAGTGTTGCTTCCATAGAAAAGAACTTGGTTTGAGTACACTTGCTGAAAGGAGAAAGATAGCGAGACTCGCCACCTTCTAAAAAAACCCATGAGGGCTTTTTCTTCATTCTAATCACCCGTTTAACCAGAAGATCTCACAATAAATCATATATCGAAATCAGTTCAAATAAAGATTCTTTTAAAATAGGCATACTTATTTCTGCCGAAAACGCTTACCCATTGGAAATCGTTACCTGAAACTTTTCAAAGCTAAACTGCAACAGGATTATCAATAGCATATCCAATTATTTTATTATTTTTTGCTCACCTGACTGGCTTTACTCCACAGGAGTGTTAAGCCGTATAACTTCAGATTCAGATTCAGATACTCAAAAGAAATATGGGCGGTCTCTGTAAATAAAAGAGCTATGCGGGACACTGCATTGTATAATTATCGTTTTGTATAAAGCGGGGAATAGTATAGAATACATATGCGCTTAATTCTATTGGACTGGCTATTGATCTGTTTAAACGTTTATACCGATGGATGTGGCCATTAATGTGCGTGTCTGAGAACACACGATCAGTGTCTGGAATCTTTTCGAGGTGAGTGTCTACTTCGAAAAAGAAATGGCTGTAACATACTCCAAATACCAGAAATCTCATGTTCGATCTGCAAATACATTGCGTTGTTTTTATCTGATTGAGCATGTGATCTATCACGCCCCTTCCACACATGGCACAGTGATTTTATTTTCGAAAGAAAAACAATGCAGTCATAGGAATTTAATCTTAACATACGCCACCTATTGAATAACAGCTATATTTCTCACGCCATTTGAAAACACCGTAATTGGCTTACAAAAGAATGTTTCTCGTTTGGCAGCACTGTAGAAAGGCGCCATGGAACATCGGAACATAAGGCAGCCATTGGTGTGAGCGATTAGGAAATCTAAAGTTCAAGGTCGGGAGAAGGAGAGTCGCATGTACGTGCTATTACGGACTGTAAACTATGTCTCCTTGTTCACCCTTTAAGCAAAGTACACTTCTGGATAGCCCTTCAATCAAAATTGCCGGAAAATTAACTCGTTTCATCGGCAGATAAACCAGTGTTGAATCCAAACTAATTTTGCGTTTTACATAAACAGTGAAATTGCCAATGATTGAAGTTCAAGCTAAATGTGCTTTTGTATGAGCAAGTCCAAGTTATTTTGTCCCATTCGATACCGATCACATCTCAGATTTTTGTATATCTTATAACTGTATTACCTTGAAAGCCATAATAGATCTTTCGTCAGACAAAATATAAAGTGAGACGACACGTTTGATTACAATGTATATGTCCGGGACCCGTCTCATAAAACTTGTAATCAGTGACAACTGCCACATTTCTATGACAAATTTGCTCTCAGCCAATCAGATGCAAGGATTTTAGTATAAAGGTTATAACAGTTAGTTATTGCAACTTGTTATTGATAACAAGTTTTATGAAACGGGGCCCGGAACTCCACAATACTTGGCAACGTATGGGACACCTAATTACCTAATACATTGGACTTGCCTGTATACGTCCCATATGACATGTATGACATGTATGAATACTGGGACCTGTTTCATAAAACTTGTTATCAATAACAAACGCCCCACGTTTATGAAAAATTTGCTTTCAGCCAATCAGATTCAAGGATTTCAGTAGCTTATAACAATTATTGTAACTTGTTATTGATAACAAGTTTTATGAAGCGGGGCCCAAGTCTAGATCGTTAGGCGAGTGTTCTGTGTGTCCTCGGATAACGTACTATAGCTGCATTCAGAACACATACAACAATTTATATCTAATCAAGCATTTGCAGGTATATTTTTTAGGCAGTCACAAAGAATCATAAGAGGATGGGTGCGAGCGATGGGAGTTGTGCCACAGGCATGCAAAAGTCATTGAAATAAAAACAAATGGAAGAACAATATTTCTGCATGGCATTCGATGCCCGATATATTGGCAGGGATCTAAACGGGAAAATAATCAGTAAAATATTCAAACTAGCATTTCGAGAGAGAACAAAATTGAAATTCTCTGTTTTCACAGTGAAACGCGCATTTTCAAAGCTGTGATTTTAATACCATTCATGTATTTACTTTCATTAGCACTACAGGACCTTTTTGTGTTTGTTAGAATCGAAAAGGGAAAAAGTATGAGTGTTGCCACATTTGAAAGGTAAAAATTATGATTCATTTAGCTGTTAAATATATTCGTCTTTGAGATCGTCCTGCAGTTTCTTCCTTTACTTTAAAAAAAGGGAAAACTAGATGAAAACATGATTTCTTTACAGAGCCATATTCTCTCTTGTCCTCTCCCTTCTCTCTCTCTCTCTCTCTCTCTCCCTTTCTCGCTTCTACTTAAAAAAAAGAAAATACATAAAACAATGAACAAGCAGGCGACATTCCCTCTTCTTATTAACATTTGACATTAACATTCATAATTCGACTTACCGTGGTACCGTTTTGTTCCTGGAAGATGGCGACTGGATCTATGACGTATCCGAATTTCGACGAGCTATTTTTCTGAATGGAGAAGACGCTCACGTTAGCGATTGTATCACCATCCTTGTCGATGATGCGATTTACTCCAGTAATACCTGACAAAAAAGACAACAGAGTAGATATTACGTCTATTATTACTATCATTATTATAATTATGATTATTATTATTAATATTAATATTATTGGTATAGAATTAATCAGTTGGGTAACATGAAATAATGAAGTTAATTATTCAATTGTCTCCAACGGCCACCAGAAGGTGGTAACACACGCAACTGCTGTGTGATAGGTTGCTCGACTGCTGTGAAAAAAATCACAGGCAGACCGAGCGGGATTCGAACCCGCGACCTCTGGATTACTAGACCAGCGTCATAACCACTAGACCACCGGAGTGCCCTTAGTGGTATAGGTTCGAACTATCCCATTCATATGATGTCAAATCAATGGTATAGAATTAATCAGTTGGGTAACATGAAATAATGAAGTTAATTATTCAATTGTCTCCAACGGCCACCAGAAGGTGGTAACACACGCAACTGCTGTGTGATAGGTTGCTCGACTGCTGTGAAAAAAAATCACAGGCAGACCGAGCGGGATTCGAACCCGCGACCTCTGGATTACTAGACCGGCGTCATAACCACTAGACCACCGGAGTGCCCTTAGTGGTATAGGTTCGAACTATCCCATTCATATGATGTCAAATCAATGGTATAGAATTAATCAGTTGGGTAACATGAAATAATGAAGTTAATTATTCAATTGTCTCCAACGGCCACCAGAAGGTGGTAACACACGCAACTGCTCGGTCTGCCTGTGATTTTTTTTCACAGCAGTCGAGCAACCTATCACACAGCAGTTGCGTGTGTTACCACCTTCTGGTGGCCGTTGGAGACAATTGAATAATTAACTTCATTATTAATATTATTATTATTATTATTATAATGATTAGTATTATTACTATTACTATTTCCTACGTTAGATCGAATCCTATCAATGTGGTTCATTCCGTCTCAATAGAAATTCGACATTAAGGCGAAAGCGACTATATGCGTTAAGGCCAATGTAACAGTAAGCTGAGATATCGCCCTAACGTCGTAATTAGAGTAATGATTATTATTATTATTATTATTATTATCATTATTATTAGTAGTAGTATTAGTAGTAGTAGTAGTAGTATATTATTATAAAATTTATTGTCATTGTTGTTGTTATTGTTGCTGTTTTATTTCTACTGTTGTCGAGATACGATTTATACCAGTAATAATTGACTCAAAGAAAATTTTGTTTTTAGTTCTCATTGTTTTTTCCCTATTATTGTTGAAATACAATTATCCCAGTATAGGTTATTTTGGTATCATTGTTATCTCTCTATTCTTCCCGATATTTGTCTCCAGTTATATCTATTAAAAACAAGAAATATAAACATTGCGTTCTTAATTTTATTTTTTTTCCTTTTATTTACGGAGGGGCACTCATTATCCTGAAGGTGTTTTACATAGATCAAGGAATAAATAAATTATAAATTGTGTAAAATAATTCAGTGATACAGGAAGAGCAACTAATAGCGTATATCTTTCATTTATATATTTCATTTATATATATATATATATATATATATATATATATATATATATATATATATATATATATATATGTATATATATTGCGTGGAGAGTCTCTATGTGAGAGGTTCACTATTTGCGTTATATGCAATGCTCGCTGCTCGCAGTTTGAGCACTCTGGTGACTCCACTATGCAATTCTGCCCCACAATGTGTAACCGCACAACAAGGGTCCCAAGTCCTTGTGTTGCCATAAAGCCATTATGGTAATAGCCGGGAGGGCGCATTGTTATACATAATTTGTATATGTATATATATATATATATATATATATAAAATACAACGTTTGTGTTCCGATGTTTCTGCAGCTACTGATATATATATATATCGGTAGCTGCAGAAACATTGGAACACATCGGAACACAAATCGTTGTCCTTTTTTTAAAGTAAGCTTTTAATTTTTACATCCTGTGTGTCGAGAAATACATGAACGATCTATAGATGGGGATCATATACCTTCGTACAACACAATCTGTCTGGTAAGTTCCATTTCCTCTTCATTCTTTAGCACTCCTTCCTCTACCTCTCTGTCAATTTGTTTTCTCTTGCCGATGTTAACCTGACACTGCATTATAATAACCAGTTATCATCTTTTCTGCATCAATGTTCTCATAATAACTGACATTATCTTTAGCAAAGCGCGCTGAGTACATGTAGCCTGCGTGGAATTTAATAACCTCTGATTTAGCACATTTGGGTTAATTTGGAATTCAGTGGATACTATTCGGCCTAGTATTCATTTCCTGATTGCTTTCAAATAGATTCCGGAATAGCCAAGTCCAGGTGCACGTAAAATATGTTTTGTTTACAACCTACAAAAGTATATCAATATGTTGCCAACCCGAGTTTGAGCAATATTTCGATGTAGCTGGTATAATGAATTAGAGGATAATGAAATTTAAAATCAGAGGAAGCTGGATATTGAAGTAAAATCTTACAATTAAGGACCACTTACCACTTATTTTTCAAAGTTAGAGGCTTTGGGCGAATGCAAATAGTGAACATGAATACGACATGACAAGCCGCATGCAACATACCGCCTGCATGTCAAAGTTGCCACATCTTTTATTTCTATTCAATTTCATCGACTTTTAAGTAATTGTGCAAAAAATGAAATTCACATTTCTTTCCTGAGAGACCTAAAAGGTCGAGAAGATGGTCCAGAATCATGATGGGTTCCTCTACGCGATTACATCTATATCATTGCCCCCTTTCCCCGAGGGGTCGGGCGTCCGTAGGCCGTCGTGAAGGCAAGTGAGTGTCCGATATCAGAGGAAAGACATCAAATACCCCATCCGACAGAAGTGATACCCCCATTTCCTTAGGGCTCCCAGATACGATTCAATTACATTTCTATTTCTTCCAGAATGATATGCCCGTCAGAGGGGGTGAGAGAGAAATATGAATATCGACGCGTGAAAAATCCGCGGTAGTTAAGACACGCTGCTGGGCATAATCCCATTAAAGACGGTGGTGAGGTAGTCTACCTGGTGGTGAAGTTGGCTCTGACACTGTCAATTACAGAGGAAGCGTGCACCTTCTCTCTTGGGTGATCAGGGTGTATAATATGGTATCGAGTCATCATATCCGAGGGGGTGAGAATCAGTAACAGTGAACTGCTTCTCAGTAATTCCGATTAAAACCATCGATATGAGTAAATTTAACCAAATGTGATCTTTAACAACAACAAAAAAGAAGAAGAAAGAGGAAAGAAGTACATAATGCATAATACTGTATAGATTTATTACCTAATAAATAAGCACATTCAGACGGTGACCACTATTTAAAGTCATGTTTGGGGCATTTGCTTGCTTATACAACAACACTGATTTAGCTGAGCAAGACAGTAAGGCTACCGACCAAAGCCTCATTCTCCGGCTGAGGGTTGGCTCGTCGTGCGTCCGATCCGTGTCACGTTGTCAGAAAAGAGGAAACAACCCAGTGACCTTAGTTTGTATTGCTCAGCCTCTTGTAAGTAAATTTAACTAAAGTTTAGTTTGCACTTCAACTGGTAATATATGATAATACATTCCACCTATAAAACAAGTTCGTGGTAGACAACTTCCACTTGATATAATGATAAATCAATCTCCCTGACTACCGGATCTTCTCTTGTCTTTGATCAAGGAAAAGTCAGAGCAGTGATATCCGGAGAAGGATCACATCAAACAAAAATACTCAATTTTGGAAGGAAATCAAAGTCGCAGAGTCGGACCTTGCCAGACGTCATGTACAAACATTCACGGACGTTGAACTTTATTTGATTACAGGATGATGAAACAAGCCTGTCAGATTTAGACCATTCCAGGACGACAATGAGGAGACGATCTTCAATTATAATTGTCAAGAACAAGAAGTCAGTAGGTTAAATGACCCTAGGTCTCCCCTTCATTACCCATGCATGGCATTGCATGGTGTGCAAAGGAGACGAAACATCGGACGTCGCAGACGATACATATTTCCCGCTCAATTAAGTAAATTGCCTAATCTGACTGACGACATGTATAACACTAATGCACACTAACCTTACTCGTATTTTATGAGACTTGGGTGGTAACCATGGTAACGATCGAGACCGGACCCCGGTCAAAAGGCCTGTCTTAAAGGGGGCCAATCACCAAGAATGATTACTTGTCGCAATGGGATACCCCGTCCCCCCAAAAAAAAGGGCGGGAGAAAAAAATATAAAGAGTAAAAGAAAGAAAAAACACTACACGGAACGTTCCACTTGTTAATGATGATAGAACTAAGGGGGAGGGGGGTGATTTCACGTCTAGGGCCTTTGTATTTCCGTGCGTGTGCGTAATGGTGCGTCGACTAGTCTACTTACAAGTCACATTTACCTTTATTTACAGTGCATTAGAACTTGCGTAATATCTCTAGAAAAATAAAATATTTCAAGCTGATATGTTTAATATAGTACAACGGAATGGAACCACTAACACTGCACATCAATTTTATTTTTGGTAGTTGGTCCTCTTTAACAAACATTATATGTACTTATGTAGATATATTCTGTATGGCGCCTGTTCCCACATAAGTGTTTAATATAGTACAACGGAATGGAATCACTAACACTGCACATCAATTTTATTTTTGGTAGTTGGTCCTCTTTAACAAACATTATTATGTACTTATGTAGATATATTCTGTATGGCGCCTGTTCACACATAAGTGTTACATTCCAAGATTAAAGTCGAATATCTGGAGCAAGTAGTAGCCTACGTTTCTGACATTTAAAAATGTCTCGTCAGCTTCCATGTTAGAGAGCTTTCAACCATGAATTACGTTCCTAATATGAAAAATATATTCATTTGCAAAAGGTAGTTCTTATTTGGTTTATGAGTTACTAATTAAGAAGTAGAAAGGAAATGTTAGCATACTTGGAGGAAAAATACTAGCAAATCTCACCCAAAGGTAGGACAATTGACAGGCAATAGCATATCGCTTCAACTCCTCCAAGACATTTTACAGAATAAGGGAATGTAGTCAATTTAACCGATGAATGACAATTTACATAAATCACTTTTGATGATAATCTATTTCTGAATAGATTACAATGCGATATACATACATTTAATGTAAGTTAGATATGAAAGTAGTAGGTTTAAAGTAATAATTTCACCCTTTTCAATGACAATGCCGAAAATTACTTTTACTTGGCATTAACCATTCAGAGGAGCACGATAATAGTAGTGAAAATTTCGAGGAAACAATATCATGAAAAAGTATTTCGGGGTATAGATTGTGAGTGCAAGCCAAATGTTTAATGTCAAAATCCTCGTCAGTTCTACGGAGACCTTACTGAACGTTTCACTATTCTTTATTTATTGTCGCTTCCTATTCTAAGGATACACAATATATATATATATATATATATATATATGATGATCTTTGATGGTAGAGGTTTGCATGGTGGTACTGATAACGTTAAGAGGGCTTAGGGTTGACCATGTGGTTAGTCCTGAAAAGGAATGTTGAGTAACAAGAAGAAAGTGGAGAAAAGTTGAGAGGAGAAGAAATGGAAAGGCGAGATAGAAATTCAGAGAATGTAGAAGTAAACTTTCTTGAAAGTGTGAAGTCCTGAATAGGACTTTAAAGCAGATGACTCGACGTTTCGGACAGGTTGACTGTCCGTCATCATGGTGAACCGTAAGCCTTCTCAACGTTTTATATATATATATTTGGTTATTATTTATTATGTATAAATACGATCAACATAAAATAATGTCATCAACGCATATGGCACGTTCGTTTGCAAATAATATGATTACAATACAAACACAGACCATGCAGACAGACAGCATGCAGACAACATTCGCTACAATTGAATCATGAATTGTGACAAGTTTGCTACTCTCATCAATCCACCAACTCACACCGGCCATGAAAACCTATCACAGCCTGATGATGTGCTCTATCATCTCTACCACGATAGTACATCGACTTAGAAACGAGGGTACGACTACGTGGGAGCTTTTACCTATTTGGTCTACAACCAAGTCATCTAATATCCACCTTGTCTAAACCTGTCCGGCCATATTCAGATCGCCTAAGATCAACTGTCCTTACATGCCTAATATCAATTTCTCTACAGCAAAACTGTTGTTATTGCACCCGCGTGGTCTAATGATTATATTTCCCAGACATCAGTGTAGTCTTTTCATATCGTCTAATCACTATCATGGCTTATGCATCGAATATTCAAGATCTGAGGGAAAGCCGTTATATATTTTTTTGATTCTTTGCGAACAAATTTTGGTCCAATGTTTAAGATAAAAGAATAAATAAGAGATTAATGGGTGAATTAGGACAGTCGAGTGTGTAGTTAGGACGTCAATCATAAACAGGGTGTAATCAGGGCCACTACTGGACAATTTGAAGATGCAATGTGTAGGGAGGGAGTGGTGCGAAGGATAATAATGACATACACAACAAAACATCCCTGCTATTCTTACAAACCTAAGTAACATCTGATGAATAATATGTAATTGGAGCGAAAATCATAGGACGTGGAGACTCGGATTTAGGGTTGCGTTGAAAATTGAAATTATGATAAGAGTCATGCCTTAGTCATACCAACCAGACACCCTAGACAGACAACAGACCGAACAAAACAAAAATCAAATTACTCTGAATGAACAAGGATGGATCGGTTTCGAGTCAGTGTGGGGTCAGCTTGGCGGTGTGACTGAGCTATTGTTTTTTGTTGTTGTTGGTCGGACTGATATGAATTGTCGACGGTGATGCAGGCATGTACATGGCCAATACTCAGCAACAGAGTTATAAGTCATGGAATGCACAGTTGATAGATGTAAACCTGACAAACATTGGTATGTCCTGTAGAATAGATGGATGGATAGATGCTGGTATCTGTGTTCGACGTCAAGGGTGTGTCTGGTAAATTGAGAGATCGTTACAGTTGGAAGGTTCTGTGGCATCACATTCCCTTGAGAAATCATCATATTATAGTAAATAGTTTTTTCATGTGTTTGCACTCTCTCTACATCCAACATGAGTAAAAAATGCAGGCACTGTATCAAACTCTCCATTCCTTTGTCAAGCTTTGTCTGTTTGTTGTTCTACAGGTATGCTCTTATCATCGAGTTCACTATACCCTTCCTGATCGATCTCTATCTCGAAATATAAAACTATATGTTACATGTTACTAACTCTCTCTCTCTCTCCCGCTCCCTTCATACACGCAAAGACAAGCACACACACACGCACACCGCCCCCCCAAACACTCCCTGTCTCTGTATATATCTTTCTCTTTCTTTCAAAACACCTACTTATTATACAATTTGTACGTCCTAGGTAAAAAAATATTTTTGGAGAAAAACTGATAATAATGGAATGGTATCATGACAGGTTGTGTTTAATCTTCCTGTATTCATTTCGATCTGTTTTTTCCCCCCAATTTGTCACGCTCCCCCTTTACACTCCCGTTCCCCCTCTTTCTTTTACTTTCTTTTCACTTTCTCAAACATTTTGAATCTTCCTCGTAGTATGTCCTTCGATCATATCCGTCATAGATGAGAGCAAGATACTAACAAGGCTTCACCGAATGTCAACCTAATGGAGGAATTGGCCGCGGGATAGGCAAAAATCGAGGTGAAAGAGGTAACAGTTCCGTAAAGCTCTACTTTAATAATGAGCAAGCGAGGTGGTGGCTTTCAAGCGGCCTCTTGAAAAGCAAAGTAACATAAGGGATCCTTGAGACAATGATTGTAGCACGAAGAAGGATGGAACAAAATTTGACGCGTGCGATCAATTTAATAATCATGATCTCAACAACCAGCATAATTATGCGATTCCAGTTCGAAACCTTTGACCCTAGTACAGCATGAATAGTGTATCATTGAACTTGATGCTCAAGGTATTCTCAGAAGTAGTATGCAAGTAAACACTGTTCACGCATAATGATAACCATGAAGCTCATTATGTACTAATACTATGTGTACTTTGTGAATGTGAGGGTCGATGTGGCTGCTTGCAAAGGCATGCCAATGCTGAAGATATATTTGTTTATATTAGATTTGTAATTCAATTATCCATTATTCCCTCTTATAATTTCCACGAGAAAATTACTATCGTTATATTCATAGATCTGAACCCTCCTATTTCATTTCCTTTCCTATCACTTTTGAAATCGTTTTCTAATCGCAACTAAAATTACTCAGATTCTCCTATCCCAATTCGCATTGGTGGGATAACGAATTCTGTTGAACTGTGCACTTGTTTATAAAAGGGCTAATAAAAATTTGACGATTTGAGCTGAGCTGTAAGATGTATTAATAGTACTCGTACAGCTACTAAATGTGTTGAATAAATGCAAAAATATTGTCATTATCAAGGTCTGCATGGCTGCATTTAATATATCTTATCACTCATTAGGATTGTTGTGAGGAGCGAAATTATCATTTGAAATGCTGGCCATTAGTTGATTACTTCGGGGATCAATAAATTTGTTGCTACTTCAAGCTTGGCACATAATATTGAAAGACTAATATGCAATTCCATGCCCAAAATATTAGTAGATGTGTCAAACAGTGCACGGATCTAGTAATTAACGCAGAGTGGTTGGATAGAGCATAGTTTGCGGTTATATTCAAGGGATCCACTCTTGCTGTAATGGGTAACATGTCAACTGATAATTCATTCAAATACTCCTTGAAGACACAAAACTTGTTTAGAAACCGATAATGTTTTTTGGACTATGCTACAAGATTATCAAGTCCTCTTTCTTAATTCACCCATTATTATTTGACTTATTCACACTATTTCCTTATGGTCATTATATTGTACTATCCTCTAACATCCATACCAAGGGCAATATGACAAAATAATACTTCTAAGCGAATAAGCGTGTTCATTTTATGGTTAACTGAGTATCACAAACTATAGAGTAATTGTCGTCACTGGTATATACAACTTCCGGGCCCTCTTGCATAAAAAGTTGCAATTCAACGCAACTTGATTTTCAACACAACTTGATTTTCAACCAATCAGGATCGCGTCTTTTTGGACTTGCGTTTAATTTTTCGAGTTGCGTTTAATCGCAACTTTTTATGCAAGATGGTCCAATTCAAGTGGCCAGTACAACTACAAAACATTTGTCAACATCATGCGAGTATCAAAACTTATAGTAATGCTGGTATGAGAGATGGAGGGACTATTCGATGGTAACGATGTATTATGAATATGAGAGATGTCAATACTTACTTTGGAACGTTTTATCTAAGACGTTATGAATAATATGTGTTCCGTTGGTGATGCTCCCACCTTCACTTAATGTTTGGTTGAGAGCTGTAGCGTACAACATCACAGCATCGTAAAGGTACGCTGCATCCTCACTGATCTGACATTTTTTTTAAAGGATTAAAGATAAAGTTCAGTTCTGGTCATGCTATTATATATTAAAAGAAATTGTCTTGAAACATATTGGAAAGGTTGATTTTATACTACATAAGAATTGATGTACGATGTGTACACTCGGAGGTTCTAGAATCATAAAAATGGTAAGAAATTGCTAGAGCCTATGCAACATTCCTGACATTACAGGTACAATAACTATGGTACCAAACCTTCGGACATGTTATCGCACAGCTAGAGTGGGTGGAAAGGAAAGGTTCACTTGTGAGATACTGGACCAGTGAAAACATGTTTTAATTGCATCAAATTTGGTTCAAAACCAAACCACATAAAAATGGTGTCAGATTCTTGTTATGATGTACCTCGATAGAGAATCCTTCATTATCCAGCATGTGCGTCTCAAAATTGAATGGCGGTTTAGACAGATAGGCCTTAGCTTCGACCTTGAAGTCACTGAAGTCTGGACTCATCGCACTTGTGTAGAACAGCATAAGGACGTTGTGCAGATAACTGATACGTTGGGGGATGCCTTCGCCTTTGGCTTCGTATACGTCACCTGAAGCGAAAGTGTGAAATTAATTTGTTCTTTGTTTATTTTTTATTAGAAAGTGTTCAATACTTGAATATGCACTTCAGTGTATATCCAGTAGGGCGAGCACTTTAATTTCTCTTGGAGAAATTGCGCCACTAATCTATTCTGCTCAGGCGGGAACCCACCCAATTTGTAAATTTTCACCATGTTCACCCCAGAGGACATCCTAGCTGCTCTAGGTATCACTTGTTAACAAACAGGTGTATAGTTTACCTTCTTGGGGACACCAATGATTATATTATCCCCAACAAGTGCAGAGATGCAGAAACCAGGCTTGGTACGCTATAATGTTATTAGGTGAAGCGATCCGCACGAAAGAGGTAACGCGGATACGTGTCTATCCAATCCTGTTTATCAGGTTATTAAGTCTATTTAGTAGGCAGGGGATCATCATTAATCTACATTATTCCGCTCGTAACAGATATAATTTCTAAGACCTGCACTACCGAGTAAGATGACTCGCTAGCAGTAATGCAGTTAATGTTCCAGTGTAACCTCTTTCATGAAAGTCATTTTACAAAACTAAGTTAGTAACATGAGTAAGTCCTAGGGGGTAGTTGTCGGGGGGTAGTTGTCCAGGGGGTAGTTGTCCGGGGGGTAGTTGTCCAGGGGGTAGTTGTCGGGGGGTAGTTGTCCTAGAGGGTGGTTGTCCTAGGGGGTAGTCGTCCTAGAGGGTGGTTGCCCTAGGGGGTAGTTGTCCTAGGGGGTAGTTGTCCTAGAGGGTGGTTATCCTAGGGGTGGTTATCCGGGGGTGGTTGTCCAGGGGGTAGGAGTCCTAGAACCGGATCAGTTACTAAAGTAAACTTATACATTTGTATAGGTAAAAAATGTACTGCTGGCAATGGGTCATGTATCTCTTACAAAATACTTACCAGGGGAATCATACTACACATTGCATTTAAAGATAAAGTTGAGTTCTGGTTATGTAATTACATTTTGAAAGAAACTGTCTAAAAGCAATTGGGAAAGGTTGATCATGTCTTCATAAGGATTGGTGTATACTGTGAGGTTTTGGGATCATCTAAATGGTTAAAAATGTGACCCTATCTCGCTGAAAAGCATATGCACTGCACACAGAAATGTGTATATGGGACTGCACACACATGTGGCAAGAATGTTCGGCCCGAACACTTCATCTATTTCTAGTCATATCTCGAATATGAGGGCATTTGAGGAGCAATCCTTTTTAGGAGACATTTCTACTATGATGTTCTTCCAATCTGACATAAAATGAGAAAGCTCCCAAAATAAATAGGAATCTATATGAACAGTGGACGTATAATTTCATGACGGTGTTGACCACTTTGTGAAAAGATATAATTATTTTTTTTAAAGCATTATTACATTCTTGAACTCAAATCTGAGAAATTATATTTTGTCTTAATTCTGAGATCATTTTCTAAGTATATCATGTCCTTGGAATACAAGCCCATATAATTTTTATTACAGTAGTTGAAACATTAATATCAATGCGGCCAAATGCCTACCAGCGGATACTCTTTAAAGAAACCTATAGCAAGATGGGTAATGACCTCACCCTTTATAAGTCCAATTCGGCTAGCCTCATCAAAGATCTTGAAGAATATGGCGACAACGAAATACTTTCCGTCTTCTAGCAGTCCCTTCTCATCGAGGTCCTCAAGGAAAGCGTAAAACTCGTATGGCGCAGCGGGTATCACGACGTAAACTGTGAAAGAAGAGCAATTAAGAATGGATTGGTTAATGATCCCGTGTCATCCTCCAGGAGTCCTGGTCACAAAGTCAAATGGCCACAAGGTCAAAGACCGGTTTTATTTTGTGCGGAGAGTCAAAGCTGTTTCCTCGGGGAAGACAAGAAAGGTAAAATGAATGATTGATGACAATGCTTTCATTACCTGTAACGATCTACAGATATGAACACCATATCAATTTTTCGTCCGTCAAAATATCATTTGTCAGATTTTGAATTTCTTAATAAATGTTTTGGGGTGTTTTTTGAAATAAATTAAGAACAATGCAATTTTATTATTGTAATAAAAATACATGAAATAATCACACAAATTGTTTAGCTCTATTTTGCCAGAAAAATACATACACGTATATATATATATAACTACAAAAGAAATGAATTCAGTTGATCATGATACTATTCGAAAAAGAATTGTCAAATTGTTCATAGTTTTTGTAAGTGCATGAAGATTCGTGATT
Source organism: Heliocidaris erythrogramma (assembly GCA_025617745.1). Lineage (NCBI taxonomy): Eukaryota > Metazoa > Echinodermata > Echinoidea > Camarodonta > Echinometridae > Heliocidaris > Heliocidaris erythrogramma. Next base: position 6,552,844 of record CM046857.1, read on the forward strand.
ATAAAAGCTCACTGAAAAGAAATTTTCTAAATAATTTTCTACAATATAAAACATATGAATATATTGCTGCAGATGGGGAATGCTGTTCATTTATTTTGAAATCTCACGCGTGATATGATTGAGAAAATAACTTCAACGATATTTTCTTTTTCCAAGTTTGTGTTTCAGGCATGCAAAAGGTACACCCACCTTTCGATATGATTTCCGATTCATGTAATGGGTTGGCATTGCATTACACGCCTCGTCGACAACATGTGTTTTCATCAGAATAACGTATTGCATGAAAACACGATAAGCTGTTGTTTTTCATTCTGTCTTTCATTTTGTCCAAATATGTTAAAAAGGGTTTCGGAAAATATCAATATCAATATTGCTTTCTCTGAATGTTGTATTTTGTTGTATCGGATAAGGAGGCAAGCCTTGAGGGCAATTCGTTCAAGGATGTCATTGGTGAAGTTCAGGTCCAGGCTTGCTGCACTTCAGAACATTCTTTTTATTCTTGACGTGTGGGTCATGGAATAGACTGCAGTGAAAAGGGGTACTTGTACGGGGAAACGGATTCAATGAAGCTCAAAAATAGGTACTCGTCATCTCAAGTGTCATCACATATCATTATCAGTTTAAATAATTATTGAGAAAGAACATCGTAGAATGATTACAGTAGGAACAACTAAAAAATAATCAACATTAATTACAATATCTAAAATCGACATGTAGATCTTCAACTTTCCTTTTCCTTAAAGTAGATATTCAAAGAAAATCACAAATATGGCAATTAATGTATCACTAGAAACTGGGAAGCTTACAGATGGCAATCGTATAAGTTTTATGTCAACTGCGTATCTGATGATTATAAAAACAACACAAATAAAAGCTCTTCTCAGCATCTGGAATATCCGAGGATTCGCCAGAAATATAGCGATGTTTTGATGTCGTCACACTCGGGATCGATCCTGCTTAAGCAGACGACGTCCTATAATGAATGAACGTAATTGCAATGCAATTATTTATCAAATTATAAAGAGTTTGGTGTATTTAAACATGACCTTATTTCACACCATTATAAAGGGAAAGTGAAACTGATTCTGATAGCTAAAACCGTTTGATTGTAAATACACAGGAGAAGGGTCAATGATCAATGAAATAAACCCCACTTTCAAATTGAAAAGCCCTCCGAATAATAGCAGGATGATATTCGTTCCCTCTTGAAACGCCGAACATGCCCCGGTGCAAGCAGCTGAAAATACAATGGCGTCTTATTTTGTTTACAAGTGACTGATTCCTTTATTTTTTTAACGCTGCATTTTTCATCAAAATAATACCATACACGAAGTTAAGAGTGAGGCAACAGACTAACATTAAAGTAGAACACTGATGATTTTAAATATTGGCTTAATACTTATTATTGCATAGATGGCATAAATTAAACAAGGTTATCCAAATTTAAAGCTTGGAAACATTTGAATTAATGATTATTATCAATTATAAAACGGTAAAATACAGCCCCCGATATAGCAGCTGAAAAGCTCCTTGAACGCTGCTGAGATGTGTGACGACACAAGAGGGGCGAGTCCTGTCTAAGCAGACGATGTCCCATAACATTATACACATTTTTCAGTGCCTGTTTTGTCATCTCCTCTTCACTTATTTCTCTTACTTGACTAGCGTCAGTCTTAATGTTAGTCTGTTGCCTCACTCTTAACTTCGTGTATGGTATTATTTTGATGAAAAATGCAGCGTTAAAAAAATAAAGGAATCAGTCACTTGTAAAGAAAATAAGACGCCATTGTATTTTCAGCTGCTTGCACCAGGGCATGTTCGGCGTTTCAAGAGGGAACGAATACCATCCTGCTATTATTCGGAGGGCTTTTCAATTTGAAAGTGGGGTTTATTTCATTGATCATTGACCCTTCTCCTATGTATTTACAATCAAACGGTTTTAGCTATCAGAAACAGTTTCACTTTCCCTTTATAATGGTGTGAAATAAGGTCATGTTTAAATACACGAAACTCTTTATAATTTGATAAATAATTGCATTGCAATTACGTTCATTCATTATAGGACGTCGTCTGCTTAAGCAGGATCGATCCCGAGTGTGACGACATCAAAATATCGCTATATTTCTGGCGAATCCTCGGATATTCCAGATGCTGAGAAGAGATTTTATTTGTGTTGTTTTTATAATCACCAGATACGCAGTTGACATAAAACTTATAAGATTGCCATCTGTAAGCTTCCCGGTTTCTAGTGATACATTAATTGCCATATTTGTGATTTTCTTTGAATGTCTACTTTAAGACTGACGCTAGTGAAGGAAGTGAAATAAGTGAAGAGGAGATGACAAAATAGGCTCTGAAAAATGTGTAGGATGTTATGGGACATCGTCTGCTTAGACAGGACTGGTCCATGGTGTGTCGTCACATATCTCAGCAGCGTTCGAGGAGCTCTTCAGCTGCTATATCGGGGGCTTTATTTTACCGTTTTATAATTGATAATAATCATTACTTCAAATGTTTCCAAGCGTTGAATTTGGATAACCTTGTTTAATTTATGCCATCTATGCAATAATAAGTATTAAGCCAATATTTAAAATCATCAAAGTTCTACTTTAAATGATTTATTGCCAGTCAATGGCAATGGCTGTGTGTTTAATTTAATACATTACGCGTGACCAAGAAAAAACACATTCACTATCCGATTTTAACTTTTTGTATTTTCAAAATGATTTTAGCTACTCCTTTCTTCCTTTTCCCCCCTTAAATTCAATTAACATTTCAGGGCTAATATCCCACCTTATGCTGCTTACTGATCTGCTTTATATTTTAGTGATGTATTTCATTTTTTAAATTCACAATACTAGAAGTTCCTTTGATATTATGGAGAAATTCACCAATGGCATGTACATAATATCGTGGAAAGTTTTACACATCAATGATCCTTTGAAACTTCAACCTTACCCTAATGGGACAGCAACCCATTTACTCCGAGAAACATAACACTGAACCAAATTGGGCGTAGTACCCGTGGGACAAGCAGATTTGTCCGGGGGAACATTGCCCTATATTACCCTGAAGTTACCATGGTCCATTGGCCGCAGGAAACATAACCCCAAATGACTTTGTACCAATGTGACTACGGTCGATGATGACTCGCTCGTAATCATGAACTGGAATATTAACCTTGCCAAAAGTATATGAATTATCATCAACAATTATCATATCACTCTAGGGACTCTTAACACCTCCCAACTTGCCACGATTTCCATGGATATAGGCTTACTGGCACGTATTGTCAATGGCAGCAACGGCCTTCGTCCGCCCAGCTGACGCGAGTGTAAGAAATAATCTCTAATAAGCATAATCCGTATCATCTGCCAAAGAAAAGCATTTTGTTTCAACTGTGATAATTGAAATAAAATGTAGGTATCTGTCCATTCAAAGTACTCACTTCTGGTGTTAGTGTAGGATTGGTCAATGATATCTTTGAGGCGGTTGTCCTTGAGTGGAAATATTGGGTAGTATGGGTTCTCATAGGAAAGGGCGTGCTGTACCGAGATGCCGTGCTCCGGGAGGTACTTCTCCAACCTTATTTGGAGAGAGAGAGAGAGAGAGAGAGGAGGGGGGGGGGGATAATAATTACAAATTGAATATTGGTAAAACTAGTTTGGTCCCAGCACCAGTGGCGAACTTAGATGATATCTGCACTGGTTTCAAATGCAACATGAATAGCATAGGCGATATATTTGTATATTCCTTCATCGGAACGAAATCACAATAATAACTACCGAGACATCAAGACATCTTCAGCTCGTTATATTGACATTTTCTGATCATCATGAATGTTAGAATCCCTGAGGAATATCAGTTTTGATTTAAAGTTATGATTTAAAGTTATTTATTCATATAAAACGTTGATGATGATACACAGAGATGAAAAAAGGCATGCGGGCAAACATTAAATGATACAGAAAACAGAAAACAAAGAATGAATATGGGGGGGGGAAGAGTTCATGAATTAAAGAGATGTTATACATAATTTCGACAGAAACAGATATAGAAGACAAAAAAGGGGAAAACGAAGATTAGAGAAGGAAAGAGAGAGAGAGAGAGAGAGAGGGAGAATGGGAGGGAGGGAGGGATATATTCTTACTTGGTCATAACCCGGGAGTACTGGGGATCCTTGGCAGCCACTAAGCTCACAACATTCCAATCAAATTGCTTGAGAAGTGCTAACACAGACTCGCCCACCTTTTCCGTTGTGGGTGTGGTACGGGCGAACGTCCGATACGTCTCCTTGTCACTCACGGCTGGTTCTTTGCAGTACTGCAGAGATTGAAGAAAAAACAACAGACGTGATATAAGTATGAGTAAGCAAGTTGAAAATAACACACATTAATCTATCAGATATAATATAAGAGAGTGTTATAATGGGGCAGTAAGAGTATTAGAAAAATGATAATCCAAACTTTGGAACATTTTAAGTTGTGGGAAAGCACAGAATGGATCTATTGACAATTTCTTTGCGTAATTCTTGAACAAAAGTTTATCTTGATATAATTAAGGCTCGCAAGAAGATTGTCTGATATAGTCCGGCGGATTGGTGACATAATTGTGTACTTTTCATAAAAGCATGAAATTTGGCATGTAGGTAGATTTTTTGATGCAGAATAATTTTCTGGATATGGGGCCAAAAAGATTTCGGGCCCTGATATGATATAATGAAATATTATGTAATATTTTTAGCCCTCTAAAATCACACAAATGCTTTAGGTACCAATTTTTTTTCAAGTAAAGGACCATCATATATATATTAAAATATTATAAAGTCACTGATTTGTTGCATATAACTAAAATGCTTCTAGTTGTGATCAATTCATTCATTCATTTATTTTTCATTCTTTTCCATCAGATCAAAAACATATTGATTTATTAGAAATAACAGATAATTTAAAACCAGTTAGTGAATGGTGTGATGCAAATAAAATCACTCTTAATATAAAGAAAACTAATTTTTTGGTGATAAAGCCCAAGAGAAAGATAGTAAGTGTGGTTGGTGAGGTAAAGACAAAAATGATAAGTTAACTGAAATACGTAATAAGGCCCCAAATAATCTATCTGCAACATAACTTTTTCAAATCCTTGTTTCTAATTTCTAATGGTATAGACAACAATTTTGAAAGCGAGGTTATAAAAATATAAAAATATTTTTTAGTAACTTTTTGAAAAAAAATTGTCATTTTGTGTGTTGAAACAAATGGGAGAGTTGTCCGCCGCTACATCACAGTGACATTACCGGTTCGGACAATTTGGAATTCAAATTTGTATAGGGATAACAACTTTCATACTGCTACTTCTCTGATTTTTCTGCTTTCTTTCAGAGCAACTTGCCGTAAAGGTAGGATGTCCCTTTAAAGAAAGAGAGTCTGAATGCACAATTCTTTAGCATATTAACCATTTCGCATTTTGATGCTTTATACCAATTAAAATGCAAAATTAACAGATGCAAATTACCTTTCAACATTTATGCAGTATTTTTCAATTTGATGGCAATCTTGGAAATGAAATTCCCACTATTTAAATTATTCAGCATTATAAGATATACTTTTCCCTAGGTTTCATTGTGTCTCAACCAAATACAGCATTGGAAACTCACTTATGTCTATTTTAGGCAAAACAAGTTCCAACATCCATAACTCTCTACCTATAAGATATAAGCTTCAAGACACAGCATAAAATTAATGCAAATAATCACATCTTGAAACAGACCAGTGGTCATTTTGAATAATGACGGCCATCTTAATGAAATGAAGTGACCCTATACTAAATGTATTCTGCTTATAAAACATACTGCCTTGCCAATAGTTATTCTTTAAGGCCCAAACTCAAAGTTATATGCAAGTATGCAGATTCAAACTCTTCGGGGGCCATTTTGAATTAGGCAAGCCTCTTCTTGTGAGGGAAAGAATTGTCTTTGATGGCCCTTCAATGGGCCCATGTGATTAATCAAGTGGACTTATTATATGACCTTGATTTCCAAATTAATGTCTATCATTTAAAATGTTAACGAAATATTTTTTACAAATCTTATTGTGTAAATAAAGTATTTGGGCATTTATGGGCCTCTTTTGTTGTTATAATGGGCACCTGTGGCACCTATAGATGTTGATTTCAAAGACATCATGTTCACTGGTCACAATTAGAAACATTTTAATTCTATTCAACAAATCAGTGACTTTATGATATTTTTATGTATAGGATGGCCCTTTATTTGAAAAATGGGCACCTAAAGCATTTGATTTTAGAGGACGGGAAATACTGCATGATATTTCATTATATCAAACTAGATTTGATTACATCAACTTTGAAGGGAAAAGACCCTGAGAGGGCCACTTTTTTAAAAAATGGGCACAACCGGCCCCAGGGCCTGAATTTTTTTGGCCCCATATCCAGAAATATTCGGCATCAAAAACTCTCCCTACATGCCAAATTTTATGCTTTTATGAAAGAGTGCACAATTCCATCGATTTTCTTCACCAATCTGCTGGACTAATATAGCAAAACTACTGTATGCAAAGTGAACTGCATCTATAGAGATGCCTTCGGATTATGCATAGCAGGTGTATTAAATAGTAATCAGGGATTCTGGAGCATGAATTGAAATATATTGGTAAACAGGTATAATCAGAGAAACACACTGTAAAAAAACTGTAATTTTACAGCAAATCTGGTGTCAGATGAGTCGCCATAACTTCTGAATGTAAAAATACAGATTAGTTGTAACTTTTTCCTATGACATTGATGTACAAATAACATCAGATTAGCTGTTATGAGTAAATACAAAACTAATCTGTATTTTTTCCCCTGTAAAAATACAGATATTATTTACAGTGCGGGATGGTGAAAAGTGTGAAAGAAATTCGACAACTAATGGGAAAGTTAATTGTTTGACAGAAAGATGGAATCTCTAAAATCTATGAGAATCTCCACTTATCAATAATGCTCTTTCAACTGGGACGTATCTAGGGACAACTTTCACAGTGGTTATACTCTGAACTAAGATCGATTTCCATTTCTCTCCTCATAGTAACTCATTCCTCGGGGCTGTTCTCAAGATATATGGGTGCAATTGTCATAATATCTCTAAAATAAAACGAAACAATGCATTTCTATAAAATTTTGAAAAGATCAGTTGTCCGACAATACATCAGAGTAACATTGCCGATTCGTAAATTTGAATTTCACATATTACCGAGATCTCAAATTTCAGAGATTCATAGTTTTCTTAATCCAGTTCGTTCACAGTTTTCAATCTGTTACTCCGATTTTTCTGCTATCATTCAGAGCAAACTGCTAACAAAGTTGGATTCCTATTCCCTCAAAATCATGTAAGTTTAGGATTCGGCATGTGGTTATTCAGATTCCGAATTCAAATTCAAATTCAAATGAACTTTTATTTCTTCCATTAACTAATTACTTTGACATTATTCATCATCTGTTCAAATAGTACAATTTACATGAATATAGAGCAGTATGGATATAAGCAAGAACTCTCAGCAGGTATTGACATTTAAGTTATGATCATGGAATCGACCTTCTGTTCTATATGCAATGGATAAGTCGTCCTATCACTAAACTGGAAATCAACGGGACATTTCTACACTTGTCAAAACAAATATTTCAATGACTCTTTGTCCGAACCAGTTGTTTTTAAATTACCAGGAAATGTAATATCATGGGGGCATCGTGCTAAAGAGGTTAAGTCATTTTTTATCCAGGGACTGAATTTTAAATTATATATTTATATATATGTATACATAGATATGTGACGTGCACTGTTCAAGGAAATAAATGTATTGTCATCAATCGTTAATTATGATGTTCACAAGACACGTAAGAAAATTTGATCAATTTTTGTCCTCGTCGCTTCCACAATTCAACGAACTACAGTATTTTTCAGGCATTGGTGATAAGTATACAAGGTTACGCTTGGTTGCAGTAAAGACTATCGAGGTAACAAATTTATTATTCTATCTTATTGTATATTGTTTCATGTACCACCATGAACTGATTAAACCGAGCTAATCATGCTAATTGCGATTGTCAAAAGTAACTCATCAATACTGTATGCTCATTTAGATGTGACCTAAATTTAGACATCAGTGCTAAATACGTTTTCGACAAGTAGTATGATAGATATATTTGCTAAATGTAACCATATAGAAATGCTATGATAGAATATAGGGCTGACTTATGACAAGGGTCAAATTATTCCAGTGATAATTATCAGGGCTGGATCTGATATTCGGTCCGGCAATTTCGCTGCGGGCCCCATTCAGCGAAAGTTCGACTACCTATTATTTGCCATTGAACTGTTGAATATACAAGAAAAAATGTTCCCAGGATTTTTTTTTTATTTAACTCAACAAATTTGGACAAAGATCATTCATTCAAAACCAAAAGTATGCAGAAATTTCTAACCAATACTTTGACTGGTTATTTTCGAATAACTTATTATCTTCGGTCCAATGATCACAAGACAGCAGACAGCAATTAGAAGCCGAGTGACTGATCACTTGGCTTGAGAAAGTCCACAGGAATGGACGAAAGCTTGCTTACAAAAATTAAGGTTGGTAGAAGCTAAAACTACAATTTCAACTTATTATGTTTTTTATCAAAAAATATTGTTTTTATATTGATTCAGATCACATTCAGATATTTTTGAATTTTTTCAATCATATGTACATAACACAGTACAAGTACAATAACCACAGTAATATAACAATGATGTTTTTTCCATAGATATGGGCACGTAATTAAATATCAATAAGTAAAATATACAATGCACAGATATTGACGTAGTTGATGTTGAAAACAGTTGGACATGTTTAAAAGCAAAGCTTTCATATATGCCCAGAAACTTATATAACTTAATTACGATTATGTCGTTTAATAATATTAATTTCTTAAAGCATCATTACGAGAAGCGAAATATTGCTAAGAGAGAAGTGCGTAAAGTTTAAAGGGCGATTGCCTTCACCCACTAGAAAAATTAAAGTGTAAAAGTAAAGTTAAAATGCAAAGCTGTGTGGAAACAAAAGAGAATGAAGATATGGAGGATGGGGGAAGGAAGAAAGTGAGGATAAGGCAGGATAAAGAAGTGAAAACGGAGTCAGCCAGAGAAGAGAGGAGAGGGAGAGAGAAAAGAAAGAAAGAGAGGGGAGGGGGAGATATATAGAGAGAGATAGAGGGAGAGAGATAGAGATAGAGGTGGGTCCTGCTCGCTCAGTTTTATTTCACTGCATACGCTTGAAGAAGGGATTTTTTCAACTTGCTTTTGAAACAGTTGATTATTATCGCTGCTAAGTGAGTTCCAGCATATGAGTATTTCGGGCCGTAGCATGAGAAGCTTTGTGGGCAAAGAGAGTGCGGGTGCGGGGAAGGTGGAAACGGTTGGATTGTCTTGTTGGGTATATAATATTATGCATGGAACTGTTTCTTGTGAACATGTTAATGAAAGCGTGTGGCAGTTCGTTTTTAATCAATTTATAAATGAGTTTCCCTATTTGAAAAAGAAATAAATCGTAATTATAAAGAATCGCTATGTGAACGAATACGAGCATTATGCAATATCCTTATGATTTTCTCTTGTTAGATTGCAGTCGGTACAATAAAATAATGCACGTTGCATTTCATAATGCAAAGCATGGTATATCCTTTTCAGTGCTTTTGTTCCTGTGCAGACACATAATTTATAACTTAAATTCATGAAAATGCATTAAAATTTAGATTTTGCAACCCAGAGAGAGCGAGAGAGAGAGGGAAGGAGTAATAGACAAATATATGTTATAGATAGGGAAAAGGTAATGTTTTCTGTATTTCTACTGGCAAGCAGTGTTTGTTTCAAAATGATGTAAACTGGTTATAATTACGATTTTATTTATAGTGTATCATTTACAAGCTAATAAATTTAATCAAATTGTGACATTACTTTGAATAACGTGATTGACGTGTACATCGATGTTTAGATTGACATCTCTCTCTCTCTCTCTTTGTGACACAATCTCATTTTCATACACGAATTTCCTTTTTCATATCGATGATTTATGATAACATAAAACGTACGTCATTAATGATCAGTTTACTTAATAATTCGAAGATACTTTTTGCACCATCATGCACAAATTGCAATACGAAATGTATCACGCCTATTGTCACCATATATATATCAAGCACTAGTACAACAGAATGATCAACTATTACAAGACACGCGGGCATAATTGTGGCGATAAACTGCTGTAAAGATCTACAGCAGGACTGATAGGCCTGGTCATGCTAAGACCATAGCCCTAATTATTCAAGCAGCCTCATGACAGTGATTAATCACCTAATTAGAAGTAATCGTATTATCTTCCCATGCATAATCTCATCATGAAGAGAAGCATGTCAATTTGCCTAATGATTATCGCAAAACTATTTAAAGAGAGGACAAAATTATATTCCAAGCACGCACTTTGTAATACGTAGGCCCGTGGCAAATATATAATTATTTACTTTCGTGACGTTTCTTGAAAGGCATATTTCTGAGTGTGGGGGTTATCGGTTAAATGTTACATTTAAGGGAAAGTCCCCCCTGATTACGAGTTGATTTTAAATGAAGCAGATCAGTGAAGGTTTGACCAAAATACGAAAAGAAAATTAAGAAAGTTATGAATGTTTGAAGTTGTAATGAATCAAACAAAAATGGGCAACTCCGTGAAGTATCTTGCAAGCTCCTCTCCCATTTGCCCTGTACCCCATAAAACATTAATTTCAATTTTCTCTTTAAAATTTATTCAGTCATACATGCACCTCAGATATAATCATTGCTTATATGTTTTTTACACGAAACCTGTATGAAACAAATCAAAAACTAAGAAAATGAAAAATTCATGAGATTTCTCTGTACTGAGCAAATGGGAGAGGAGCTCGCAAGATACGCCACAGAGTTGCCAATTTGTGTTTGATTGATTACAACTTCAAGAAAGCATAACTTTCTTATTTTCTTATCGGATTCTGCTCAAACGTTCACTAAACAGCGATTTTATTTCAGTGCAATATTGACGCAATTTTCCGGGCCATTAAAGGCGTGTTGACTTTAGGACAAGGGTACACAAGCTACCAGCATTTCAATTTTAAGAGACTGTGTAAAGAGCTGAAATGGATAGGGGGTAGGGAGAGCACAAAACTCGATTTTCATGCTACCGCACGGTTTTTGCCAGACATTTTATGATAACACAGGATCAAGTATCTTGATAAATGAGAACATTTCTCGTTAAATTAAAATATAATGATAAACGTTAGGAGGGAAAAGGAAGATATAAAGGAAAGTGCAAGTTCTCAGAAAAAGCTATTGTATTAAAAATAGAATTTCCAGGAGCTCGTACTCTCTTCTAAAAAATGTTGATACGAAAGATGGAAATATACATCAACAAGAGGGTTTGCGCACTGGCGCATGAATAATGCGTCCAAGCCTACTACACACAGAGCTTTTTTTTAAACGATTGCAAGAACGTCATTTGAGAGTATTCATTAATCTAGTTTTCGCGAAGGTAACAGCAATGTCACGAGAGACAAGTTTACATATTATCAAAGAAGAGTGTGTGAAATTTAGTGAGTGGAGAGAAAGAGAGGGAGAGACGTAATACCCACACACATACGAGCTCGCGCACACACTCATACAAACAATACATTTGAACACTTTCGTAGTTTGAGGGTTGACACTGTACGAACACACATTGTAGTGCCATTTTTTCTGCAGAGGGAGGAGAGAGAGAGAGAGAGAGAGGGAGGGGATGGCAGAAAACATAAAAAAATACTTGATTTACCACCCTAAGCTATGATATCTCCCACCCTGTTTCTATATGGACTATATGGACACTCTGATGAAGGGAGAAAGTGGTTATGAATATAGATGACCTGCATGCCGTAATCTTTGTAATCCGTCATTCGTTATTTAACTTTCGTATCATGTTCAATAGTATCAAAAACTGTGCTAAGGGCAATTACATCTGGAGTTATCAGCTCAATTTCCCGTAATCCTTGCACTTAAAATCTACTAGAAGTCTAAATTATTATGATATTTGCATTTTTATTTACAGAGTAAGATAAATAAATATTAATGGATATGAATCCAAAGAAGATATGTTTTAAAAGAGGGTCGTCTGATAGAATTGGAAATTAATTAAAATATATCTGCTGAAAGAAGCTTAGAGATACAAACTTCGTTATCTTCTTTTCATTATGGTTAGAATTAGTTCCCATACTGTATTCTGTTAAGTAAAAAAGGCTTCCATGTTTTCCTGGGGAATAAACCCATATACAATCAGTGTCGAAGAATTACTTAGAGAGTAGTAGTCGCAAACAAGGGATAACAGATTTCACATTGTAACCTTACTCTGGAGTCTGGAGATGAAAAGGAGAAAATAGGTGAACTTGCTATAATTATTTGTTGAGATATTTCCAAGTACCTCATTGTGCTGTTCCAAACTGATCCCCTTTTCTTCCAAAATTTGGTTCCCTTTGATTATTTCGCTTTCAGTGACACTTTTATATCAAACTGAAAACTGACTCGAATATTGCGAAATTTGGGTTTCATGCTGAAAGCAACTTTTATGTCGGTTTTGAAAGCACCCTTAATTGAACCCGCTCATCGAAACATAAAATAGAAAGCAAAAAATTCAAAGACGAGAAATTGATCAGTGCGATCTCATCAAAGCTATAATGAAATGCCCGAAGCATGCAATTACGACTCGGTTACCCTTATATACCTCTTACCGATCCGACATGATCTAGTAAAGATAGAAATCTCTTCTTTTTTTTCAAACTGCCATTAAAAGTTATTGCCCGGGACTCTAAGTCTTACCGCGAATTGCTCTCGCTCAACAAGATCCTTGCTGATTGAGGATTTAACCTAATTTATAAGAGAAATAAAAAACAGGGATGCCCTCCATTACATCCTCTATAAAATGTGTCTTTTTCTTCATGAGGGATATCATCGGGGAAGATGGAAATCAATCATGGCAGAACCATTAATCACTATGCGTTTCTTGATTCTGATTGTGATAACTGCCCAATGCAAAGCAAGAATTGTTAATGAAAAGAACGAATGACCTGTCCATATCTATTCCGACACTGCAAACATTAATAGATGAAAAAAATTGGGTTAATGGCGACTTGAAGAGAGATTACTACTTTCTACAAACATTTTGTACATTTAAAGAAAGACGGTATAAATTTAGATAAAAAAGTAGTTGTTCATCACGATGCCCACATTTCCTCAAAAACCTTCCCCTCTTTTTTCCTACCGACACTTCCCCCTTCCTCTCAACAGGATCTGTGAATTTACTTACATCAGGAAGAGGACTCGTGTGTAAAAGGGAAATCATTCGTTTGAGGAGCGGTAAGACTCGATCTCGACCTAATATCTGCGATTAGATGAAGACAGCTGTGTTGACATGGCGGAATCTTATAGGACTAGAAACACACAGGTCAATCGCTCATCCTTCTTAATCGAGCGCGCTTCAAACATTCAAGCTACTTCGCTTCTAATCATACTTATGTCTCCTGCTTATAACCCTACCTGAAACAAGACTAGAACCCTTCTTATAAAATGAATCTGGATGAATAATTTCAGCGCTAGACAAGATATGGGTTTATTTTTAAACTCAGTTCTGGTTAATCGGTCGATGCTGGTACTGGTAGTCGAGATTATTTTAATCAAACGAATAAGTAAAAGGCAATCTCTGCAGCTTTCTGACTCATGCCACTGAAACGATTTAAGGAAGACAATGTGTAAAAAGAATTACTCTCCAACCTGATTGTGCTGCAGATGGTATCGAAAAGCTTGAAATATGTTATCACAGGTATACTTTTCGGTATGGTAAAACGGATACTAGTAGATGAAATTTAAAGAATACTGAGTGACAGTACAAGTTTGTATATAGCATTTAAGCACATTCATATAATATCTACAATTTATATATAACTGTCAGTGACTGACGAGCTGTTGCTGACACTCTTAACAGTTAAAGGTACAGTCCACGAAAAAAAAGCTATATCCAGAACAACTAAAATGTACCAAGCTTATAACAGATGACTCCTTTAAGGTAAGAGTATTTCCGTTTATGCTTTTATCAACATTTACTATCGACAAAGGTACTTTTCATTATCTTAAAACGAGCCGCTGGTGTAAAAAAAAAATCGAATATATATTCAGAACTTTTTCCTATAGAGTGTAAAATTTAGTAATTAGGCTTAACAGTATGCCTTTGCTGAAGTTAACGTAAAGCGATGAGCTGAGGTGAATCGTGCAGGGAAATAGGGAATAAATATTGAAAAGATAAGATTTCATTGCAAACTTTCAAAGCAATTCGACGAACCTGCAATGGTGATCATACAGTCATGTCATAGAAACAACCGTTAATTAATTTGTATCTGATTTGTATTAAATTGTTTCCTCATTCAACATTAAACCTGATTTAAAAAAAAAAATCCACATTTTGATAGTAAAGAATGAGACCATAGGAGACTGATGATTTTCAATGGTAATCTTTATAGATTGCATATGATCAAGTAGGAACATAATTATCCACGCTTGAGCTTTGCTGAGTATAAAGTTGCCTCTTTATCTACTGAATGAACGAGCTACGAACATACTGAACATGCTTCCCAGACGGCGTTACAGACATGGTGCTCTACAAGATTACATGATGATGGAAGGACAAGGAACGTGATATGATATGAATACAAAGTTCCTCAGAGGAATTCATAATCCTCAATGTATATGGTTCATACATTTTTTTTAACAATTAATACAAAATCCATACAATGGAGTTATGACATCGTACATGACGTGATTTAATAAACCATGAACCTGGATACATCACCGTCTTCACTTCCATCTATTTTAAATTCTTGATTCGGTGAATCTGTGACATGTGGCATACGAATTGAAACCATATAACTCGATTACCCGTGGTTAGCTGTATAATTCAGCACATCAGGTAAAATCGGGCAGGTGCCAGGGAGGAGAAGTATGAGGATGATAGCTTACTTTGCTAACCACCTCCTCTACTGCCTGTACAAATGGTACCCGCCAATTAATGTAATGAACTCGCCGCATGGAACAAGTCGGGGATGTCATGCACGTGCGAGTTGCAACTGAATAACCATTCTTGGTAAGTAAAACAACAGTGGCGTCTGTCGTCGATTGGAAACACGCTCATCAACTTCAAAGCCAGGAATTGGTGCACCGTACTCTTTAGTTTGGGATAGTTTAATGGCATGGAAAGGTTAAGGTTATAATGATTTAGCCACAGGATACTTGTACTTGAGAATGTAAAATATGAGCTCATGTAGTATACTGTTAGCGAACAAAGCTCGTAGGTATGTCATTCTATATACTTGCACTTTAGAAATATTCCATTTTTTGTTATGTTGCCCGTATTCTGAATTCCTCTTCTATCGTACTCAGGCGTTGATGTTGACTTGAGAGTTGTTTTTCTTGAAATTTCATCTCTGTCAAGAAATCTGGACATGTAATCCTCTACTTGGTTCACCTTGGTGGCTAATTAAAACCTACGTTTCAATTAATAATCTTCCTTAAAATTTTATGCAAACAACTTCTTAAAATGGCACAATGGAAAATGATATATCTTTAAAAAAGTAAGGATAGTAAAAGTTGCAGAAATTAGGTACAGTTCTTGATGCCAACTGTGTCTGTTAAGATATATATTAATATTATGCCAGCGAAAATGCTAACAATATCCTCTACAATATTGGAATACGCCACCGCCAGATAGGACTTTCGGGAGACAGTGGATGACGATTGGGAGGAGAGCCAGACCATGAAGATTGTACTTAATAGATGAAATTGTTTTTACTTGTTGATAGCAATATCGCCTAGCATTTTTTTTCTCCATCTGCCCATATCTGTGTGGGAGACGGTCAACTACAAAGGGAAATCAGCTAAAAGTAATTTTTCCTAATTTATTAAGGAAGCCTTTCTCAAAACGTTTTCAATTTATTAGCGAGTACGTGCTGGTATTTTCATTGTACGTTCGGCGAAAGGGGAGCTTTATTAGAACTTTAAACGCACATTACCCCCTTTCAGTGATTTTCGTAGCAGATAAAGAACATGTCACATATAATTTGGGGGTAACTGGTAACTCTCTTTTTTCTTTCTCGCCCAATGATGCCAAGGATGTTGAGTTTAGTGAGCACATTACTCTTTTATTGATGGCGGAGTGGCGTTCAATACCACTCTCTCCCACTCACTCAACGCGCCAAAGAGCGCAATTACAATGGAAGTCAGATCGATGCATTCTTCATGCAGCTTATGATATTAATAAGCATCGAATGCGACTGAGTGAAATGATTAACGATCACATGATCCTCCTCCGCCTGCTCTGACGTCATCACGACATTCTTCCCTTGTTTCTTTTGGGACAGCTCAGTATTAGAGAGATTATACTTACATAACTTTCTTTAATGATTAAATATTGCTTTGCGTGTCAACCCACGTCTTGTATTTATTGTTCATACTGTCCTTTTATTAGTTATAATACGCCTATTTGAATAGCAATGGAGTAAATATGACAGTTTACTTATTAACTTCGACTATTTGAACTAAAGATTAAGTGGGCGGCGATGAGCTTGTAGTTTCATACGTTGAGGCGCGTATCAAATACAATCATACAACTATGAGTTGCTATTAATATGGCTATTTTGTCTTGCATGATCAACGACGTTGCATTCACCGAGTGCATACACACAGAGTAGCATTATCTTTGTGATTGTTTACAATTTGCCAAGTACGTTTTTTTCTATAAAAAGAAATTAATCGTGGAGACATTTTTGCCACAAGTCTCATAAAGTGACTATACATAAGGAAAATGGATTCAACTGAGAGTCAGTATTAAAATAAGACTAGATTAATATAAGTAAAATCTTATAAGCCCCAATGAGGTGTAGTAATACAGCAATTACGTAACATTATGAACATAATTTAAGGCTACAAACATTCCAAAAGTTCAAATAGGCACCTCATCTAAACCGCCTACGAAAACATCTTACTCGACTCGTTAACAAGGAGCAAATGTATCTTAAATATTTCTTCTTCAATGAAACAAGATTTGAATGATAGTAATTTTAACGACGAATGCAGAGAAATAAATGCCACGTGCGCAATTCTTCACATTTAGTAGCAGAGTCACAAAATTATGGAAATAATTCAAGCCATATGAGAGCAGAGCCATATTGGAGTCGGTACAAAATAAGTGCATTCGTAATAACCAGGCAACTGGTTCGGCTTTCTCCGTCTTCCGCCCAGACCAGTGAAATGCGAGAGAACAAGCGGGCAAATTGCCGCGTTTCACTTCATGTACGAGACCGCTGGCGGGGTAAACAGGCTATAAAGAACGGGATGCAAAAAGGAAGGAAAAGAGGGAGGGGAGGAGAGCAGATAGAAAGAGATAGAAAGAGATAGAAAGAGATATAGAGAGATAGAAAATGGTCATAAACAGAGCGTGGATAGAGATCTGTAAAATGAATGGAAATGGAGTCCATAGAAACGTAGGGTACGTGTATAATCGTACCATTTGCCAGCTTAGAGAGTATTTTTCCTGCAATGGAATCATGCGTCGATTTATTCTAATATTGAAAACAAATACGGAAAATTCTTAATTTCTATTATTCAGAGCGTGAAAGTGAAATTTGGCATATTCTGCTCTATAATGTTTTCTGCAATTTTGTTTGACAAACACACATCAAGAAATGCGAAGGAAAAATTAATGTGTACAGATGGTTTAGTAAAAGCAAAGTTTATGCATATAAAAATTAATTAATTCAAATGCACCCAAGGAAAAAGTAAGGCGATTAAGTAGGCATTCTGAAAGCAAAACTAATGTATGGTACTTAGAAAAAACAGAAGTGTGTTGTTTTGTTCTTTAAGAAAATTCATATCACAAAATCTATGGTCAAATGAAACTAATAACGGGCAAATGCAGTGTGTCGCAGTATACATTCGTGCAGTTCGAGACAAAATCACACATAGTCACGTACACAAGATATCACGTAATTAAACATCTCGATATTCCATTATAAAGAATCCTGAAGGTGTGATACAGTGTATATGAAAACAAGGAAAACGAAGAAAAGGAGTTGTTTGCACGAACCGATGCGACAAGCGACAGCAGAGCATGTTTTCTTGCTGACTAACGCTGAAAAGCGCCATTGAGTTCTAAAATTATCCTTTCATCATAAAGGCATTATTAGCTGAGGACCCCGACTGTGAGTAGACATTGAGATAGCTTTCAAGCGTTATACAAATGTGCACCAGCTCAGTCGTCATTAGAATCATGCAATGGCTCAGAAATGACTGGCTGATATGAATATTTCCAATGAATATTGACGAAGAATTATTATTTATTCATTATATGGAATCATTTCTTGTTGAATGAGGAGAAATAAGTATATTCATTGATGTCATGAATCATTGTTAAAGTGAAGGATGTTTTGGGGAAAATACATGTATAAATAAAAAAGCAAAATTGTCATAGAAATGAGGCAGTTGTTATTGATAACAAGTTTTTGAAACGGGTGCACATAAAAACATGGTATGAAGTAATATACAGTACTTAATATAATGCTTAAAATATGTTAACTAAAGGCTTGTTGTTGTTTCTGCAGAGTCATGCAAGTATTTCAGTACAGCTTTGGTATATAAATGAAATCTAAATAACGACACACGACCTTCATATATATCTTTATTCGTTTTATATGTAGAACTATGAACACTACTGGCATACAAGTCACCAAGCACGACTACAAGCTAAGTATGGAAACTGCTGTCATTGAAATGATTAACCGAAACCCCTACAATTAGATACAAGAGAATGGTCGCAGATGAGGGGAAAGATCGAGGGCGAACTGACCTTCAGACAGGGTGAGGAAAACTGTGTCACGAAATTCTACCTCAACAGTTCCCGCAACTTCTGTCTATTGTCCTGCTCAAATCGCCTTACAATACTCCAGTTAAATCGAAGTACCTATCTGAACAAATTCAACATGTTCAGTAACATCTTAAGCAAGCTTGGTCAGGTTTTGTTCTCGAATGTATACTGAACATTCAAACAGTAATGTTTCTTCGAAGTATTTGTTCCGGCAATCGCGTTTTCTCCGAACCAGCAGAAAAGTACAATGAAATACCCTGCCCCTACAGGCTTTACTCAATACATTCCATCCAGCTCTGTAAACACACACATGCATCTTCTTACTTGGTTTTATGTACAGGACGATTTTAACTTATCATTATTCAGATTTCGAAGGAAAGTCTGCTTACGCATCCTTCGTAACGTTCATAATGTCAACAAGATAACTTTATTTTTTATAATACTTTTGTTATTATCATATCTATCATTATTAGTGTCACTATGTTAAACGAGCATAAAAGCCATTCTCAAGCGAGGCATAAACAGGGTTCCCTTAGAATTATGACATGCGAAGGAATATTTGAAATAGAAGGTCATTCTGAAGGACGAAGCAATAAAGTAGGCCTATACGTTTATCCGGATGTACATATTTAACATACTCCCACATGCTTTGACATTTTTCTAAACCCATATTTCTTTGTGACGATGTCAATCAAAAGGAAGTGCGTAGCTTTACCATTAGAAAAAAAACCCTCCTTTTGTCCTTTCGCTATTCCAAACTGACATATTATTGAACAAAAGAAAAAGCCTTCCATGCTCTTTCATATTCAAAGCCGTAAAGTAGCTTATGGGATTAGGAAAAGATGGATTGTTAGAATGAAGATGTAAACATATTTTTTATCATTATGTGAGGATGAAGAGCTAGGCCCTTTCTATTCAATGTTGTCGCGTGCCTGTTAATGTGAGTTTTAGTAAAGGCAAATAAGGAAAATAGCATAAGCGAGTTGAAATAAGAGCTGAAGGATACTATTTTCCACATGTTCTTAAGGGGGTGGGGTTATGTTTCATAATTTGATAAAAGTGTTCACCTGTTTGTATACAAGGCTCTTACAAAATGCTGAGATAGAAATGGGCCTCAAGTAACTCGAAAGACTCAATCATAGATTAATAGGCTAATCACAAATATGTGTTATCGTTACTTGTTGTGTATTAATAACGTTGTTTTTGTGTTTTCAGTAACAATACAAGATACAAAATACAAATAATAGTAGGACTATCCCTTATTTCAATTCCACATTATACCGCCAAGCATTAGAAGCAGCAATGGTCGAAAAGTAGAAATTTTAGTCATAGTTTTAAAATAATTTCGAATCAAGGTCATAAGGTACAGAGAAGGGATATTGAGTTTTGGCACCAAAACAGTTTCATGCAGGCTCCCCTCGCCCCCCCCCCCCACGATGTTCATCCAAAATCTCACTACTTTAACATCAGCAGTAGATAGCTCAGGACAAGCCAGGATCGCTAGTTTCCGGGTATATCTGTCGCATAGCTACTCCTAGAGCGTCATGACCCTCTTAGACTGTTTATAAAACTGTCTGATGATTCTAGCAGACATTTATACATGTAAAGTTTGACAGTTCACCCATCACCACGACTCCGCCCTCTCGCCCACGGGAATCAAAGTGTTATTTTATTTACACAATTTAATTAGCTCATCGCCGATTCGAGATGTTTTATGGTCACTGAGGGAAAACGATAGTGAAGTGTATCTCGAGGATCTCCCCTCCTCCCATCACAATCAATATATCTTAATTTGAGAAGGAACCTGGTAAAGTGCACCATATTGATTTACTTCATCTTTCCTTAGTCCCATCTATAGAGGCAGACGTGATTCCATCTACTAGTAGTCTGCTGAAGAGTGGATGAAAACATTGTTTTATATTTCTTTTGGTCATAGGAGATAAGTCTCCGGAGAGGCGAAGGAACGACGCTCCAGGATAAACGCTGTAAATATCTTCTAGGAAGCACACTGTAGGATGCATCCAGCGTATGATTGTTTTCCTTTGATCGGAGAAACATCGGTATAACGAATATTGCTTTCCATCAAATGTTTTTGATCCCGGTCTATGAACTGGGAGAACTTAGAGACTTGATGAGAAAAGATAGGTCTCTTATTGGATTTCATGTTGAGGAAGAACGGTAGCTGTGATTCAATAAATATATCTTGATCTTGAACACAACGAAGCTAGGTACATATTGTACTTTAAAGTTTTATTTTCATTTAAACAAATCCATGTTTCAACTTCCAATGGACAAGCAGGCAAAGTAAAGCAAACCTGTAAGAGATGTGTTTTGACATCTTTTTTTTATCTATTTGTTTTCCTTTCCCCCTGTTTTGTAGTATATTTGGTTATTGAGACAGGAACCAGGACAGAGAAGAATGCGGCAGAAGCCTGGATCACGTAGACTACTCTACTAACTTTATTTGATTTTTTCTTCAGAGAATTACCTACATTTACCATAGCTGTTCTAGTTAGGAGTCGGAAAATACAAGCTGTGCTTTTCAAGAGACACACGTATATAGTACCAACTTTTCATTACGTCCATTACAAAACCAATTTCGTTCTCTGTCTGATGAAATTTGCTTCCGGTCCTGTATCTTCTATATGGATTGTTAATTCCACAGTTTTCAAGGTTCACAGAATGAAATGATTCATGTTTGTAACATGTAAGTGACCCTTCTCTTAATTATTAGATAATCATGAAAATTAAAATTAAAAATAATTCTCGATAGGAGGACGATTCTTCACTGATAAGGTGAAAATTAAATCTAACGAATTTCAGCTTCATTTTCTTTAAAGAAGTCATGTTGTGTAGTTACAGCTTTGTGCAGAGCTACATGATAGAAACTGACAATGATCATATAATATTTGCTAAAGGTAGCTCATTGCAATTGCTGAATAATAAATTTCAAAAATCATGAAAATGTTAGTCAAAAGTTAAAAAGCGAACACCGACCACTTGATATACTGAGCATCCGAACTCGTATTCTATTTTCAGTATCTTTCAAAACTTCATGATCACTGTGGAACACATTTCATCATAATTACACAAGGATATCCGAAAAATGTGTTTCCACTTGCCTCCAACAACTGATAGTTTTCTGTAAAAAAAAACTTGGCTACCATGATTATGATGCGGTTCATGTGTTATCCTCTTTCAAACCTTGCAACGGCCAATGAACCATAAAACTGTTGAAAAATGTATGAGCTTGAAAACAGCCCACAGTACATTTTGCATTTAATATTTCCTACGAAAAAAACACACATTTGGACTGGATTAGGAGACATGTCATCTCGCTCACATTCAAGCACTATTGAACCCATTGCCCACGGGAACCGGGTGGTTCCTCTATGAAGCCCAGGAGGTGAGGAAATTCAGTCGTCAACGAGTTAAGGCCGTTTGAGCTATGTAGATAACGTTTGTTCTCGACAGTCTTTGCCAAGTATCTTCCGGCATTGTTTGCAAGGTTGTTCAACCTGCAGTGCATTACTAAAAAAGTCAAATAGATTTTTTGAAATTCCATCAAACAATTAAAGATGATTAGGAATTATGTTATAGTCAGTATTCCAAGTAGCCTAACACTTTGAATTAGACATGTATTAGACAGGTATTTTATTTCTCATTTTCTGCGGTGAATCATATTACGAGAATGAATGAGAAAGTTAATAAATTCAAGCTAGATAGCAAAAAATACTATATTATATTATTACTTGAACATTTAGGTAATATAACCTTTGCATTCTCCAATTCGTAAAGCGTTCACTATGAACCACTCTTTTGCATTAATCCCACCTTAAACCTACACATCTAACATCTAAAGACAAAGCGCTTGTCGTGTATTTGTCTTCTAAGTCTTGTTGCTCAAGCACAGGGGATTTGTTCAAATCATTCCACAACCAAGGGGTCACTTTTTGCTCGTTCTTCTGTAATAACCCCATGCGGGACTCCACGTCTCAGAGGCAATTACAAAACCGACTGTGAAAGCCGGTGAACATAGGGCACTAACCCGCTAGCTTTTATATACCTTTGAACATCTCCAACCTTGCAATGTGCTGCATGGAAACTTGAAACCAAATTAACTGCGTTTTAAGCCTCAGGTAGCTAGTGGGATGCACACGATTGAATTCAGTGAGTGAACATAGAGACAGAATACTTGTTAGAGAAACAAATATATAGATGAAATTTATTTACACGCTGAAAGCTGATAGACACTGGCCAGTTACCCCTAGACTATGGTTTTATCTATCCTAGAACATCTTTGACCTTACTATGTGAACCTCACGGAAACTTGAAACCGCTGTAACTGCGTTTTAAGCCTCATTTAGCTGTTGAGGTACACAATGATTGGTTAGGCATGTTATGACCACAATTCTAAAGTTATTTGCAAGTTTGGAAAACCAATGGACATGAAACCAACTTAAACAGCGATTTAAAGGGAAACCTACCCTGGTATTAAGATGATTTAAAGAAGTGAAGAAAATGAGAGAGACAGATTAATGAGAGTTTGAGCAAATTCCGATAAGAAATAAGAAAGTTATGAATTTTTGAAGTTGTAATCAATCAAACACAAATTGGCAACTCCTTCACGTATCTTGCGAACTCCTCTCCCATTTGCTCAATACTGAAAATTTCATAAATTTTCATAAATTTTCATACAAGTGTTATGCAAAAACATATGAGCAATAGTGTTATCTAAGGTGCATGTATAATTGAATATTTTCTTAAGAGAACATTAAAATTGATGATTTTGGGGGTGCAGGGCAAACGGGAGAGGAGCTCGCAAGATACGTCACGGAGTTGCCAACTGTGTTTGATTGATTACAACTTCAAATATTCATAACTTTCTTATTTCTTATCGTATTTTGTTCCAATCTTCAGTGATGTGTCTCTTTAATTTTTATGCTTCTTTTAAATATCTGTTGACGCTCTCTAGCGGCTTAATAGTTTTATTTGTTGTCGTTCCCTCGAGTTCAGAGACTAAAGATAGGGTACATACATATTTTTTAAAAATCTAATGCCGATCGATTAACATAGGGCACTAACCTCCTTGTCTAGATAGACTTCAACCACTTTTGACCTTGCAATGTACTTCACTGAAACTTGAAACTTATCTTAAAGTGAATTGGTAACTTTGTAGAGGCTTGATAAAATCTGAGCTGCCTGGCCTTACATGCTATCAGTGTATGTAATATGGTGTAAAAATGAAGCCCAGGGGAAAAAAAGCACTCCAAAATTAACATGTGCTTCACAAAAGTAGACATATGCAAGTGACCGGAAATGCCAGACTCATTTTCTCCCATAGACTCAGTGTTAGACTAAAGTGTATGACCATACGCTTTCGTAAATTGGAGTATTCAGTCATAGATATCTTTATAATAGCATTATATATTTGAAAACCTTTATATGCCTGGCTATTTATTTATCCTTCTGAACATTATTATACAAGTCAGACAGATATCAAAATTCAACAATTTATTAAATCAAGCCCCCACAAAGTTACCGAATCTCTTTAAGCCTGAGTTAGCAAATGAGATACACATGCATGACTTTGGAGGGTAAAGATAGAGATAGAGCTACTGCAATAGAATTACAAATAACAGTCGTTTTACATGTTGTGGAGTCTGATGTGCATACAAGCCTATAAGGCACTAGCTCCTTCGGTTGTATAGGCTTTGAACATCACTGTCATTGTACATTGTACACTGTACATTGCCCAACAGAATGAGAGGGAAATAAAGGCAGAGAGAGATCCTGTTAAAAGCTTCAGTTTTATAGCTGACAATTAATTATAGAACAGACAGTAGGACTAAGGGAACGTAAGGGACTATCTGAGACCTTACAACACTCTGCTTTGCGACTCAAGAATTGAATCAGGTACGTTTTAAGATTGAGCCCAAATAGATGTCAATTGAAAAGAATGAAAAGAAAAAAAGAAAGCTGAACTGGTACGAGACCCAGCTACACAAATTACGTTAAAGACATAGGAAACAAAGAAATACCAGGGGTCGGTTTAAGTACAATGTTATACATGTACGACATGACTGATGCAGCCAAAGCGACATCTAGGCCTATTTTAAACATAACGGCTGCTGTGAACATGTTAAAGATAAATAGGGTTTTAAGCGGGAAAAGGGGGAATAATAACGGTGGAATTCATTCAAGGAAACATGAAACAGCAAGAAATAAAGAAATCAACCTGGAAAACTAGACGTTTTAACAGCGTCAAAGAACGGGCAATAACTACTGAATTAGCAACGTCGTGAGTAACCAATGCCATATGAAAGGACATTGATACGTCCGGTGTGAATATACAGAAAGGTCCTTGTTATGTCCTTTGTAGCATATTAATATTTTATTGAGTAATAGGGCCAACAATAGGGTTCATGGCCTTCCTGTTGGTTTTACGGCCTTTCACATTGTAATATTTAGTAGATAACCAGAAAATAGTATTGTTTATATTACAGTGTAGTGTCAAGTGACAATATAAGTACTACATGTTACGTATACATCCTGACATTGTATTGCTTTCTCTACTACGTCAATAATTACATCGAATGCATTTTGTAGTTCTGTTTTACGTTTTGTTGTAACAATAGAACTTGCGGCGTGCACTCAATACGGTTTTGATGAGGTTGACGGAAGAACCGAATCTGCAAAAATAAAGTGAAACAGAAATATCTGTCATCAAAATCACTTTCAATACAACTTTTTTAAACGGTCTCAGAAAAACAAACAAGCAAAAGATACGACTGCGTCTTCAATATGCCTCCGCTTGTATTCAGATAATTCCTGATCACCTACAAGTATAATATAGTTGATGCGCATTCATCAAATGGTTATTGCGAAATTGTGACTTAAAACACTAAAATCCTATATTACTAATTGACCTCTGACTATAAAGCAATATAATCAGTTGTTCTTGAGATATGGTGGAAATGTAGTCAAAAACTGTATTAATATCATGTAAATTGCCCGCTGAGACCTGCAACCTGTGACCTTTGACCTACTTACGCCCAAAATCTAATCAGTTCATCTTCGTATGGGGATACATACTAGTATATACCATGTTTGAAGTTCTTACCTCAAACAGTTCTTGATATATCGCAGTAACGAGGCTAAAAACCAGTAATTTCATGTAATATCATGTAAATTGACCTCTGTGACCTCTGACCTTTGATCTACTTACCCCAAAATCTAATCAGTTCATCTTTCTATGGGGATACATACTGGTACCAAGTTTGAAGTTCTCACCTCAGATAGTTCTTGAGATATCGCGGTAACGGTGCTAAAAACCAGTAATTCCATGTAATTTCATGTAAATTGACCTCTGTGACCTCTGAACTTTGACCTACCTACCCCAAAATCTAATCAGTTCCTCTTTCTATGGGGATGCATACTGGTACCAAGTTTGAAGTTCTTACCTCAAACAGTTCTTGATATCAAGGTAACGGTGCTAAAAACCAGTAATTTCATATAATTTCATGTAAATTTACCTCTGTGACCTCTGACCTTCGACCTACTTACCCCAAAATCTAATCAGTTCATCTTCGTATGGGGATACATACTAGTACCAAGTTTGAGGTTCCTACCTCAAATGATTATGCAGATATCGCGGTAACGAGAAGTGGGACGGACGGACGGACAACCCGAAAACATAATGCCTCCGGCACCCACCTTCAGTGGGCGGAGGCATAAAAATACATTATTAAAGTTTCAGTAAAAAGGTGTCCTTCCTCCACAGTATTCTAATCAACTGGCAGATAAATCTAAATTTTCCTACCTAACTACCTACCACAAAGCCTCAAAATGAATTATTGAAACTTTACTTCTACACATTCTGCATAATGATATTAAAATTATTTTACAAAATATATATGTAGTCAGTTCCTGAAATAATGTGTGTTTTTTATACTTACTATCGGGAAACTTACTTTCTTTGCTAATCAGCCTTGTATTTTGTTGTAGTTTGTCAAAATAAAACCAAGGTTACAGAAACATTCAAAGCTAATATGGCATGTTTTGGATAATGGAGGTAAAGTTGCTTTGAATACTTAATAGGAAAAATAACACGCCAGCTATATGTATATAAAGTTATACGTTTTTATCAGAAGGATAATAACTTAATAACGAAATATTGCTGAAGTTCGTCTTACAGCGAGGGACACGAATGTGGCATTGATATTCAAACTTCAGGCCTGGAATTAAATGTCATGTTTGCTACATGAGTTTCAGTTTCAGGAATGAACTAGTTGAGTAAATATAAGACTACTTTCAGAGAAACCTTTTTGAATCCAACTGGAAATTGGATAATATCATCAATCTGAAATCATTTTTTTGAAAACTCGGTGTATACGGTTATTTTTTTTAGCATTCCATGAACTCTGCTCTTTAAGTGATAGGCTGTGGCGTAGTGTGAGTCTAACCTTTAAGAGGGCATCATGAGGGGTGGGGGCAAAGGTCTTACTCGGGAATTGAAATGCGAATTTACTAGAAGGCCACTGATTAGGGGCAGGATACGGGAGGTTTTCCTTGTCCCTTCTCCTTGTCTTCCTTTTCTTTCTTTCATCTTCATTCGGGGGGGGGGGGGTGACTCCTTGCCCCATGTTGTGCGCCCCTGGCAATTGCTGAGCATTATCTCGATGAGGCAAAAAGAGTGTGTCTACTCATTCACACTCGATGAAGATGAGGAAAGAAAGAGTAATGGTAAAAAGTAATCAAGCCGAGACATCTTGGAGTGTTTTCATATCAAACATGCACCCTAACTTCTCGATTGATGCTGGTATGTTAACCCTCCAATCCGGATCCTCAGGGCAATGTTGTGATACGGTCGTCAGCTAATCCACATGGTGTGTGTTTAGAAGACACCTCCAACCTCCCATGCAATATCATGTCATCAATCTGGTGTGTGATATCCGGACATGTCAGTTAGCTTTAGAAACATCTTCCGCATAAGGTGAGATGGCGTGAAGTACTTGTAAAAATAGAAAGAACGGCCTGCAAACAGATCTAGGGGCATCTAGTGTGATTTTGGTATGATGATCAACCCTTGCCGAAGTCTCCGGCGCCGCTGAGTGCTTATAAATCCAGTGCACCAAATGCTTTGTTTATCTATATATTTTTATGTTTCGATTGGAAGCATCTAACAATGTAAAACAATGAACACTGGGAGTAATATGCCGAAAGATTTGTTTACAAATTAAAAATTCCTCCCCAGTCAAGCTTCTTCGTTTAGTAACCATTGTCCACGGCGGACCGTTTGAATATTAATGAGTCAGAAAGAAGAGGATCTTGGGTTTTTGATTCTAGTTCGTCGTGACTTGGCCGTGAACCAGAATAGCCTGGTGGTTAAGTCGCTGCCCGGCAAGCAGTAGATGACAGGTTCGAATCCCGCTGGTTCCAATTTTTTCTGACTTGTGTTTTTTCATTACAGATCGAGCATACGATCTTTAACACTGGGAGTAATATGCCGAAAGATTTGTTTACAAATTAAAAATTCCTCCCCAGTCAAGCTTCTTCGTTTAAAACAATGAAGTTTACAATTAAGGAGATTGTTTTAATTTAGTTGGAACATGCTTTCAATCGGACACAGGAATATAAAGCATCAGCGCAATAATACTCCCATGAATGAAGATGAGACTAAGAAGAAGAAGAAAAAGTAAAAAAAAAATAAAAGGAGAAGCAGCATCAGCAAGAGAAGAAGGAGGAGAAAAAGGAAAATAGTAGCACTGGCAAAAGAAGAAGAAGAATGAGAAGAAGAAGAAGAAGAAGAGGAGAAGAAAAAGAAGAAAAGGAGGAAGAAGAAGAAGAAGTAGAAGATGAAGAGGAAGAAGAAGAAAAAGAAGAAGCAGAAGAAGAAAAGAAGAAAAAGAAAAAGAAGAGGAAGATAAGAAGAAAAAGAAGAAAAGAAGGAGGAAGAAGAAGTAGAAGATGGTGGGGAAGAAGAAGAAGAAGAAGAAAAGAAGAAGGAGGAAATAGATTAGTAGAAAAAGGAGGAAGAGAGTGAGGAGATAAAGAAGGAAATATATTTAAAGAAGTAATGAGATATGACAGTTTACAAGAACAAGAACAACGTACGTGTTATCGCTGATGGCGACAACCCGTCGAATGGGTAATCATAAAGAATGGCTTGTCTCAAAAGACCGTTGTAAATTAAAACCATGGATAAGACATCCGACTGTTTCCATAGTGACACTTTTTCTCTCTATATCGAAACCTTAAGAAAGGCGGTTAACATGTACATATGTCTTATCCAACCGATATCACACACCTCTCTAAAACACCATAATTTGTATTGCATAAGATCGTTTCGATTTCGCGTAATGCGTATAAAAGAGTAAACTGGTAAGCCGAAAAATTCTAAGTTTGTTTAAACACATCAAGCAGAAACCAAGGAGGATGTTGTGACACGTACAAGTCAGGTTTCGTAATTTAGGGGTTTGAATTGGAGCTATACGAATATCATCATGATCATGGGTTCTAGTCCAACCTCGGCATGCATATCTTTTAGTAAAATTAATTGATCTACATTTGTCACTCCGAACCAAGGAGAGAAAATGGGACATAATACAATGCCAAATACAATTATTATCTTCTTTACCATACGCCCGGACGCTGACCTAGTTATGAAAACATTGCCTTGGGAGTGAAGATGGTGCACACACTGTTTGCGTGTCCGATGGCTGATGGGGATCATGTTTTACTGCAAAGCGCTTTACAGACATGTATATTGGTATTATTGTATCAAAAGCATTATCAACAAAAATGTAACGGAAATTTAGGCTTTCATGGTCTGGTGGAAAGGTTACCAGACCATAGACCAAAATATGGGTTCGAATTGTGGTTCTCAAGGCATCAATTTACCTTTGCCACTCTCGACTCAGGTGAAGTAAAAGGGTACCTGGGATCGTCGAAGCTCGGGTGAATCTGGTATAGTAATAGCATTTAGTGCTTTTTATCCTCCGCGGAAATCCCTCTATAAATTCAAATATTATTTCATCTATGATGATTTGATACAATTGAAAGAGAATGATTAATGTGAGGGTGTGCAGGAGCAGGAAATTTGTTTAATCCTACTTATTACTCATACAAATTACTACAATAAAAATACAGAGTATGTAAGCCTTTGTTTGGCCTTGATCGGCATACCCCTTAACCATGATAAACCGTACCTATGACAAACATTAGAAACGGCAATGCCGTAGATCTACCATAAAAATTCCCTCACGTACTGTATCCCAGGGTCTCTTCGGAAACGTACCTTCAAGGTATTAGTCCTCTTGGTCTGCCAAGTAATATCTGCTACGTCAGACGGTTAATTCAAAGCTGCAAATCAGCAGTACATTTGTTTTGAGTTTGCTCATTTTGGCGGGAAGCGGACAGCCAAGCATAAATAACCTCACAACAATAGAGACGGAGTTCTATCTCTTAACCTTCTGTACCCAGGCGTCGTTAAAGAGCCGCCAACAAGGGAAGTGAAGATTAATCATCATTGCAGACCCGATCGATAGCAATGAGAAAATATGAGTATGCGAGAAAGCTCTCCCCATTAATTCTATTTGCTTCGATTGAGCTAATCAATTTTGTTTTCTGCTGTGGCTTGGGCTGCTTTGGCGTGTACAGCTTGTCCATCTCTTTCGTATCAAGTAAACAAACCCACAAATCATCCATTTAAAAGATATTCGCAAACCATGTTAACATTGGTCAATCATGTTATAATAGAGATAAATGTTTATGCGTCCGTCATTGTTTGTTTAAGTTACATTGACAGTGAAGTGATAAATGGAAAAGTCGCTGAAGAAACGGAAAACTTAATGAAGGCACAGTGTACCGTATGTCCATTATGTACACCCTAAAATCATCATTCATATGGGCATTAAAATAAGCAAACCGCATAATCATTGTCATAATGTAGGCTGTACAGAATATGGATAAGTTCAAAGTAAGATGCAGTGGGCCAAAAGGGTCACCCCACCTTCTTTCTGAGGAAACAAAAAAAAAGCGTTGGGAAAAAGCTCCCCTCTTTTGCCCCCCCCCCCCCTTACCCCGGTTGAATAAGCCAGTTCGGGGTTAGCGCATGGTACAAATGACCCCAAATATCCACAGATATTTTAGACATGGGGGGTCCCTTTATGTGCACTTCAGAAAAATAACTCTGGGAGTGATAGAGGTGCCTCATGAATAGCTTTTGTTTCCCCCTTTAAAAAGAATACTTCAACCTGGATATCATGGAATGCACCATTAGTGCATAATTGAATAATGATTACATGGCATTCATGAGCACATATCGAATATTAGTGTCAGTGGGTTTTAGAATTTGGTACAGATGACCTTTATCTGCTCATGGTCAGATTGAAGTGGCTTATTAAGGGTTGGTCACATTTGTCCGATAAACGATAACCATATTTTCAGTTAAAGGTTCACCCTACTACCTGCAGTGTACGTGTGAGTATGCTATTGTCTGTTAGTAGAGCAGAACTCGGGTGTACCTTCATTGAAAAATCTCGTTATCGTCATCGTTATCGGACAACATGTGATCAGCCCTTCAGTCTGGAAAAGTAACACTATGAACATGACGAACAAAGAAGCGGACAATTTATGCTGCTCCTCACTGTACCCTTCACAATTGCACTGGTTAACAAAAGAACATCCATTCATTGCTATCCTGCAAAAATATGTAGAACAGGTGTCACATAATAGCAGTGAAGGGACGTCCTTTTGTCTACTAGAGCTATTGTGGAGGGTACAATGAGGAGCTGCATAAATTGTCCGCTCTCTTTGTCACCGTGTTCATAGTGTAAGCAGGATATTAATTCATATATATATAGAGAGAGAGAGACACACACACACACACACACACAGAATAATATACATATATATATATATATATATATATATATATATATGTGAAAGAAATTGCGAGAATAACGTTGCGTAGCTCAATCAAAGTTCCCCAGAGCTGTCCTCCCTTTTTGAAATTTTTGCAAAGGCTGAAAAAATGTCTCCGCCGGGAATCGAACCCGGGTCGTTGGCTTAGAACGCCAATGCCTTAACCACTAGACCACGGAGACGGGTTAGTGGTTTCGGCGACACCAGATTCAATTGACCGACAGATTGACAAATCCTCAACCTTATTAATTAATTCCTTTGTCGGGGGCAGGTGAGTTTTGAACAAAGACAAGCCGCGTGCCTCAGCTGGATCCAAGCGAATGCTTTGAATACATGTATACATTAGAATAATTATTAACAAGTGTAAGGAAATAACATATACAACAGCTTTGGCAAATCTCGTGGAAATAAATACAAATGTGAAAGAAATTGCGAGAATAACGTTGCGTAGCTCAATCAAAGTTCCCCAGAGCTGTCCTCCCTTTTTGAAATTTTTGCAAAGGCTGAAAAAATGTCTCCGCCGGGAATCGAACCCGGTCGTTGGCTTAGAACGCCAATGCCTTAACCACTAGACCACGGAGACGGGTTAGTGGTTTCGGCGACACCAGATTCAATTGACCGACAGATTGACAAATCCTCAACCTTATTAATTAATTCCTTTGTCGGGGGCAGGTGAGTTTTGAACAAAGACAAGCCGCGTGCCTCAGCTGGATCCAAGCGAATGCTTTGAATACATGTATACATTAGAATAATTATTAACAAGTGTAAGGAAATAACATATACAACAGCTTTGGCAAATCTCGTGGAAATAAATACAAATGTGAAAGAAATTGCGAGAATAACGTTGCGTAGCTCAATCAAAGTTCCCCAGAGCTGTCCTCCCTTTTTGAAATTTTTGCAAAGGCTGAAAAAATGTCTCCGCCGGGAATCGAACCCGGGTCGTTGGCTTAGAACGCCAATGCCTTAACCACTAGACCACGGAGACGGGTTAGTGGTTTCGGCGACACCAGATTCAATTGACCGACAGATTGACAAATCCTCAACCTTATTAATTAATTCCTTTGTCGGGGGCAGGTGAGTTTTGAACAAAGACAAGCCGCGTGCCTCAGCTGGATCCAAGCGAATGCTTTGAATACATGTATACATTAGAATAATTATTAACAAGTGTAAGGAAATAACATATACAACAGCTTTGGCAAATCTCGTGGAAATAAATACAAATGTGAAAGAAATTGCGAGAATAACGTTGCGTAGCTCAATCAAAGTTCCCCAGAGCTGTCCTCCCTTTTTGAAATTTTTGCAAAGGCTGAAAAAATGTCTCCGCCGGGAATCGAACCCGGGTCGTTGGCTTAGAACGCCAATGCCTTAACCACTAGACCACGGAGACGGGTTAGTGGTTTCGGCGACACCAGATTCAATTGACCGACAGATTGACAAATCCTCAACCTTATTAATTAATTCCTTTGTCGGGGCAGGTGAGTTTTGAACAAAGACAAGCCGCGTGCCTCAGCTGGATCCAAGCGAATGCTTTGAATACATGTATACATTAGAATAATTATTAACAAGTGTAAGGAAATAACATATACAACAGCTTTGGCAAATCTCGTGGAAATAAATACAAATGTGAAAGAAATTGCGAGAATAACGTTGCGTAGCTCAATCAAAGTTCCCCAGAGCTGTCCTCCCTTTTTGAAATTTTTGCAAAGGCTGAAAAAATGTCTCCGCCGGGAATCGAACCCGGGTCGTTGGCTTAGAACGCCAATGCCTTAACCACTAGACCACGGAGACGGGTTAGTGGTTTCGGCGACACCAGATTCAATTGACCGACAGATTGACAAATCCTCAACCTTATTAATTAATTCCTTTGTCGGGGGCAGGTGAGTTTTGAACAAAGACAAGCCGCGTGCCTCAGCTGGATCCAAGCGAATGCTTTGAATACATGTATACATTAGAATAATTATTAACAAGTGTAAGGAAATAACATATACAACAGCTTTGGCAAATCTCGTGGAAATAAATACAAATGTGAAAGAAATTGCGAGAATAACGTTGCGTAGCTCAATCAAAGTTCCCCAGAGCTGTCCTCCCTTTTTGAAATTTTTGCAAAGGCTGAAAAAATGTCTCCGCCGGGAATCGAACCCGGGTCGTTGGCTTAGAACGCCAATGCCTTAACCACTAGACCACGGAGACGGGTTAGTGGTTTCGGCGACACCAGATTCAATTGACCGACAGATTGACAAATCCTCAACCTTATTAATTAATTCCTTTGTCGGGGGCAGGTGAGTTTTGAACAAAGACAAGCCGCGTGCCTCAGCTGGATCCAAGCGAATGCTTTGAATACATGTATACATTAGAATAATTATTAACAAGTGTAAGGAAATAACATATACAACAGCTTTGGCAAATCTCGTGGAAATAAATACAAATGTGAAAGAAATTGCGAGAATAACGTTGCGTAGCTCAATCAAAGTTCCCCAGAGCTGTCCTCCCTTTTTGAAATTTTTGCAAAGGCTGAAAAAATGTCTCCGCCGGGAATCGAACCCGGGTCGTTGGCTTAGAACGCCAATGCCTTAACCACTAGACCACGGAGACGGGTTAGTGGTTTCGGCGACACCAGATTCAATTGACCGACAGATTGACAAATCCTCAACCTTATTAATTAATTCCTTTGTCGGGGGCAGGTGAGTTTTGAACAAAGACAAGCCGCGTGCCTCAGCTGGATCCAAGCGAATGCTTTGAATACATGTATACATTAGAATAATTATTAACAAGTGTAAGGAAATAACATATACAACAGCTTTGGCAAATCTCGTGGAAATAAATACAAATGTGAAAGAAATTGCGAGAATAACGTTGCGTAGCTCAATCAAAGTTCCCCAGAGCTGTCCTCCCTTTTTGAAATTTTTGCAAAGGCTGAAAAAATGTCTCCGCCGGGAATCGAACCCGGGTCGTTGGCTTAGAACGCCAATGCCTTAACCACTAGACCACGGAGACGGGTTAGTGGTTTCGGCGACACCAGATTCAATTGACCGACAGATTGACAAATCCTCAACCTTATTAATTAATTCCTTTGTCGGGGGCAGGTGAGTTTTGAACAAAGACAAGCCGCGTGCCTCAGCTGGATCCAAGCGAATGCTTTGAATACATGTATACATTAGAATAATTATTAACAAGTGTAAGGAAATAACATATACAACAGCTTTGGCAAATCTCGTGGAAATAAATACAAATGTGAAAGAAATTGCGAGAATAACGTTGCGTAGCTCAATCAAAGTTCCCCAGAGCTGTCCTCCCTTTTTGAAATTTTTGCAAAGGCTGAAAAAATGTCTCCGCCGGGAATCGAACCCGGGTCGTTGGCTTAGAACGCCAATGCCTTAACCACTAGACCACGGAGACGGGTTAGTGGTTTCGGCGACACCAGATTCAATTGACCGACAGATTGACAAATCCTCAACCTTATTAATTAATTCCTTTGTCGGGGGCAGGTGAGTTTTGAACAAAGACAAGCCGCGTGCCTCAGCTGGATCCAAGCGAATGCTTTGAATACATGTATACATTAGAATAATTATTAACAAGTGTAAGGAAATAACATATACAACAGCTTTGGCAAATCTCGTGGAAATAAATACAAATGTGAAAGAAATTGCGAGAATAACGTTGCGTAGCTCAATCAAAGTTCCCCAGAGCTGTCCTCCCTTTTTGAAATTTTTGCAAAGGCTGAAAAAATGTCTCCGCCGGGAATCGAACCCGGGTCGTTGGCTTAGAACGCCAATGCCTTAACCACTAGACCACGGAGACGGGTTAGTGGTTTCGGCGACACC
Organism: Heliocidaris erythrogramma; assembly: GCA_025617745.1. Taxonomy (NCBI): domain Eukaryota; kingdom Metazoa; phylum Echinodermata; class Echinoidea; order Camarodonta; family Echinometridae; genus Heliocidaris; species Heliocidaris erythrogramma. Next base: position 6,588,581 of record CM046857.1, read on the forward strand.
AGATTCAATTGACCGACAGATTGACAAATCCTCAACCTTATTAATTAATTCCTTTGTCGGGGGCAGGTGAGTTTTGAACAAAGACAAGCCGCGTGCCTCAGCTGGATCCAAGCGAATGCTTTGAATACATGTATACATTAGAATAATTATTAACAAGTGTAAGGAAATAACATATACAACAGCTTTGGCAAATCTCGTGGAAATAAATACAAATGTGAAAGAAATTGCGAGAATAACGTTGCGTAGCTCAATCAAAGTTCCCCAGAGCTGTCCTCCCTTTTTGAAATTTTTGCAAAGGCTGAAAAAATGTCTCCGCCGGGAATCGAACCCGGGTCGTTGGCTTAGAACGCCAATGCCTTAACCACTAGACCACGGAGACGGGTTAGTGGTTTCGGCGACACCAGATTCAATTGACCGACAGATTGACAAATCCTCAACCTTATTAATTAATTCCTTTGTCGGGGGCAGGTGAGTTTTGAACAAAGACAAGCCGCGTGCCTCAGCTGGATCCAAGCGAATGCTTTGAATACATGTATACATTAGAATAATTATTAACAAGTGTAAGGAAATAACATATACAACAGCTTTGGCAAATCTCGTGGAAATAAATACAAATGTGAAAGAAATTGCGAGAATAACGTTGCGTAGCTCAATCAAAGTTCCCCAGAGCTGTCCTCCCTTTTTGAAATTTTTGCAAAGGCTGAAAAAATGTCTCCGCCGGGAATCGAACCCGGGTCGTTGGCTTAGAACGCCAATGCCTTAACCACTAGACCACGGAGACGGGTTAGTGGTTTCGGCGACACCAGATTCAATTGACCGACAGATTGACAAATCCTCAACCTTATTAATTAATTCCTTTGTCGGGGGCAGGTGAGTTTTGAACAAAGACAAGCCGCGTGCCTCAGCTGGATCCAAGCGAATGCTTTGAATACATGTATACATTAGAATAATTATTAACAAGTGTAAGGAAATAACATATACAACAGCTTTGGCAAATCTCGTGGAAATAAATACAAATGTGAAAGAAATTGCGAGAATAACGTTGCGTAGCTCAATCAAAGTTCCCCAGAGCTGTCCTCCCTTTTTGAAATTTTTGCAAAGGCTGAAAAAATGTCTCCGCCGGGAATCGAACCCGGGTCGTTGGCTTAGAACGCCAATGCCTTAACCACTAGACCACGGAGACGGGTTAGTGGTTTCGGCGACACCAGATTCAATTGACCGACAGATTGACAAATAGTCAAGAGCATGCAATATAAAGAGGGACACAAAATACAAATAAATATATATATATATATATATATATATATATATATATAAATATATATATATAAATATATATTATGTGAATATATATATATATTCACATAATTATATAACATTTCTGACGAAAAAGGCACCTTTGGAACCCACCCCTTCCTTTTATCTATTCCAGTTTCATGTTTATATCCATACCTGGGGAACGTTTCATCAAGCGTTTTGTCAGTGATTGTTACCGACAACTATTATAATATACTGAAATCCTTGCATCTGATTGGCTGAGAGCAATTTGTCAGTAAAAATCACTGACAAAACGCTTGATGAAACGCTCCCCAGAATGCATTCATGATGTGACTCAGAATTATATTTATATTGTCTTACTATTCATAATAATGTATTATTATTCATAATAATGTAATCTGTATTATATATTGACAATAAATCTTGAATCTTTAATATTTTGATAATCCCGGAGTCACCCCTGAATTATCCCGCAAAACATACCAAAGGGGAAAAAGCAGGGCTTAAAACCTCCATCCTGAAAAAAATTCCAAGTGAAGCATTTTCTGTGTAATAACACACACGCCAATCTTCAAAAGGGCATATCCATGTGGACAATTTGGGCAATTTAAGATTATACACGGTTGACTTTTTACATTAACTCGCTACAAAAAGAAGTAAAGTATTTTGAGATACGTGAACACACAGATGTTCTTCCATTATAGTACACGTGGAGCCTATTTGTCATACGTCAATATATATCGAGGCAATTGACCGACATAACCTCTGGAAGTTTTCGGAGTCATACATGCACGTATCATCTCATATAGGTCTAAAGTTTGGGTGCATTTTCTTCTTTTTTTTTCTGGAATTATCGTCATCGTTGTTGGATGCACCATAAACTTACAAATGAAATAGCCCATTATCATTATATATACATTTACGAGGAACTGACGAAAATGACTGAATCAAACATATGCATCATTAGAAATAAAACACAATCCAGGATAGCAGTAAAGCATACTTATATCGTACAGTGTTCTGAAGCAGGCTTCTGCATCCTCGTTTGATATTTTCTCTACGACGTCGTTTTGCGGACGCTCTAGGCAAAAGTGGAATACATTTTTTGTTTGCTTCTCTTTGATGAAATACTAAATAGCTGTTTTGGGGTATGATCATATCTTGCAGTCCATAAACTTGAAATATAGGTGTAATAATGCTCCCCCCGATATATGCTGACGGGCACCGTTAAAGTTTGTGACAGTAAGTTCAAGCGAATTAATTTGAAGGATATTAATCATCCCATATCTCCTTTCGTTTAATTGGTAATTTATTACACCCCCAAGACAACTATCGTACAAGGATACTGTCAATACGTGTCGTAATACAGGTGATATGTTTCCATAGCAACGACCATGCTACCAAGTCACTAGTGTCTTTTTCATGTTGACTCCAATTGATACCCACAGGACCTTGGCTGTGGAACTCAAATGTGATATGATTTACGAACTTGAATGAAATCAAGATCAAGAACAAATGAAACCGGAAATTATTTTTCAATCACAGATTTTTCATTAAAGAGGTACTCCAACTCAATCACATTCATCAACGTAGGTTTTTATATTCGAGTTAAAAAATACTATGTTGAGACGATCGTACATTTAGTTAGTTATAAGTTTGGAATTCAACTATTGCTTATTAAACAAGGGAAACATTTCTTTCTACTTATTATAGCTGTAGAAAAAAAAATTGTTCTTAAATGTAGAGAAATGTGCTATTTCGCTTTAGATAACTGTATTCATTATTAAGTTATTCAGGATCCGATGACCTGGCACACATTATGCATGCCTAGCTAGCACAATCAATTAAATAATAAATAAATATGCAATAATTGGATCTGCACTACATCTACATGTATCTATATCAGTATCAATTTCAAGTAGAAAATATGGCAATATGGCAGTGTGATTACAAATATAAAATCTATTTTTCCTCTTGAGCGGGTGGGTGCGTGGGGGGGGGGGGGGGATGTAACACTCGACGCTATTATAGACTGCTTGAATAATTCTGACAGCCACGATTTCTCGACATTCCAGCAGAATTCCATGCAGAATTTCATTTTACTTTAGACTTAATAATTTCTTTTAAGTATCATATGAAGTACTTTACATGTAAGCACGGTTGATTCCCGCAATTCGTCATCATTTCTCCTTCAGACATGTCTTATTTTCTTGTGTTACATAGTGAAGTAGCTTATTAGCCTCATCAGAATACATTACGAACAGGTGCCGGCAGGCTAATGTTGAGCCATACATTATCATTAAATTCACATTAGCTTGGCTTGACAGAGACTGGAGCCAGACTATGCCGAGAGGGAGACGTAAAGCTCCTTGTTGAATAGCTTTTCTGTCAATGGCGCATCAAATTTTTTTAAGGTTAATGTTGTTTGAATCGTCTGGTCGTATTAAGTAGTGATTGAACATTTTTAGAGTTCAGTTTAACCCTAAATCGTCCCTGAAATAACTCTTACACAATTATTCATGAAACTGTGCTAAAGTAGAATTGAAATAAAACACAAATTGTTGTTGTAGTTTATCTTTCACACAATCCTAGAACAAGCACTTTTTTTAAAACTTCATTATTTCGCATCCTGTCAATAACCTTATCGCGATGTCGTTCCCGTCTTCTTTCTATCGCCTTTTAAATAAAATGCGAGGAAAAAATTCCTGACATATGTTTGGTTACTAACTGAATTTACACCAGAAGAACTACGATTCCTTGATAGCTTTTTCTAACTGAATTTACACCAGAAGAAATACGATTCCTTGATAGCTTTTCTTTCTTACGTCACGAATGATAAATGTTGAATCACATCGTAATCCAATGAATATTCAGGACACTTCTGTAAACTAATATTCCAGGTTCATGTTCCGGAAAATGAGTTTAGCATAATTCGCTTATAGTCTCATATTATCCAGAGGTAATAAACTATTCATACTATCCTAATGGACTATATATCATTAACAAAATGTTGCAGCAGCAAGACGTTATGCTTCAAAGCCATATACCCCCAAGTTAATACGATGAAAGTATTTTTCCCCCATAAAACATACGTTACTAGAATTTGCAATGTAGACATATAAATCAGTTCAATGGACCGTTTATGAATTTTAAATGAACTATTTCTTGCCCATCTCATTTTATTTTACCATGAAAAAAATATGTATTTATTTTGTATTTTTTAATCTACACGGCCTCAAAGATAACAGTATATTTTATATACTGATTGTTTAAAACATACTTAACAAATAAAGAGATGGAAAATAAATAAATGAATAGACAACTAGATAAATTAATAAATTAAAATATCAAAACATATTTTCTCTGATTATTCTATAAATTAACGGGTTTTTTTTAACTTCTCCATTTCAAAGCTAGTTAATTTCATACTTCCTTGAATACCTTAATCATACAGGCTGACAAAAAGTGATTTTCGGCACCATATTTTCCGCTCCACTTGCAAATCCTTAAAGGCACCGCTTCCTCTGTCTCTCTGGCCCACGCTACCTCCTAGATCTTTATACCCCATACAAATGAAAAGGCACATTCATATCCTTTTGAAGGCCTTTGCTCAACTTGAAATAAACTAAAAGAGAAAATGCTTAGCACCTTTTGTGAAAGCACCGGTCGTACACAATAAGCCGATGGTCAGGATCGATTTCTCTCTTGAAGCAGGCGAGAGAGAGAGGAAGATGTCTCATAGCGAACGTTTTCCATGGGGATATTGGCTGGATATGATCGGCGTTGGGTCTGCTACAAAGGTGTATAAATGTGCCATTCAAATGTGAGCTGCAGGTAGGCAGGTGTTCTATAAAGCAGAAATATATAATATCTCCCCCTATCTCTCTCTCTCTCTCTATATATATATATATAATACGAATGCCTTTATACAAACTTATACACCAGTTCGTAATATCACTGCGCACGCATTTTGTGTGCAACGGGAAAGAGTAGTAACCGATTCGTATGATGATATCTACATGCGCGCAGCTTTCGTGTCTAACGCGAATGGGGCCCAGGGATGACCGTCACGACGCGTCCGGCTCGTAATATCCAAATTCCAAAATAAGCCACATTTTTAGTAATGTCTTATTTTTCTCTCTTTTTTTATTAAATGTAGCGTTTTGTGATGTGAAACATAAGGATAAGGTAGAGCTCAGAAAGTACTTTCATGTGACATCAAATTCGCTCAGTACGCCGGTTATCAAAACCCGCGACTATTTAGACTATTGTATTATAATGAGAGAGAGAGAGAGCACAACATTCTTACAGAAATAGGGTAACCCCCAACAGCCCTGAATATGTGAATGGTAGCTTTTACTTCATACAAATACGATGTGTTCTTTTTTTTTTAATCAACAGATGGAATCTCTTCGACTTTGCTCTATTTCTTCTTAATCTAAAGTAGATGTTGAAGTAGTATGTTGAACTCTCATCTATATTGCGGTTTAGATGACCGCTTTGAATTATTTCAACACATACTTCGAGGATAAAAGTCGCCTGAGGAAACATAACTGATTAGAGATGCATTAGAAATTAGTCGCTTATTTTATTTTCCTGCATTTAATTCGAGGCAATTGATATCATGGTTCGTTTGCTGAAGGAGCGGTATTGCAGCTGTTCCAAATCAAAATGTGAAATAAAAAGTGCATAAATGTAGTGCACGCTAAGCAAGTCGTCTATCGCATTAATTGAAAGAGAAATCGATATATCCAAGCATGACAAACTTGTTTTACATAGATACAGTCAGGTGCTTCATTCGATTGTTTTAGCAATAGATGGGCACCTTCAATAATAAAAATGAGTCTTTCACAGATATACCTTCGACTTAAAACGCACTCGCTGAAATGGCAAGACGCCTAAATGTGTTTTTTGTCTGAGAGGTGTCCAAGAGCTCTGGAAGTGTCGAGACGGGCGCGCCCGCAGAGAGTGGATTTTGTGACAACATGCTAGAAAGTGAAGTCCGACACCGCCGCGCCATAACGGTTACACTTTCTAGGATCTGCATCTTTTTAATAGTTCATTCTGCCTTGTGCTATTTACCTACCGCATCCGTGCTTAATTCGACAGGACACCCGTAAGAGGGCGGGATAACCCACTTCCTCTTTGATCCGGCGTCGCGTTTCCTCGTTGGCGATTCCGGGTTTCTCTCACGCGCAACGCGTCTTGCGAGTGAAAAAGTATTATATCAAGTTTCCAATCGAATTTACCGCTGTCCCTCACGTCTCTCTCTCTTTCTTGATGTGAAGCTCACTGATACATTTTAGGGTTGCCTTCTTACAGCTGGAAGCCCTCCTGTAGCTACTAGAATGTCTGGAATCACTTGTTTGTTCAGGCATGTCAGGACTTTATAATACTAAGATGTAAGTCTGTTCATGTCTACTGATGACCTCAGGTAAATCAGTACGATGTTCATCCTGTTCTTCAACATCTCATATTAAAAATGCGTTCTACATAATAAATGAGTACGTTCTAAAATGGGTTACTCCTTAATCGTTTTTGAATAACTTATGATGTTACGTTCTTCACACTAAACATTTCTAAAGTTAATAGACTGATATATTTTTCAGTAGATGTAAGTAAATGCCAAATCTCCCTCAAGCACTTAAATTTTAGGTTGATCGATGTCGCATGGTATACCCTTGTCTTCAAAGCCGTTTTAGACAGCACCTACACATATTTCAGATCGTCACCAGACATGAAGTAAGACATAGTATACTGTCTAATTATGTGACTGTACGTTCTACTCCTCGGCCTCTCAACTGTATTTCAATGCAAAGAATATAAAGCATTTTTCTTCAACGTGACCTTAATTTTTACATTTTCAAAGTATAACGTGATTGATGTTACAGACCCAGAATCAGATAAAATATTATGTACTAGATTCTCGATCGTTCTCAAAGAAGAAACTCCTAGCAAATTGTTGTTGCAGTATTATTTGAAGTCTGCCAAGTCAATAACGTACAAAGAATTGAGGACTAATCGACTCTGTCGGCTGTGGTACTTAATTCGGCTGTGAGGTTTAATTGCGCTCCACTTCATTACACAGTGCCTTCCTTGCATAATGATGCTTATTCCATTCAACAAGATGATGGTCTACTCGTAGATATGTGGAAAGCATTTTAATGACTGGATTATACAGAAGAAGAAGCACCCGATGGACTGTATCCACAATGCCTTCACGAATGACATGGTTAGGTCGTAAAAAAAGAGATCAAGAAGAGTGAACAGTGAAGTCGGGCAATCGAAAATAGTCATACGAAATCATGCAGAAGGGACCTGGAGTCTCGAGTTGCCCGACACCACAAGGGTGTGATGTCCTTTTATTTCATTTTAAAATTCGTTTCCTAAACATTCAGATGAAATGGTGCAGAAGGGACATATTCCCAAGTGATGAGGTCGTTGGTGCCATCAAAGAGACCAGATACAATCCTTATTATCCACTGTTTAAATATTATAGGGAAGCAGGCAGAAAGGACACTTAATCCTAAGTCCTTGGCAACACGAAGTCCTGGTATTATTGTACAATGACGCTCGTTTCGGAAACATTAAGATGAAATCATACAGAAGGGACAAATCCTCAAGTGATGAGGTTGATGGCACCGCCAGGAAGACTATCCTTATTTCACCTATTGATATGGGATCATGCAGAAGGGACACATAGTGCTAAGTCTTGAGGTTTTTGACACCGTGAAGTCTTGGTATCATTATTATCATCGCATTCGTTCTGAAACATTCAGATAAAATCCCGCAGAACGGGTACAAAGCCCTAGATAACGAGGTCAATGGCATTGCCAGGAATTTATTATACCACATGATAACAACCACGCAGAAGGGACACATAGTCGAAAGTCTTGAGGTCATTGACATCACGGAGTCCTGGTAAAATGTTTATCGCATTTATTTCGTTTCCGAAACATTCAGATGAAATTATCCAGAAGAATACCCCAACAGTAATGATGCTCCTGACATGACCTGGAAGAAATATTCACATCAAATTAAGCACATAAAACACATCAAAGTTCTTGAAGACAACGATATCATGAGGGTCTCATTTACCTGCATTATACCACATTAGTTTCATAACTCGTGTCCTGCTTATTGCCTGGGTTGAAATTCTAAAGTCATTAGTGCACGGCACAGGTGCAGGAACATCCGATAGTGTCATTATTGTCATTATTCGCTGCGATTCACATTCCTACTAATTATTACAAGTGTGGATAATATCCCTAGTATATCAACAGATCCTCCTGTTACTATCAAGGGGTATCATTATCTACAATGAGATACCGATGTGTAGTTCCTCATGCTGGTCTTGGTGCGTACTCTGCCATTAATAACGAAATCATTAATTAGACGTACCATCAACCTGCATTTCCAGTCAATGCCCTAGGTCATATGTATCTTCCTCGTCTGTGGCGAATTATCACAGCATACTCTCTCTTTTGCATTCGTTAGGGAAGCAAATAAAAGATAATTGTGACAATCTGCTAGAAGACATCTTCAGTTTGAGGGTCGCGTGGTAAGCTGGGAAGGCACGCAAAATAGGGTACGCACAGGTAAAAACTGATGGAAAGAGAAAGAAAGAAAAGAGGAGGACCCCTATGTAAACCATCTTTTATTGTCAGGGATTTCAAACCAAAGAGTATAGAAATAAGCCCCCCCCCAAAAAAAAAAAAAAAAAAATAATAATAATAAAATAAAAAATAAAAAATAAAAAATGATTAAACGGAGACAGAGAATAAGTACGTCTATTCAATTTTCGAAATGACTAGTGACAGCCCACTTTCATCAGAGATAAGAGTATAATGAAAAGCCTCGAATGTCTGGAGCAGAGGGTGGAAGCAAGTGATAATGTGTAATGAATAAACAAGATAAAATCACTCTAGAAACACAGATTATGCCATACTCTACGAGTTTGAAGGGGTAAACACACGAGAAGTGAGTTTAATCAGAGATGTTCCACTTTATTTTCCTCTTCAATATGCCTCATCTAAAGTCAAAACGCGTCAGTCTTCATAAGATTTGACAATAAAACTATATCTTCATGATCTTTTCAACCACTATACTACTATGCTTGTTTGTTTTTTGTTTCTCTCTCTCTCTCTCACCATTACACCACTTTGAATTTGAATTAAGAGGAACAACAAAATATTCATTTCACTATGAAGAACGAACAGAGAAATAAAAAGCGTTTACAAACAGATATTAATAACCACATAATTATATTTCAAACCTGCTTATTTGCTGAGTATAGTTACGAAGCTTTACATTAAAGATGCTTGTCAAGAACGAGGAATCAGCTCATCAAACAAAACGAGGATAAAGAAATGAACGTGAGCTGAATACCCCAATCATTTATTGCGTTTTACTATTGATATCATTTCTGCATTGTTGCATTGAAAGGCGAAAAACGACCCGCAGGCAAAATGCTTTCCATTTTGTAAGCATTATTTTTATTCTTTCAAATATTTTTGCATCTTACTTCATATCGAATAACTAGCTTTACAACGAGAGATATGCCCGCAGTTATACGTCTTTACAGTTATGATAGATATTCTTTGAGTGTCATTTTGTAAGATTTGCCTGTCATTTACACATGAAGCGTTATTTGCTCTCGGCGTCTGCAATGACGTCAAACTATTATGACTTTTTGATCTTTTTAGCCACTTGTCATGCCTAGTTGCCGCATAAGATGTGTCTTTTCACTATTCTTAATGGGTTACATCAATAGGAACTACCTTTCAACAGGAGCGTTTTACAATTTCAGTCTTTACCTCGTATGTAACAATTTAACGCTCGTATTGTTGCCCGACCATGACTTAAAAGTCAGCAGAGGGCCTTTGTCTTAATATTGTTAAGGCAAGCATGACAGTCGACTTTTAGCAGACATCTGAGAGTTTGTTTTTATCGTTTTAGATTTGATTCCCCAGCAAGGTGTGCTAATATTACATTTCCGAAATAGTTTGGCAGTTAGGTGTGCTGCAATAGCGTAAAAAGCTCTGGAAATTCCATCTTTTATAGTTTTGGAGTCTTATGAAGTACAATGGGCAAATAAAAAAAAAACAACTAGCTCTTGATGGTATTGTAATTTTCATACGATTTGTGAATATAAAAGCCTATCAAAATTGCTTTTATAGCAACAAAAGGCAAAGCTATCTTTTATATTTCTTGTTCTGTTATTGGCTGACGGATTAATTATTGAAATGTAATTGCAATTTATTTGTTTGATCATTCAAGTAAAAGCTCGATTTGTCGACACACGAATAAGAATCGTTCTGAAAAGACGGGGTTGTTAGCTTTCACACCGTAAGCATAGATGTTTGTGCTACTCGGCGATAATGGATTTCTAATTCATAAGTTGCATCGACATTTTGTTGAAACGAAGGTATAGAATTTCAACTTCAAAGCACTTAATGCCGAATTTAGGACCATTCTAAGACAGCTGGGTGGTCAATTTCACAGGTCTCGGACTTCGGATCACATTTCAAATCGCCTGTGTAACGTTGAGGAATATTGACCTTTTTAATACATACAGACCAGTGGAATTCATGCGCTTTATGGAACTGCCCATTTTCTGTTCAGTGATCTTGAATGTTCTCTTAGGACATTTAACCTGCAAAAATAAGGGGCGGGGTAAATGAAATATTACATTTACAACACTCACGCACTGTTATTTCAAACAACAAAAAAACTCTACACTGTTGCAACCGCGTAACACACGGAATGAAGAAGTATGTATGATAGTGACTATTAAGTATGAAATGAGTTACAAACCAATGGAAACATGTACTTCAACACGATAAATGGGTTTCCAGAAATGTCACCTCTATAACTAGGTCTACTCTGCTTAAGCATGTCTACCCTACTTAATGAGAATAAACAACACAACCGCTTGGAATCGTGAGTGTGTTATTATTTCTAAAAAATGAAGGAGAGTCCGTGAAAACTTTCGTTGGGGAACTGAATACTTAAACCATACGCTTTGATGTTGTTTGTGCTTCTTAAAAAGAAGATACTTATGCTTTAAAGGTGCCAGTGCTTCATTGGTCATTTCACGGGAGCGGCACCTAAATGTCAAGTGCTGGACCGGTATACGTGTGGATCGTGTGACGTGCCAGGCCGCCTTCTCGGTGACGCCACTAGCTCCAGCCAAACAATGGAGAAATCACGTCACCGATTCATACTTGTCTTATAAGAAAGACAGCTTCATCTGTATGATACGACAAGCTTTCTGTGTATCCAACAGTTGATATAAAAACCAGAGGGCTAAAATGTGAAGGGTACACCGGTGCTTTTGGGTCTTGGACATGTCCCATGCCCCTCCCCAAATGACCTATTGACGCAATATCTTGCCTTGTGAGGCATACACTGCTGATTTTAAGGTATTTCCCTCTGCTGTTTATTGCTGTTGGGACAGTAAATGGGGATAGGGAGGAACACTTACTGCGAGCTATCCTGGATACAGCACAGTGTTTTGGGTAAGGGAAAGGGGATACTGGTGTGTGTCTATGACCATGATGATGAGTTTATCAGTTTATCGGTCCCAAAGTTTACTGTTGCCATAAACCACTGCTAATTTTAAATCTTTTAACCAACATCATGCTGTGTGGAAATTTTCAAAGCTATTGCACGAGCGATGATTTCTTTAGAATATCATTGCACCTAATCTCACTATTGTGAATAGTCGTTGGAATGGCCGTCATTCATCAACATATCTCATCTATAGGCCTATATTCCACAGTACAGGGAATCTATTAGTGCAAGTGGTCTTAAATCGCTTGCTGACTCAATAAGCAATAATATAAACAATAATTTATCAACAGGTTCCGTAGAGCAAGGATCTTGTTAAGGCAGTTACGGGTATTTGCCTGCTGACTAAGTAAGCACTGTTGTAGGAATATAACACATTATTAAGTATCTCAATCATTATTCAAACCTTGACTACTGAACATTCACATATAAAGCTTTGAGTGTTAATAAATCCAGGCGCAGAGCTGTAGCGCTCATAATCCGTTGTATTAATCCCGAGTATTACCTCCACCAATTAATGGGCAATGAAATGACAAAAAAGCCTGAAATACATAAATAAAACAAAATGAATGCATCTAACCCACCTAACGGGAAAAGTGGACATATCGGACCATATTCATAGAAACTAGTAAATGCCTAGCGATTCATCTGTTTAGGCTTTCACTTGTAATTTCAGATATTTCATGGGAGCAATAGACATGTTTACTAAGTGATTCAAATTTATGGATGTTTCTTTCCTGGGGACCTAGTAACGAGGTATTCCATTAACCTGTTATTAATGAATGAACTACAATACTTGGAATCCAGTTTGCATACATTACTTGTTGCTATGTCTGACAAGCCTCTGGCAAGCTTTCAGGTTGTCAAGAACAACCTTTGTTTCAAAAGTATGCATAAAATTTGAATCACTTAGTAAACAGGTCTATTGCTTGATTGTCGACGATGAACAGAAGTTCGAGGGTCATTCAGAACGTGATTTTTCTCAGTGAATCGTAGATACAGACAGTCGTGTGCTCCAAAGATACTATATACACCTGATCCCTATTTCATTAAGCTTGTTATGAATAACAACTGCCTCATTTAATAATTGCGACAAAAGATAAACCAAACTTGAGATGAGCAACAAGGATAGGTATACAGTAGGTGGAAGATAATTTCCCTTGCTGCCAAAAGTACTCCTCCCAAGATGGAACAAAGACCTCCTTATTAAAGTGAACTTATCCTTATATACGGCAAAGCTTTAAACATGCCTATATGTATCATATATGGGTGATGGATATGTGTACTATAATCATTTACGATTGTACACGTAAAGTACTGAGATACGCTATTTTTTTTTAATTTCTACTTCAGTAATATTTCAATTTATGATTTGAGTTTATGAGTCATTCCGTGGCAAAACGTGTAGTAGCAAGGCAACGTCTACAATCACTATAAAATATTTAGCATCATTAAGCCTGTACAAAAACTTGTATGAATGATTAGCAGTATAATATTCGCCGATGTGTAAAGTGTAATAACTATTGTGCTTTTCTATTGATATGAAACACTCGCACACACAAAGACGCTCACGCACACACACACAATTACCTCACCCACACCACATGCATCCACACTGTCGTGTAGACTTGCTTATGCAATATCGATGTTGTGGGATTAACTGTTACTGTGCCAAGGGGTTTAGCTCTCTTCAAAATTTTACCAAATGTGATCAATGCTTACTTTTCAAATGTCTGCACTTCATTAACCATCTATTTTTCACAAAATATTGTGTACACAATTGTACGACAATTATTACCATTTCTTATGATACCAAACATTATTACTTTACCCAACTTTATGCATAAGAATTATTGAAAATTACATTTGACTTTTTTTTTTGTCCATTATTTTTTGGTTTCTCATTTGTTTACTATTGTTTAATGATGAAATAATGATTCTATGCTGAAGGGGCGAGGCTTAGCAGGTAAAATAAAATAATTACAAAAAAATATTAAAAAATATATGACACATATTTAGATCAAATGGTTGTAAATTTTGTGATGTACAGAACAATACACATCATCAAAGATCAACATGTACTTGCATTCCATAGGTCCTTTAAGTTAGTAAATATCTGTTCGTCTTTTCATCTATCTCTTTGCTTGCTCTTTCTCTCCCCCCCCCCCTCTCTCTCTCCTTCTCTCTCCTTAGTTCTCTTTGTATCCCCTCAATCTCCTTCATTTTCTCTCTCACTTAATGTCTTTACTTAGGGATATTTCTCTTCATCAAACAGTAACATATCCATTTATTAAATTAATAGTAGTTCGACGATATCGTATTGGTGTGAGTAGCAACTGAGGAATTAATATTTCTAGCCAGCGGGAAATGGGCAATCATCTCGATGTATTGATAAAAATATCAAAATCATGACGCATAATCCCCTACCGCGAAAAAAAACTCGCCCAGCCGCACAACTAAGATTCTTGACCTTCTCCATGATGCTGTAACAAGCTCAAAAACTTCTTCATTTCCCTCCCAAAATGTCAATGTTTCGACTGACCAGAGGCGAAGGATTTGAACGTCTCTCTAATATCATGATCAATACTTAGCGAAGCCGACGATGTCCCCAAATGCAACTAATAAAATGGCGTTCGTTTCTCACATTTTCTTCGAGTATCTTGACGAACTGGATTGCTTCAGGTTATGTCTGCTTAAGACGCTCCAGTACTTTGCTAGCTCATGAGTGAGGACTGAAAGAGGGTAGGGCCTTGGCGGATCTATTATAGGGTATAACAGTCGTAGGGGCATCTCTCCTACCAACTGAAGGCCTAGAAAAGGAATTTACAAAACTTAGATGGTTTTGTTTATTGATTGATTGACTGATTAATTAGTTGATATCTTTGTTTATACACGGTTACTAGCAAACAGGAAACAAATATCCAAACATGAGTCCATTGAAATTAAAATTCATATTTTCATTAATATAATGAAGAATTATTTATTTTATTCTACTTTAGAAGTATGAAATTAAAAGAAAGCACATGAAATAGACTGTGATGATGAGAAAGTGAAAAGAGAGTTCTAATTTAAAAGGCTTTTACAGAACTTCATTGGTTCAGGCGTCTTAAATCAATGAGATGTGATTAGTTGAATGTGGAACATCATAATGGAAATGACAATAATAACAGTCTAGAATGAATGTTGCACTCTATATCATTGTTAGTCAACACTATACAGTACCAATTACTATGTTCCCATTGACATGATTAATAGGATACCCATCCCTCCTGGTATTCCCTCATAGAAGAATAAAGTATCATTATTTTGGAAGAATATTTATTTTTCCTTCAAAATATTAAACTTCGTTATCACGTAGAGTACATTAATCTAGGTTCTATTCAGCATACTGGCATGGTGCTGAAAGAACTTGGAATTGTGTAAATTGCCTTAATGACATTTTAAAGAAATGTGTGAAGGAAAAGAATTCTGTTTGAATAAGCCTAAATCGTAGATATCATCATAAGGACAGGAAGTAGTAGACAATCCATACCATTTTCAACATCCAAACACTCTTCCTTTTTATTACGTCTTATTCTGACTTCTAACATGTATTTTTAATAGTTGAAAAGTACCTTTAAACATTTATTGGACTATCTGCATTTCTTCTTTAACATTTTTGTTTGCTTGGTGTGCTCAACTTCAATAATAAATTAAGAAAGAAAGGAACCTAATCACGGGGAAGGTATATATCTCTCACACGATATTGATTTGCGAAACTCAATTGGGCAATTTATTGAGCTAAATGTCTGCCATTACATTAAAATGAGCTCCGTTACTCCATTATGAGGTAGAAGAAATGCAATCTTGATCAAAGTGGGATTCTTTTTTATGGATTAGCCATTAGTTCGATGGAGAGACATGGGTCTAGTTTCAGGCATGACATTGTGCCAATGATACTCAGCCTTTCAGAAGCGTAAACCTATAACATTTGGAACTTGATTCCATCAAACGGATTGAGGTAGGTTAGTTTAAGATGTACAGACATGACGGAGGATTATGTTAATGACAAATTTATTGCTATGTATTCAATCGTTGGTACGATATACAATGCGACCCCAATACGTATGACATAAACGTGGGCTCTCTTAGCTTACGATATTCCAAGAATATCACAGGATTCAACTGATATCTGTTTTATGGCCATTCATGGCCCTGTAATGTTTTTCATTTTATGGAGGATAGAACGATATGTAACAGATTTTCATTTTATAAAAATGAATTCCTCCCTGTTTGTCAGGATAGCGAGGGGGACATTGACCCTGATTTGAAATACTGATTATAAAGACATGTATATACTTGACCTGAATTATAAATATATGATATATATTTTTACAATGAATATCGCATTATATCATAATCACTAGTGGCAGCAAAGTGGATAATGGTTTAAAAGCCCAACGATTTTTTTTTTTTTTGCTTTAAAAATACTTTTTATACATGTAAAAAACTGAAAATGTAAGGAAAAATATGTAAAGCGATTATTTAGGATTGTTCTGTATTAAATAACGCTTTCACTATTCACCCTATTATCTGGTCAATGTCACATTGCAGAAGGCGTACAAAACAGGTTGGCGAAGGCTATGCTGCAACGCAACCACATAAATTGTTATCACTAACAAAAACATGGGTGTGTTGACGGCGATTCCTCGGTATTACAATTGTGCATAGATTTATACGAAGGTTAAAGTGTTTACTACTATCTATTAAATAGGTTACATAAATCTGACGGGGAAAAGCCATCTAAAACTGATGACAGGTAGAATAATACCATATATTTTTCATAAATGACCCCGAGAGCACTACACAAACACTTGTCAAGAATACGGGAAAGATAACGACATAATGCTAACTTGCCAAGTGGAAGAATAGCAAAGGGCAAAGTAAGAAGATACGCATAAATACATGAAGGGAAAGCTTTTGGCGCTTCTGTATGATAAATTAGGGAAAATGAATAATGTGAGTAATGTCTAATTTGTGACTTGCTTACAGGAAATGTCAATACATCCACTGGGATATTTAAAAAAACACCATTGCTGCAAGGCCCTAAAACATTCGAAATAGATTCTTATGCCGCATAATAGCTTCATTTGATAGATACCTTATTCAGATATTCATTTCTATCTCCCATGCTACATCATCGATCCACATCTTTTTCTATAAAAATTCTAGTCAACATGGTTTGAATGTCCCCTCTGGCATGTAATTACAAGGAACATGAATTAACTCTAAAATGTACAATATCACTTTTTTTTATACACAGATTATCATCTAAAGAGTTAAAATAAAAATTTTCCATTTCCCTTTGGTGAGATCTTGTTGTCTATATACAGCCTAGCTTGCAAAAAATGCGTCTTGCAATTTGCTGTAATTTTCTATAAATTTCAAATAATAGAAATATTTCGGTCAGAAATTGGGTTCCTTGTTCAGTCTGTTTCCTTGAACACTTTATACTTATATTTTAGTTTTGATTTGTTCTCGTACGTCAGATAATACATCTGATGACTATACCCCTGATACAATTTTCCAAATCTTATTTCATTTGTTTACATAAGTGGGTTTGAATTTGTTTGTATGATGACTCTGATTACAATCCTCATTGGGAAATAAGCGATTTGATAAACTAATCAAACTCCAAGAGACTCTTATCTGACAACTTGTTAAGTCCTCACTTCAATTTGCCATCATTTGATACCACTTTGCAAGACAGAGAGTATATTAAAGCACCAGTGGAATTTGTCATATTTCAAATATTTTAAGAACTATTGTATTACTTTCTTTTTTTAATTATGATTTTTGGCATGGGCTAATACCGATCATGGTTGTAACAATCATCATCTTTATCTACCCGTGGGTCCTATGTGAGTGGGAGGCGGGGGATGCGGGGTCGGGTCTTCTCGATATATTTCTCTATCTAACTCTATAATCAGCCAGCTCTATATTCATTCTTATTCATTTATCATGCAGTCTGTCCCTCTTTTCTTGGTCGCCTTCTCTTTGATAAATGTATTGCTCATTTTCTGAAGGTGAAAAAATCTCATTTCCTGTTGATCGTTGATACCAATTATCGGCAACGCTTGGATTATGTCACTTAATCAATAATTTCGTAGAGAATATCTAACCAACTGGACTAAAATGAATTCTCCCAAATCCTTGGAATCATTTTGGTCCGACATTGTATCCACAAACATTAAAGGTAGAACCAGTTTTACAAAAATTAAGTTTCCAGTTCCTCTACTATAAAAGCAATTACTCATACTTTTTTTTCATACGACGGTACATTCAGACAATTCAGTATCTTAGGTCTGCAAAAATGAACACCATTCTCAACGATACGATTCTGGAGTGAATCTTGCTACGCTGTAAAGTGAAATCAAATATGTAAGTTGCATTGTATCGAGTGTTCCAACTTCTGTATCTTTCCTTGATTTTATAAGCAAAAAGGAGACGCTTAGAGTAAGAAGGGCGTCAATTCATATATTTTAACACGGGTTTAACTACCTTCTGGCATTCATCAGTTTTTGAGAAAGTAGAGTAGTCGCAATCTTGGTCCCCTGAGAAACCATCCAAGCAATCTTGTCCATTTCTCAACGATAATGCATCTAATTTAGTATAAAACATATCCCGGTGTGTATTCCAATAATGGACTGCATCAAGCATTATGGCATCATCGCCTCTCATGGTTCTGGTCGCTTCAGGAGTTAAGGAATTAACTGTATGAAACAAGATTATGCGTACAGTTACTTTCATCAACACAATATCGAGGAGATCTCTCAATTTGTTTCGAATACTTCTTGACGTTATGAAAACGTTTGGTCAATGAAACTACTATATGCATTATGTTAAATAATTATGTATGTGTTTTTGTACCATATTCAAGTGTGACATATCGATTTCACTATTTAACAGTGCAAAGTAAAATAGTGATTGACCTCTAGTATACTGATAGTATTGGAGTAGAGAAAAAAAAATACTATTTTGAGACACCTTGCGGGCAATTAGAAATCAAGTTCACCATATTTCGAAAGGTAAAGAAAGCTTACAACCAGCCAATCAGAGGAGATTATGAATGCGATATCGAATAACGCTTCTTCTGTTTTGGGATCATTACAAAAGAATATTTCGTCGTTATTATTAGCAAAACGAAACAGGGGACACATTTTCAAGCATTATGAAGCAACAACGCGATTTATCTGAACACAATGACCTCATCAACGTCCCCGAGAACATTCACTCACATGAAGTTATCCGAACAGGCTGCCCTAACAATTCCAAGAAACAAGAGTCTATATTATGTTACCATCCTGTTCGTATAAGGCTGTTACAACCTATAACGATTGCTTGTAACCACATACTGAGTAGGCTGCTGCCAATCTAAGAGGGATGAAATAGTACATTACATGCTAAGATCGCATCATTGATTTGCGCCTTCCAGCTGAAACAATATTACACACTTTGTAGAAGATATTCGAAGGACAAGTATTTAAAGGTCCTATTAAAGGACTTTCGTATACAGCGTCTGATGAGCTCACACATGCTCTGGCGACATTAGCTATCTTCCTATCTTCGACTTTTTATTCCTATTCTTTCTAACATAAATTTACCATTCTCCGTGAAGGAAGATTCTTTTTATCATTATTAGGTGTATATATATATATGGTTGCCGTTGGGTTTTAATGTTAAATTTAGTGTTAGGGTTAAGGTATGGGTAATGTTGTTTAATTTTATTTACTCATTGGTATATACGATTACTCATCAGCAGCAAGCTCAAATGATCAGTTTACAAATTTGGGAATATAAACACTTTACAATGCAAATAACAATTCTTTTAATTACGGGTAATTAATTAAACTGCATACACACGCACACACCCACCCATCTATGTTTTCTATTGTTCGAATTTCAACCGATGACTCCACTATTGAATTGCGTCACAAAATTCATTGACGGAATAAACCTCACCAATTGTTGACAACCGATGACCTATTGAATTACTACCGATGACCCATTGTTCTCTTTGTTCGATGTCATCGGTTTGAATGCGTACACATGTACACACACACATCCTCACGCACACGCTCACCCACACACACACACACACTTACCACATAGGGTTAGGGTTATGTTTTGTGCCACTTTCGGGGTTGAATTTGAAAATTTGGTTAGTGTTAGGAATTGATCGCGGAGCAACAGTAGCCCAAGCATAATGTCGTGCAATCCATGTGTCGAATCCTTCTTTGCTGGATCGCGATTGTTAAAGTGTCCCCTAATTTGGCATTTCAAAAATAATTTATTGTGTGCTATAGCTCAAAACATCAGTGTTATAAATTGCATAATACACTAGCAAGTAAACACCGCGTGAAATTATTTATTAAAAAATGAAATTAACATAGACTCCAGTGACCTTTTTTCTTTTCTATGTAGCTTTTGCAGACTCATTGAAAAATAAAAGCAAAAGAAGAGGAGAAGAGCTCACTTAAGAATGTATAAGGGAGGTGCTATCAAACACTTAACGGCCCCGGAATGCAACACGTAATGGAAACTTCAAAATGAAATGCTGCCATAGGAAGAAAAGAAAAATTTGTTTTAGGAAGTTGAAATTATGTATTTACATTTATCTTGGTTACAAAGATATGATAAAAGACCGAGTAAAATCGCGATGATATTTTCAAAAGCATTAAAAATCAACTGAAGATACCGTTTAGTGAAATTAAATATCTCTTTACATAAGCATGACGTTACCTGAAATTTAATTATAGGTAGAATACTGTGATCCTATATCTGAAATAGGTGAGCTGTTCATTAAATGTGAATTCCTTAAAATTGTCTTCATTGTCTCTAAATACAATATGAAACTATTACATTTTAATAAATATATTGCTTTTCTATTTTGTGTCATCTAATAGTGTAAAACATGAGATGATAATATAGATGTAGAAACCGCGAGAGTCACCTGAATCATCCTCTTAATTTTAACCATTACATCTCAATATATATATATATATATATATATATATAATATATATATATATATATTTGGAAATATATATTATATATATCAAACAAATGCACGGGGAATTAACTATATCAACCATGAAAATGATTCCCATATTGATTTACCGAAACACGAATTTTCTATTAAACCAGGGTAGTAAGAGCAAGTTTATTGGATCGCTTCTCTGAATGTCAAACATGGTTAGCTTGATTCTAGAATAGAAATTGACATATAAAGTTCATTAAGATCCGTGATTGTATATGTATCATATTCTGGTGTCTGGCTGTCGTCTGCACGGAACGCAATATTTCAAAACTTACAT
This sequence comes from Heliocidaris erythrogramma, assembly GCA_025617745.1. NCBI lineage: Eukaryota > Metazoa > Echinodermata > Echinoidea > Camarodonta > Echinometridae > Heliocidaris > Heliocidaris erythrogramma. The sequence goes on from CM046857.1 coordinate 6,609,787, forward strand.
ATATAATTTAATGAAATACATGGAATAAAAATATAAACTTTTGATTGTTTTTTTAAAGGATGAATATAAATCCTTGCAACTAAATAGAGTATAATTTCAACAGACAAAGAAAATATCACGAAAGACAACAAAATGCGAGACATGGGATAAAAATGTTTGTGACTTACATATGAGATCATTGGTAGATTCCAAGCAGCAGCAACCTTAGCCTCTGTGGTACAAGTTAGTCCAGGTCCTATGAAAGCAACAATTCCATCGCGCCATTGGTCTGAGAGAGCCCGTATGGACCCCTCCTCGTTACCGTAGGTATCCAACCAGCGGAATTCAAGATGGTACCCCGGGAGAAGGTCGGGATTATTGTTCACGTCCCTTACCGCTATGGTGATGGCGCCTCCGTTGAACCGAACCAGACGGTCCACGGGGGTCTTATCGGGGGCTAGGAATCCGATAGTGATGGTCTTGGTACCATTCTGCTGGCTTGGGACTATGTCTGTAGTCTGGCTCATGGTCTTGGTCTCATTCTGCTGGCTTGGGATTAGGGCTGTCGTCTGGGCATGGCTCAGACCAAACAGTCTGAGGGCTAGAAGCGTTAGATATAACAGGACTTCCATAGATCTGTCTTTCCGATGGTAGTCACACATGTTTAGGCTGTAAGAAGTGGGCAGTCTCTAAAGGACAGCTCCACATGTACGTTAATGAACCTATTCCTGTGGTTGGTCCTATCCAAACAGAAAAACACCTCTTTTCAGCTTGGCGTCAAATACATGCACTCCATCATGTTTAACTTAAGCTTTAGAAACACTCAATCCATTAAAAATTTCAAGGATTGTTTGCCTCTCAATTTTACATATCAAAGAAAAACAAAACAAAAAGCAAACAGAACAATCATTTGCTTTAATTACCCATTCGAGTATTCAGACTAAATAATCTAAATCAGAAGAGTTCTGTCTCAATGCGCACCTGAAAGTCAAATAATTGAGCAAACAAATTTATTGAAATCGTTCCTGCATTAAACTATAAATCATCTATCTGTAATTGATATGGCATATGTAAAATGTCCGTGTAATTAAAAAAGTAAACTGCAACGAAATGATGTTCCTCTCATCAGCTAGCAACGAAGGTATCTACACAGCTTTGCAGACTCTAACGACTACGAGCAAATCAATTTTTGGTACAAGTGTAATTCCACTCGCTGTCAAAATAAATCACGAAATCCCTTCCGCGATGAAATTTAATTAACCAAGCATCAACGGCGAAGCAAAAATATCGAGTTATCCCTCACGTAAACATCTAGCAAATATCAGAAAATATCCTCCATCTCCCGCTCGATAATGCTTCGAAAGGTTGTATGAATCCTTTTCCTTCTGGGTCTTTTTCCCCCTCCTCTTCTTTTATTCCTCGTCTAAACTGGAGAAACGAAAGGCAAGCAGAGAGTTTGGAAGTGGGTTTGTTTTGATCCGTTATTCACGACAGTGGCACGGCAAAATGGTCAGTGGCGTGCACATCGCTTCGCTTTCAATCGCTGGTAGAGCGGGCGTATTTCACTTTCTTCTCTCCCTCTCACATACATACATACATACTCTCTCCCTTGCTCACTCACTCACTCTTTCTCTCTCTCTCTCCCGACAATTACTTTCCCTTGATCTGGTTGGTCGGTGGGATCATCGTTATGTCGCCCTCATGAGCTATTGGTTCCAAGATTGGCAGGAAGAGTGCGACGACCTGTGTTGTGGAAGAGAATGAACGAATTATGATAAATTGGTGTAAAATGATATTAGCTACCATCGTATATTTCGAATCGCCCAGCGAAAAACCAGTCTGCCTAAAATTAAATCAATGTTACAGCCCATGAATTACTGGATGTATAAAGAATAATAACACTTACTCAAGCATCTCCTATTCTATAATTATTTCAGGAATTACGGCAGATTTTCATCGAATCCACGGCATCATATCTCCCAACATTTATGGATATTTTGGCGCTCACAAGATTTATCATCATCATTATTTCACTTCTCTTCATATTGAAATCGAAAACTCTTTATCCAGAAAAAAATATATATTTGGCTTAATTCTTCGAAATGATCAGGGCTTCAAGGTAAATATTAATACAGATGGATTTTGAATTGAAACCAGCATAAAGCAGGGGAAATGGAATAAATTGAAACAATCTTGTTACATGTAGGCTTAACTTACGTCCAGGTATGGCACAAATTTATTTGATTTGTTATGATATATCTGCCGCAGAGAATGGTTAGCAGCTGACAGTATTATTATTTTCATCTGATCCCTCAGTAGAATGGCATTGCATGAGAAAATGTAAAACATATTGTTACATATTTTAGAGAAAGCTTACCAGCCTTGTGAATTTGTTCCATATGCTGTGTTTTCCGATGACATAATACATATTTATGAATAACAGGTGGACTTGAAAATGGAATGCCAAACTCTTAAACAAAATAATTGTACTTGGATCATTGAAATACTTATTGAAATCAGGACAAACATGCCCCCCCCCCCTCTCTCTCTCTCTCTATTTACCTATCTTTTTATCTAATTCCTTATGTCTCTATTCACGATTTATGCCTCTATTTTTATTCTATGTTATTTCTCCCTCTTTCTCTCTCACTCTGTCTCTTTCTCCTCTCGCTCTCTCTCTCTCTCTCTCTCTCTCTCTCTCTTATACAGTGAGAGCATTGATTACTATGAGATGATCGTAGCTTTTATTAGCCCCTTTATATGCAGTCAATATTTCAATCTGTGGTTTTCATCAGGACTCTATAAAAACACAAAATCACAATATGATACAAAATTCATACTTATAATTGTTAATTTCTTATTATAATTATTATCATCAGTATCATTATTATTATCATTATTATTTCTAATATGATCTATCATTAACATACCATGTTCCGTTATGATGCGAGAATATCACCTTCGCGTTGACTTACTTATGATAAATTGTTGTGAAATGATATTAGCTGCCATCATATATTTCAAATCTCCCAGCGAAAACCAATCTGCCTAAAAATAAATCAATGTTACTGCTGATGAATTACTGGATGTATAAAGAATAATAACATTTACTCAAGCATCTCCTATGCTACAATCATTTCAGGAATCACGGCAGATTTTCATCGAATCCACGGGATTTAATAAAATTATTATCTTGACACTAAGTTGATTAATGGTGTTTCTTTGTGCCAATATTTTTAAGGCGAGCCAAATCCCAGTCCATCTATCACTTGTGTGATATAATGTGCAATTGAAAGTGACAGATGCGAGAAAAAAAAATGAAAATAACATACGATCAGCAGTTTATTTGAATTCAGTGATAAACGATGTCTTTAGCTAGGTGTATCGTTCACCAAAACGCGAGACACATAGAAATGATGGAGCAGAATGTCAATTTATCATAAAATTTAATTTAGCAATTCAGACATGACAGAGGATCTACATTAAAAGGTTGGCAAATATTACGCCCTCACATTTGAGTACATATAGCACATTAGGCGTTTTGATTACTGGATATGATTTCATAATAATTATCACCTCGCTTGCATTTATGACTCAACAAATGTGTTTGTCATTCATCTATTAAATTGTCTAGAATTTTAACCTGTAATATCACTTACGATATTGCAAACAAGCGGGTAAATACACCACAAGTTTCACACTGACAATTGATGTGCGCTATTAATTAATGAAAACTCAAATAAGAATTCGGCACGTTTAGTTTTTAGTTTATTTGACTTCCATGTTTATCTTCTTCATAAATTATACCCCAAATAGCTTTCACTATGAGATGAATGACAAAAATGAAATTGGATGCAGAAAAGGAGTCGATGGTTACGGCGCAAGAGCTTTCAGGGCCATCATTTTAGTGTAAGCAAAATCGTATTCATATTATGAAAAACACGATTGGAGAGGGAATGATATTCATATTAGGATAAACACAGATATAGAAAGGTAATGATGCAAAAAATAAGCAGTGAGAGAAAGGAAGAGAAGAAGGCACAGAGAGAGAGAGAGGAGGATAGGGAGAGAAAGAGAGCGAGAGAGAGAGAGAGAGAGAGAGACAGACAGACAGAAAGAGTTAATCAAATTCAAATAGAATCAGGTGGACTACATTAAAGGGCAATCCAACCATGGTAATAAGATGATTTGTGTGAAAGCGGAAAAATAAGAAGACCAGGATAATTTGGAAATCTGACAAGGAATAAGAAAGTTATAGATGTTCGCAAAATGAGATCACTCCATTTACGCGAATCTCAAACTGGCAATTTGGTGAGTCGATTGTGACATACTTGTGGACAACTCTCCTGTTTGTCGTACAAAAAATATGGTTTGCCTTTACCCTCGGGGCAGTACCCAAAATATATTGGAGATGGCATATTGTTATAGGTCCTCATCAAAGAAAAAGATCCTATTGATTAATACGTTTTTCTAATGACATTTTAGTCAGTTTGTGTGTTGGAGCAAATTGGGGAGTTGTCCGCAACAACATAACAGTGACATTACATATTCGACCAATTTGAAATTCCCATAATATATGTATAGTAATTACAACTTTCAAAAAATCATTACTTTCTTATTGCTTGTCCGATTCCGTTTGAACTTTCACCAGTCTGCTGATATTTACTCTTTCTTTCAGAACAACTTGCCATTAAGGTCGGATTTCCCTTTAAGGTGCACATACATCAATCACCCTGTAACAAAAAGGTACTACGGGAATTCACATTTTCCATGTTTTTTCTACTAACTTAATTAACTTCAATTACTGGATTCAAAATCCAATAAAGTTTTGCGTGTGTTGAGCTTATGAGCTGAAGTTTATTGTTAGCGCTAAGAAGTGAAATTTACAAAAAGAAAATGATTGAATGATTCCCTAGCGGATGACAAATTTAAGTCATTAACTGCTGGTATGAATAAGTTCCACAAGTGTAAATCCTCACAAATCATGTTAAAAGTTGATTTAATAAACATGAATCTAATTTTAATGTGCAAAACAAATGCCTTTTACACACACACAAGAATCGACCATCCAATAAATGCATCAACTAAAAAAATAAAAAAAAAAAAAAAAAAATAAAAAAATAAATGCATCAACTGAAATGCTAAGAAATTTTGTGTAAATTGGAAGAAAAAAAATCAAATTTTTGAGTCATTCCAACACGGATGTTTTGAGTCTTACATTTCTTCTTCTTTCTCTCGTGTCGCTACACTTTTCCCATCCACAGCAAAACACAGGCTCTGGCACGTGAGTTGTAATCGTGGAGATCCTGTAATGTGCAGGGTTACATTTTTAAGAATTGCTAACTTTTAAATTTCCAAATGATCGCAAGTGCATAATACATCATACTCTGGTTATATTAGTTTGTGGAACCATATAATCATAATCCATGCACTACAAAAATATAGCAGCAGGGTACTAAAAATTCATTGCCACACTGTAAAAAATATTTGTATTTTTACAGGGGTAAAAATACAGATTAGTTCTGTTTATTATAAATACATGCAGCAGTTGTGATGTTATTTTTACCTCATTTGTAAGTGCGAAACTGAGTTACATCAGAAACTTGTGATTTTAAGGCAAAATAGGGTTTTCATACAGTTTTTTGTGTAATTTTACAGTTTAATTTTTTTACCTTAATGTATTGTAGGACTCGGGTTCCAACGCAATTACATAAGAACCTGTTATCTGAATTACAGATCTGAAATGTATGCTAAAATTACATACAGCATGTATTTTTACAGCAAATTTCTGGCGACTCTGCTGACATCAGATTTCTGTAATTTTACAGCACTTTTTTTTTACAGTGCACCGATGTGAAATGTAAAACATGTTAAAGACATTCAATGAAACATCGTTAATTAATAAATTACATCATTTGAGTTATGCTTCTTATTGTAACACTTTTACATGTACCTTGTATTCAGCACATTACGTTAAATCTTAACTCGATGTGTTGTCAACAAATTATTTGTTTTATTGTTGTAGATGATTATAAAATTTTAATGTTGAGAACTGTTGATACATAAACCGATGAAAATCAAATCAAAATGTTGACTGGAAACTTTTATAAGAAATCTCATCCTAAAATTGCATTTTTGCGTTCAACTAAATCCGTTATAGGGACATACACTTAAACCATTAAGTACGGGAACCTGGTAGCTCATGTGCAAAATCTATGGGAATAAAAGAATTAAGTAGTGAACGGGTCAACAAGAACATGGATTTATGTTTTCTTCAGTGCAGATTTGATTGAGATCTAAAGGATGCGTTCTTAATACGTTGGTATTTTTTGTGAGACTAATCAGAATAATGCCAATAATTTACTAGCGAGATCTTACACCGCGAAGATATATCAGACTGAATGGACAATTTTTTTACAATCCATGCGATGTGATTACACCGATGTGCAGCATGGCTTCAGATTACACATGGTATACGGGCGGAGATTTGAGATGATATTTCGTTGTCCATACATCGATTCGTGATTACTCGGCTAAGAAACGTGGCTTCAGAATATGAATAGCGAATTGAGATGTTTTGCTTTCCACGTGGTGCGATTACATCGGTGCGTAGGATAACACATAGTATGGACAGCGACTTGAAATGACATGTTGATGTCCGTACGACGTCCGTACGACAGCGAATGTGATTTATATAATCAAAGAATTAGAATCACGTGTGGACGTAGATATCGATGGAAGAAAACTTCCAAAATGCCCGGTCATCTTCCTACAGGCAGTCATCATACAAAATAATTCAGTTTCTCCAAAAAGTTATTTACCGAATACAGAGGGCCCAGAGCAACTCTTTTCCAATTTCTCACTAGGACCTGTAGACCAATTTTATATTTGCGATGACAAGATATAGGATCATTGATGGTCGAGAGTGTCGGTAATTAAATCACGATATTTTTCTGGTGAGGTCTGGCAATTTCCTCTCGGGTGTGACCGGTAGCCCTCTCTTAGGTGAAGCATTAATTATAAATAAATAAAGGTAAAAGCAATTTAATCTCGTTAAGAAAACACGCCGCGAGCACGGAGAGAGTGATTTCTCTTTAAGGTTAAACCAAGAAATCTTTCCGAGAGTAGACGCAAATATTAAGGAAAATAATAGCGGAAAAGTTGAAATTGATGTCAACCTTTATTTCTTTTGGACAATCTCAAAAGTGTTGTGATTAATCTGAAGGGGCATCATTCCCCAGTGATCCGTGGAGTATGCCTCAACGTCACTTGATATTGCGATAATCATTTGGAAAGGCGCCTATAAGTTTTGAATTAAGGGGATGCACAGAATTTGTGAAGGAAGACTTATCACCAAAATGTGTTTGTTTGGTGAAGTTTTTTTTTGTTGAAATATTTGTAACGTTTGCTTGGTGAAGTTTCTATGTTTGCCTTTGAACTGTAACTTGTAAAAAAATAGTCTGTGATTCTTATCTATCAGCTAGTATCGGCCTGTATTTTGGAGCCATTGCATTACATTACCTAGTCCTTGGTCAATATTCTCCACATTACATTTAATGTGTTTTCAATGTTCAAAGAAATGCAGCCTAGTTGACCGACGGACAGTCGTAAATTATTAAGTGACCCCAAACATTATGTATATGCATGCTGCATTTACACTTTCCGAATTTTATTTCCGTACGGTATGCGCATCCTTCGTGTCAGTGCGTGAATTATTTGTGGCAGCGTGCGGGAGGATGCTGGAGGATGCGGGCCTGTGCTTGAAATGCGTGACAGAAAATCAAACATGTTGAATTTTTTTGGCACGACAACATTTTTTGGCAACATTCGTGAACAACAAGTGAACTTTACGCAACCTAGCCGTGTCACTGCGTTGCCATTTCCAAGATTGCAATGATTAGTATCAATTAAATACATCCGATCATGTATGGTACAATGTACTGCATTGCAAAAAACTACAAATTTTCTGGGATTTATTTATCCTTTTGTTCATGTATAATTTGTAATTCCTAGCAGTGTCTATCAAGAGATTTCCAAAAACCTCTCGAAAGGGAGACACTGTACTACTCCTGTCGATTCCGAACAATCGTGAACATGGCGTAAATTGTTCGTGAATCTGACTTGACCACCAGTTCGGCGATGGACACTTAATGACACGCACTGGAACCCAATAATGCGGGCCCGTGCGGGACCAAAATGCTGGCAAGTGTAAATGAGGCATTATGTTATTCAAGATCATTCCTTTCCCTTTTGTGTACCTCCCTTTTCCCCAGAATGGCAGATTTCTAATCATTCTCTTACATCGCCATATTTGTGGTGCAATTTGCACATAATAGAAGCGGAAAGAGCAGTACAGATGACGTGTATGAAGATGGATACATCTTATGTGCAATGCGTCAAGTGTTTTAAAGTGCCAGAGTTCCCTTTTATTCTTGTTGACAATGAAAGAACATCTTTTGATCTCCCGACAGATCCTACAATGCTGAGTGAATTCCAAACACAATTTGATACCTATCCGCATTCTTAGGGAGACAGAAGCGAAAAAGCGGCATTGGAAGTTTTAATATTTACCCTGTCAGTTTTAGTTGATCGGAGACGCAATGTGTAAACAATGGAAGATGCCATCTTACTTCCATGCCTGGGCCACATTCTTTTGAATCCTTTTGAAGGGTATAATTTTTTTTCAGGGAAGCATAATTTTGACAATTTGAGTCTCCAAAGATGAAAGCATTTTTAAAAAATCTCATGTCCTCACTTATCAGATGATGGACACAAAATATAAGTACATGAGAGAGGCTAAGATGTAAAGTATTATCCAGATACAACACAGAGATAAATAAAATATAGAAAAAGAAGACATTGAAAATTGTATCTGGTTAGAAAGAAAGAAGAAGCGAAAAAGGGAGAGAATAATAGTACGAGAGACAGAATGGAAAATGATAAAGATTAGGAGAGACATTACAATGTGGTGAATGGTAACAGAAGAGATACCCAGCGGGAAGAGAGGGAGAGAGAGAGATACATCAATAAACAACTAGTATAGCGTGGATCACAATGTTTTTGGAAAAATTTGTACAAAATATTATCAGCCTACGTAGTACAAAACAGATGCGATGTTTTCGCAAAAAAGATAAGAGTTGTTATCTTTCATATCATAAATATGAGAGAGATAGAGAGACAGAGAGAGAGACAGACAGAGAGAGACAGACAGAGAGAGACAGACAGAGAGACATAGAAAGACAGGGGTACAGAGAGGGGGAGAGAGAGAGAAACAGTAAAACTGACAAACCATGGAGAAGGCTATAAACCTATCCACTCTATATAGTGTTGCCTGACAGGGAATAATCAAATCTCTTAATGTTATTGTCATGGCACCTGCATATTATACTTCCTATATGTTTCCTAGAAATTGACTTTGTATCGCTTTTTCTGTATCCTCATAAGACCTTGATACGAAAAACAAAAAGCTACCGAAACTTGTTTGTTTGTTTTTTGTTGTTTGTTTGTTTTTGTTGTTGTTGTTGTTGTTGTTGTTGTTTGTTTGTTTGTTTTTTTTTTTTTTTTTGGGGGGGGGTAATAAAGTTTATCCACGGAATCTTAGCTACATGGTCCCCAGAGGAGTGGAAAATGTGCACTGTAATGTGCAGAATCGCAATTGAATCCAGTAACCGGGGTGATAATGCTGTAAGCGCTTTGGTCGGTTATATTGTAACTGGTAAGGCGCCATATACATCACAGCTATTTTTATTATTATTACATTTCCCTAGTTTATCACTGCATAGCTCTACAAAAAAATACTTGAGCGTAGGTTCTACCACTAAATTCCAGAATTCTGAAAATGTAATGGAACCCGAGCCTTATCGGAATTAGCTTCGGAATAATGAATCTTCGGCATGTTTGGAATAAACGAACCTTCGGAGTAACGAACCTTCGGAATTATGCATCTTCGATATGTTACCGAATTGGCAAGGTAAGAAATAAATGACTTTGATAGAAGTTGCATAATAGCTCAATACAGAACAATAAAAATATGAGTAAATCGGACCAGTAGTCTCGTAAACGTGCACAACTCACCCGGTCTCTTATATGAGCAAAATAATATGTGATTTTCAGTGAATGTGCTTTTTTTCCAGCAAGCTGTGCCCTTTTTCACATTTGCGGGTCCAAAGAGAGGATCTATACTGCATATTATAAACAATTGAGAATAATAAAGAGTAAGCCAGTTTTCTTTTGGAATGCCATTCCATTACCAGAACTCTGTTTTGGTTTTGAAATGGAGACCTGGGGGTGTTTCACAAAGAGTTAAGTTTGACTTAAACTCATGCGTAAGTGCCAATGCGCATACGGTATTAAACGCGTAATCTCATTGGTAGATTACCAATAGCGCGCGTCCCCTGAGCATGATCAGACCAATGCGGCGATGTGACATATACCGCACACAACTAGGAATTTAAGTGCGACTGTTAACTCTTTGTGAAACACCCCCCCCTGTAATACGTATCAGTCATAGAATGCTTTCCTTTTACATACGATTTCTTTCCTCACACATTCTTAGGATATTCATTTCCTGATGTTTTGAGATCCTGTGAAGTAAGCAATGGAAAACTGAAGAGGGCAATAACCTAAATTTCTAGGCTTGCGTTTGGAATGATACTGAATTTGAAGGACATGGTTACTGTTCCGTAACTCAGTGCTATCATTTGGTTATAGGATGATTATAAAGACACAGGATGACATTTAAAGAACACTATCTATCGCAGAACGGAGAAGTAAAGATAGTGAAAAGGGAGCAAATGCAGCTGGAAAGAGAGAGTTTACATTTCCAAACTGCGACAGAATGTTATAGTAGATAATTCTTTAGAGATGTTTACAATCTATCTGTTCATAAATAATGATAATGATACTTGTGTCGTGATGAAGAAGTCTCTGCCTAGAAATGCGTTACCGTTTATTACCAGCTTTCAATATATAAAACTTGGTTACCTCTTTTTTTTCTTTAGAAAAAAGAATCATAGGAAATAATGTATGTCAGAATATTAATATAGAATAGTAAAATATCATATCATCGAGATATCAGCAATCTTTCCCTAGTATTATGACCGTACTTCTTGGTTCACTGGGAGACAAATTGGAAGATTAATCGCGCGCATCCTCAGTATCAGATGGACCTTTATTGCAGATTTGCTCTGCTGAGCTGTATCCTGGTAAAATCATCAGAGACTTGGACGATTAATATGCACTATTGGTTGTTACTTCATAATGATTCAACGCAAATCTACCAAAGAACCGCCGATCAGAACCAATTTCAAATCTGAAACAGATGACAGTTGTAATATCAGACGATCTCCTCGTTCAGAAATAAAATCCAAATTCAAAATAGGGGAGATTATTGAGCAACGTGTCGTAAGAGAAACAGATGGAGAAATGATGCATTAGAGAAACTTTTTAATTGCGCCTAAATTCGGTCTATGAAAATAATTTTGAAAGCAAAGGTGGAGTGTTTCTAAACATACCTGTAGATTTTAGTCTTACCTGCCAGTCTTTTACAAATGTAAAAAATAAAAAATAAAGATAGAGCTGGGAGGACCATACCATTAATACCCTCCAAATTTAGCATATTGGTTTTTTTTTCCTTCATATTGTTCCCTTTTTTGTGCGCGTGTGCGTGTGTGTATGTGTGTGTGTGTGTGTGTGGGCGTGTTTAGCCGTATGTCCGAGGACATTTTCGGACAGAGAACAAAAAAAATCATGACAACAATGGTCCTCGGAAGCCGGACAATAGTCCTCGAACGTCGAACAATGAATTTGTGCTTTATTCCGTCGACTGTCCGAGGACGGAGGAACAATAGAGGAACAATACTTGTCCTCGGAAATAAAGCAATACAAGACTGTGTGTGTTGTGTGTGTAAAATATCCTTCAAAATTATATTTGGATAACAGTGCTTTGACTACGGTAAGACTTAAATATAGAATTAAGTCTCATAAACTCCTTTCCAGGCCTCGGTGTTCTTTCCATGAATATCAGGTAGCGTTCACGACCTGTTGGTAACAGATGCGAACGTGGAGTATTGGTAAGTAAGGTCACGCGCCTTAAGCGAATAAACTTATTCTTGTTACGTTCAAATCCAAATGGCTTTGGAAGCTATAGCCGCACTAGTTTTCTTACACCTACACTGTTAAAAAATATGTGGGTATTTTTACAGGAAATTTCCTGGCAGTCGAAACGCCAGGAGTGCACATTATTTTACAGCCTCATGTAAAACTACAGTCTGTAAAAAATATTTCCGTTTTTTTACAGGAAATTTAAATTTAAAATAATTTGTAGTCAGTCTCAAGGAAAGCCAGAAAGTCCGTAGTTTTACAGTTATTAGTGTATAGCCATGCTTTATGTTATCCTATTCTCTACCTTAATCTATCCTATCCTAAACATATCCTATCTAGTTAATTGTGTGTAATTGTGTTTTTACAGACGTGTATCAATCAGATATGATTATTTACGTCTGGGACCGACCTTTAACGTCACCATCCGAAAGACGTGACTCATTCTCGAACCTGGGTCCGCTGAATCAGTTTATAACTTCCACTGGCAGCTGGATTACAGGCGCACGCCACAACGCCCAGTTCTATCTAGTTAATTCAATTTAATGCAATCTTTTATATGCAGCTTATAGTTTTTTTTTATTCCTTTTGTGACAGTTACTAAATCGGGCAACCCCAAACCATACGCTTACTAAAAATTCATGAATATTCATATAAGTGTTTTCCTACATATTTGGTAATTTAACAGGGTAACTTGTTAAAATATGAGAAAATGTTTTTTATCGGGCGATTGAAAATAAATGCTGATTTCCGGTAAACCAACAAACTTGCTGTTGTTTTACAGTGAAAAGCCTGTAAAATTGAAATGACGGCAATAACTTGTAATTTCAAGGGCCAGGAAACCTGTAGATTTACAGTTATTTTTTACAGTGTACAAAACAGTTTAGCGAAAGAAACTTGTGGACATACTGGAATATACAGTGTATTATGTCAATAATTACTCTTGTATAAAATGGAAGTCGCATAAGGCCAAGTTCATATTCACCTGCACTCCTGCAAGGGTGATATGCGCGCAGTCTTCACCCGATCCGTGGGTGCCTTTATTAGATCTCATCGGTCTTTTTCATCATCTTTTCTTTCAATGCTCTTACCCTTAATTATTTCTTCATCTCACTCAACGTCTTGTGGCTTCGGTTAAAGACGTCAGTTTTATGTTTCGAGAAGCAGTTTATGAAATCAAGATAATTGGAGGTATCGTAGTCTTGTTGTATAATCAATTAAACTGGAAAGTATAGGTCGTGGGTTCGAAGCCCTGACACTTATGTCCTTAATAACCCATTGCTTGCGGGAACCGGGTAGTTCCTGTATTAAAGCCTATGTGAACAGAATTCAGTAGTCAATGGGTTAAGCAATATTCAAGATAGAGTGCGAAGGTATAGTGGCTGGATAAGTATATGCCTAATCAAAGTTTCAGAATTTTGTCAAACGATTTTAAAAAGATCATAATTTTTGACAATTCATAGACAAGGCTGTAAAAAAGAAAAAAAAATGGCTTCCATTCCAGTCTCGCACCTCCTATAGCGAGGACCCTGTTGTTCGTCGAGGCATTGTTGCCTGAATATTGTCTTGGCATCGACCTTTAAATACATCACGCAGAAGGCATGATATATGCTGTATTTTCATCATACCATGACTAACATAATTTCACACATGATCTGTTTTCAGGTTAAAATACATCTGCATGTACATGAAACTGACCCAATCAGATCAAACTAAAGATTAGCTTTCAATCATAATGGTTAGATCCCGGTCAAAATTTCGTCTTGCCTGTTATTTGCAGTTGTTCCTTAGTAGGCTTCTACATGGCGTCATTTCAGATAGCAGATAATATTGAATTTTATTTGTTTGATCAAAATGCTGTTACTTTTTTTCGAAAAACCTTGTTGCAAAAGAAGTATTAGCCAAAGGGTGATGACCAAAGCTGTGCGTATTCTCTGGCCACCCATTTTTCTCAATTCCGTTTGAAATGGTTACTTACTCTCTTAATTTCTAAGACTTATTCTAAACTCTCTCGGACTTGAAGATACGTCTTAAAAATTAAGAAAGTATTAAGCTAGTGTTTTACTTCGAAATATAATCCGATTTCAATCCTCCTGACGAAACTATTATATGTAAACATTTTTCCCCCCAATGCTCATGGTCATATTCACAATCTCACAGATGACCTGGAATAAGCTATACTCTTTGAATATTAGCGATCGCATAATAGTTTTCAGATAATTTGCTTCGTGTATATGTTTCTGAGGGAGCTGAGTCAAATCAGCTTATAATAAAACATTTCAATTCAGATCTCTTAAAGGGATACGCCACCAGGCAGCTGTGGGGAAAGTCAGGAGTGCGTAAGCCACATTCACTCGTACACAAAGTTTGTGTGTCGAACGCGTCCGTTGGACTACTTGGATTATATTTCGGACTGCACGAAGCTGACCGAATCTCGCACGAGAGCTCGAGCTCAGGCGGAGCGTGCATGTTGCGCAGCGACTATTCTGTCCGACCGGGCAGCGGCATGATCAGGTAACGAACACGGTGCCCTCTCGCGGCAGAAAAACGTCCACAATCTGCAATTGAGTATCCCTTTAAAATTTGGAACGATACGGATAGAATTTAATCCGTTGTTGCTGACCGTACACAACGGAATTCTATCCCCTAAGTTGAAAGGAGAATGAAGAGGTATTTTAATATTCCTCAAAAGAAGATATAAATAATATCCTATTTAGTGAATTTCCTTGATGCTGGATAACGATACTACACAAAAGGAAATATAATGGACCCAAGAGTACAAATGATGATTAAATTATTCCACCTTAAAATGGATCCGGCTGTCTGCCAGGAAATTCAAAACCTAAAATGAAATCCTTGAATGTTGTGCCTTCTATAAGAATCTTCCCTATTCCGATCATTGGACTCCCCCGTTTCATATTGAAATGATGTGCATGAGGATTTTTTTTTCGTTACCTTCCACCCATCTTTCACTTATGAAAAGCTGTATGGGCAATTGTGTGACTGAAAACTACGAAAATGAGATTGCAGCGATAGAAGAAATATGTCAATAATCACAGCCTACGTTAACATTTCACTGAAGCTAACACCCACGTATTTTCGATTTCTTCACAATCAATTTACTGCTTTGGAATACCTTTTCTGCCATCAACAACAATGATGTGGCATATTAGACTGTCCACTGTGAAACTGGGTTATAAAGAATGAAAAAAAATGTTAAGGAAAGAGAATTTTCCTAGCGGAAATGACGCTATTCGAATAATTCATGTACATCTTACCGCTGTCAACGGAATTTGCCGTCGTCATCGAGATGATGATTCCACATATTAAAGGCCATCTGATAATCAATCAAAATGTTCATATCATTTCGAAATTGAATTGGTTTTGAGTATTTCAAGGATTTAAGCATCCGTGGCGCCTGAATGAAATGGCGGAAAAACCATATTACTACTTTTAATCAAAATCGGTTACACGGTTTCATAAAACATGGGAAGTATAAGGGACCTACTCTCTGTGGACTATTCCAAAATCGGCTGGCCGGGTGCGATTAAAACTCTTCATCTTGTAATATTGTTGGTGATATATAGCAGAGGCCATCGGAATTCAATAATTTCTAATAGTACTTATGCAGACAAAGCGCACTAACAACTGCAATGTGGATCCTTTCAAATATGCTTTCAAAGGAATGGAAAATAAATAGCCCATTTGGAGGACCGGGAAACAGATATTCTCTTCTCTCTAGCATCCTCTATTGCAAACGATTTGTTTATTTTTTTCATGAAATTAATGGTTGGCATGAGAGCTCCAGCTCAAGGGAGGTATGAGGGGGACACGTAACTTACTCTCCACGTGTCTCTTTTAAAAGCACTTGTAAACGTGTGAAATACGGGGGGGGGGGGGGGACCAGAAGGTGAAATTAACAGCAAAAGGCCATTTTGACCAGTTGAATTTTCTTGATCCTCCACCACAAAACGACCAATAAATCGGAAATTTGGGGTATTAAAATTTCAGCACAGTTTGCAAGCTTAGATTCAAAGCTTTAAAATGATAAGTTGTCTTTTAAAGACTAAGCAAACCCTTGTAAATTTCAATGAGAATGTCACAGTGTCAGACAGGCTAATGACCAAAACAATTATAGAGAAAACGGACTCTATTTAAAAAGAGTGACAGTTTAAGAGCGCCTAATCAGTGTCCTAACTTTGTCGCACAAAAGGTTGAGTCAAAACTCTCTAGCGTACTCTGAGAATTACTAATGGGATTAGGTTGAAACTTTCCATACCTTTAGAACTGATATATTTCTTTGTTTCTTTAAATGTTGAATATCAGACAATGCAAAGTTTTTGAGCTATATCAGAAAAGCGATGTGAAGTAAGATCCCAGCAAGCTGACAGACAAAGTTTGCATGTCCAGGAAAAAAATGGTTATTTTGAATGAGAGTAAAAACATATTTCAACATGGTATTTTACCCAGAAATTGTGTCAGATGGTAGATTTATATATCAACTTTCAGGAATAAAAAAAACTTAAGATATAAATGTCCATCCCAAACCTTCTTTTTCAGCTGTTTACTCTACAACCCCCATTGCTACTTAGGCCTATTGGTCGTTTTGTGGTACTGTTAGACATGCGTGCTATACGACTCAACCAATTGCTACTATCATGACTATGTTACAGTTCTCTTCCTTCCTCTTTCATCCCAGTTCCCTATCCGTTTCTCTCCCTTTCTACGTCTGTTCCTCTCTTATTTTCTTCTATTCATATAGTACTTGTGCTTTTCAAGCGTACCTGCTACAAGTGTAAGCTTTACTGGGATTCGCACATTCTTCTTTTATAGCTATAAAGTTGTTTGATTCTAAATATGCTACTTTGTATTATATTGTACTGTGTGAACAAATGTTAATGTCCATGAAACGATGGAAGAAAATAAATGTTGATTTGAAATTGAAATATGCTTTCTCCAAGACTGGCAGGTATATCCTTAACATAATTATCACCAATTTGATAAGGTCACATGCATAAAGAAGAGCGGTTTGAGAAACCTTAATGGGTTTACTGGTCATTTCTTGTCAAAGAGATGGCTCAAAGGGTTTGATATTGACGTTAATGGACAGAAGAATAGAGACGTGAGTGCCTGGAACGATTTTCCAGATATTATTCACGTGTTTACGCAAATATTGTTTATATTTCCATCTTGTCTGGAGTTTGATCTATAATATCGGTGTTATATTACTATGATATGATGAACATAACCTACATATCATATTATTACTATATTGTAATACAAAATAAATATACGTCATCATTTTTGTGGGTGGTATTGTTTATCTTTTTTTCGTTCCCTCCCTATCCTTTATAGTAATATAAATATAAGTATTTATAACTCAATTCCTAATTATGATAGTAATATTTCCTTAACATTTTGTGTAAGGGGTTATTTGATGTCTCATTACGTAAAAAATAAGCCCCAGGGGTGGCGATCTGAGAGAGGGTTAACGGGTCATTCTCACAGCCCAAATATTTTTGAATTAAATGAATTAAATGAGAAAATCTTTTGAAATGTTTGAAGGCGATGAGAACAGTATGATTATATATTTTGTTTATTTTATTTTGTTTACTGCGAAGTCTTTTCGGTCATGATATGTTCATACATGGTATACATGGGCGGCTAAACCACTGGCGGGGCTAAATGCCTCTCCAGGTATACACAAAGTGGCCCTTCCTGGGATGAAGAATTAGATCATGAAAATTATGGGATCCTTGGAAAGACGTATCTCTAATGATGGAATAAAATTTAGAGTAACATAATGTATGTATCGAAAACATGCGTGATAGAAAGACGCGAACGAACGATTATAAGCTTTTTTTTGTTGAATGATTTATGAGGTAATTTTCTGAGACATATTAGAGACGGCTGGTGTGATTTTTTTTTATAGAGTCTCTCGGGTGTATAATGTTTAAAGAGCATAACCAAGTCTGCATGCGTCTTCAAGTCATCCATGTCAACTATCCTTCACCAAAATGAAAAATAAAAAATGGAGAAAGCTACAGACTATACATTTGGGGAAGAACAGTTGTCCATAATTGACGTCAGTAACGGAGTCTTCAGTAGAAGGTTACTATGAATAATCAAAAGCGAGTGATTTGTAGAGACCTAATTTTATTTTGCAAAAGTAGACTGAGAAACATGATCCGATAAATCTCTCGCATGATTATTGTTTTTCAAAGAGTAAGATTTAATGTGCAGTTTCTTTTGAATCTTAATGTAATTTGCAGAATGTGAATAATAAACAGGACTCAATAAATCTCCCTTGCATTCGTTTATTTCTTACTCAGGGCCTAAATCTGTTTAATATGAAAAATCTTAATGAAATCTGAATTAATTTTCAGAACGAGATCCAATAAATCTCTTTCATATACTCATATTTTGCTTCCAAGTTTGGATTTGATGAGATTTCTTATCGAAATCGAATTTTCTTCGAAAAAAAAATATACATGATCTAAGAAACATTTTTGGTACAAGTTATTTTTTTTGGAAATAACGAATTATTTTTCCTATAACATACGTGTATGCATAGGCAGAGCTATAAAAATAAGTTCGCCCACTGACACATTTCAATATAACTCGAGAGATATTATTTTGATGAAATCTGTAACAGCCAATTAAGCAGAATTTTGATTGGTTATAATTTGTTTATGTCGATTATTTCAATTCAGTATTTATTTCCAATTCATAAAAATGAACAAAGTCATATACAGACAAATAAAAAGGAGAATTAAAACATGTCAATAAAACATGAACAAAGCAATCAAAAGTAATAGGAAAGGTAGAGTTGTTACATGGTTGAACATAAATGAATGGAAAAGGGGCATGCACTAAAAAGCCAAGAAAAGGCTTGTATGAACGCACATGCCCAACGTGGATTGATGATTAAAATAATATTGCTACCATGGATGCGGTAATTAAGTACAGTACCAAGTAATAATAATTAAAACAAAAACTAAAATACAATAAACCGAGAAAGTAAAACAGGACAAAATATATAAACACACAACATACATATAGTCATCCTAACATAAATTAATAATTGCTAAGTAATTTCTTTTTGTATTGTCTTTTAAAAGTATTATTAAACTGTGTATTAATTCTGCTAAATTCCAAACTATTCCATAAAGATTATGGTTTTATAATGAAATTATGTTTTTTTTATTGCAGTCGGTACAAGAAAAACAAAGTTGCCCTTCATTTTTCTCAACGTAGTGTAGGGTGTACGTATGTGCAAATATTCATTTGTTTTGTCCATCCACAGGGCATAACTTGACATGCATATTTTGAGAAGAAAACAAGATATTTGCCATTGACCGCAATTTAATTATGTACAAGGCGTTCATTTTCAGAGGCAGTGTATGCCTGAATATCACAAAGTGTGATGGTCATTAAAACAGTCTAAACTCTTAACAATGTCATGAAACATAAGAATAAGCATTTTAATATAAATGCACCAGAAATTGGGTAACATATGAAGGTAACTGAAAAAGCGATGGGGATCTCTGGTCACGTGATAACAAGGAATGATAGTAGGTCCTCCCAATGGCCCTAGATTCCTGGGGCCGTTAATCACGTGACCCACCCTCAGGATAGCAGCTCCCGCGGGTATTCCCCTAGTCTAGATTCGATCCGGGGTTTTTTTTATAATGGTTTATTCCCTAACGCTGCTCTTTCTCTACACGCATATCCCACACAGAGCGCGACTCTCCACTAATCGCGCGATCCCCAAAATTTCAACCGTCGAAGGTCGAACGAAAGGACTATCTCAGTTTTGCGTTGGGGGTGTATTATTTTCTCAACGGATCGTGGTCGTGCGCGAACAGTCCAGGCAGTGGACTAGTATTTCCCCAAATCTTGGGAAAAGGGAATTTCCCTAACCTGCTCGTAAGTGAGATGTTACTTTCTATACTTTGTGTATACAAAAGCCGTTGAACCCTTTTGTTTTGACATAGTGCGAATGGCATAATCTTGTGGTCTTTTCCCACTAATTGAAGGTTTAAAATCAAAATCTAGATCTATCTTTAATTTGCAGTTATGAGCACATCACCCGTTGTAGTACGAGCAGAAAATCGACCACTTGTCCGATGGAGAGCTTGAGGCTGAGATAATGATGACGGCTGTGTTGGGACGTCAGCTATTAAGATGATCTACCATGTCCAATGGGTTGTGATGCCACCTCCGCAACACGAGGCCACTGCTATTCAAAACGGTGCTGTACGGTAGGAGCTTCCCCGGCGGGTTCACTGTCCATCTTGGGAACAGGCTCTTATTCGGTTTGATTTTTATAAGTTTTCGCTTTGTTTTACCGCTTCCTGTCCTTTTCGCCAGAGTGTTTGGCTTGTTACTGTTGACTCTCAATTGTGTCTGCTTAATTTGCAGATGGAATGATTAAATCAGGCGAAAATGTTGCTATTCTGACGTGGGGAAAATAAAAGGTTGTCTCCTCGAACGGAATTTAGACTGTAATGACTCTGTATTTGTTTGTGTTGATACACTGCGTATATTACTGAAATACTAAAATAATTATGATCATCACCTTCTTGAGACAGAATTGAAAAAATCATGATTTTAATACAGTTTCATTAATCTATATAGCTGACATTACTAGTCTTTACATTTTACAGTACTAAAGATGAAAAAAATTCCATAGAGTAATCACACGTAAAGCATTCATTGCATTATGTAACACAAAGTGCAACTTTTCCTTAAAAAAAAACATAATTTCGTCTGTTGTGAGCCAGAAGGGCGTTAACTCTGTGTTAAAGTATAATGTGTTAATGCCATTCTGGCTCCAACAGACGATTTCATTATGAAAACATAATCAATTTTGTTCACAAAGAACCAATCAAAATTTGGGTAAGGAAATTCTGAAAATTTTGTTTTTTGGATGAACAGATTTCATCCAAATTTCTCCACTTGTATTGGAAAGTGTCAGGGGAACTTACTTTTGGGGTTGAGTGTATTTATTTATTTGAAAATGCTTTATGCATTCCCTATTTTAAAAAGGTAATTATTAGAAGGAGTGGAAAGGGAAATTCAGAGAAAATTTTTAAGGATTTTGTTTTTATAAATCGGACAAGTAATGAAAAAATTCTGATTTTAATACTGCAAATTTAAAATTATATGGAGACTTTTCCCATTGATTGTATAACAAACATAATCGGAATCTTTACAAAAACATATTCAAAATCTTTCCTTTCCTATTTCAATATTAAATTTTCAATTCGGTTTTATTTGATCTCGACCAAAAGTCCGAAGACTACCAATGCGAGTTTACAGACATGTCATATATTCAATTATTATTTTAAGAAAACAACAATATTCAAATGCATGCACAAACATACAAAATGGGGAAAATATGTATCAAAATAAGTATATACTGTATAGTAAACCACATTAAAAGCATTAAAAATAAAGATGCAAAAACAGTATATTACTATGTGAATGCACTGAAGAAAGGCCTACTGTCATTATTACATAGGGAATAATAATAAACAAATACAAAGCAATGAGATAAATAAAACTATTAATATAAAAACAGCAAGTAATATTCACTGATCGAACATTGTTTCCTCCTCATAATACATAGGGTGACATATTTTTATATATCTTGCCATGAAAAGAATTTATGTTCCATCGTAAGAATTGAGAAGGGGAATTTGTGCACAAGATAAATAGAAGAGGCTCTGTGTCAGTATGGATTCTGGAACACGAACTATAAAAAAAGCTTCCCAGTTCTGTCGTAAGATCTTTGTTCAGGATACTTGGGAGGGGTTACAGTACGTAGGAGGTAAATCAAATGAAATTGGAAAACTACTGACTGTCAATGCTTTCATTTCCATGTTCCACGTTATGATGCTTCATGTTTAAATAAAGCCTTACATTTTATTTCAAAATGTTATCATATTCAAAAAATTAACATTGAGGAAACCCACAAAACCTGCAAACTGAATTTCATATATGAAATATCAGAGAATGTTGACAATGGTTTTTGCGGTTAGAGGATGCGCGTGGAAAACAAGTATAAATGACTTTTATTTGGAATAGTAAACGACAATTATTACAAAACTCAAGCTGTCTATTTTTAGAGATAATCATTTTACATGTAATTTATAAACCACTTAAACGCCAGACATCTTCGTCGTATATTTGATTGAAGTGTCAATATGACATCAGAATTAAATGTAAAACTTCCTGTGACGTTAAAGAATGTTAAAATCCTGTCCTGTCAATTAAAGGCAGTACGAAGAAAATGGTGATTTATTAGGTTCAATGTGAGTAGGGGTGTCAAAATTTTCCAAAAATACGGAGAAAAAAAATGCAGAGTAAATTTTGGACCTTGCGGATGAATATCCCTTTGCCTTACAAGTTATCAGATGAAATGAAATGAAATATTACATGGTCGACAGAGAAACAAAATGAAAATAAAGCAATAACGTAATGAATAGGATATAGAGATTATTTTCGAATTGGCAAATTTTGATTATCTTTAGTGACTTACGTGCGAAAGAAGGAATGATGTAAGTTTTCATTTAAAGATAATAAATAAAAAATAGTAAAATATTCAGCGCTTTGTTTGGTTGGCTACTTGGTATTGTGGCAATAAAAATACAACTCATGAAACAATTTTTTTTTAAAGCTATTGTTTTTACAGTTGAAATGATGAATTATTGAAATAGCGATGTGTGATCTAGTTGAATAGCCTAGCCATAAGATTACCAACAAAAGATATTTTGTTCAATCAAGCGTATGTGCCCCAAAGGAGAGTGTTCGCGAAATAGTAGTAGTTATGTTTATACGTAGTACATAACATCGATGCTATAATTAGCGTCGATGCTTTGTAAGTCTCGAAACTATTTCCAGTACGTTCAGACAGGCCATGATCGACTTGCTTCTATCACCCACTCGTGACTATTCATCGCTCACTCGCTGCCAAAACAATAATTACTGCGCCACACACGGTGACCCGAATATAATTGGTATTGAAGTTTGTGCACAGCGGTCATATCATGCGAACTTGCGAGTGAAGATATCAGCGAGTGAAGCAGCGATTGCGCTCACATTACAAATAGTCACAAGCGCGGTGGGTGGTCTACCGTAAAGCATCGATGCTTTGTCGCTGGATCCTGAGATTTACTCCTGCCAAACTCGCTGACAGAATAGTTTCGAAACCTAGCTCTAACTCGCTTCTATCTCGTGACTATCTGCGTTCAGACAGCGTTTGGTCTTAAAACTATCTGGTCATCACCAAAATAGTCTCGAAACCTATAGATAGCATCGATGCTATCGCTCTACGTTTGAACGTACTGACTCTAACCCACTCCCTCAAGGAATTCCTTGAATGCTTGAGCACCACGGTAGCTTGACTAAAGCCGGGGTAATAGTATGATTGCAGGACCCTCAGGGAGAAAAGTATATAATACTGATGAGGCTATCCTGGGTAAACAAGACATATTATTATTATTATAGTGGGAAAGCGCTATTGGTTCAGACTGATATAGGTGATCTGATACGGAACAGAGTCGCTGAAAAAATACAAGGACATGGGGCAGCGTAAAGAAATTGCTATTTCCTTCCAACTTCAAAAGCTTGATGATTTCTACCTACCCGGAATGAAGACAGTTTACTATAGAGTACCGAAGTGATGACGTCACAAAAAGCTATTTTTTCATTTTGACATTTTTTATACCATATCTCAAAGGAACATGGTGAAAAACATCCAGATCCCAAATTTTATGGCAATTGGCTCATTGGGCCCCGGTTTACATGGCTGCTGTCCTCGAGTACTTGACTGCCGAAATCTTGGAGCTCGCTGGCAACGCTGCCCGTGACAACAAGAAATCCCTCTGTCCCTCTCTATCTATGTATATATATATATCCCTATATATATATATATATATATATATACATATATATACAATGCGAAAGGAAATGAGAGAATAATGGTTGCGTAACTTAACTCAAAGTTCCCCAGAGCTGTCCACCCTTTTTGAAATTTTTTGCAAAGGCTGAAAAAATGTCTCCGCCGGGAATCGAACCCGGGTCGTTGGCTTAGAACGCCAATGCCTTAACCACTAGACCACGGAGACGGGTTAGTGGTTTCGGCGACACCAGATTCAATTGACCGACAGATTGACAAATCTTCAACCTTATTAATTAATTCCGTTGTCGGGGGCAGGTGATTTTGAACAAAGACAAGACGCGTGCCTCAGCTGGATCCAAGCGAATGCTTTGAGATACATGTATACATTAGAATAAAAATATTAACAATATTGTGAGGAAATAACATATACAACAGCTTTGGCAACTCTCGTGGAAATATATATACAATGCGAAAGGAAATGAGAGAATAATGGTTGCGTAACTCAAATCAAAGTTCCCCAGAGCTGTCCTCCCCTTTTGAAATTTGCAAAGACTGAAAAAATGTCTCCGCCGGGAATCGAACCCGGGTCGTTGGCTTAGAACGCCAATGCCTTAATCGCTAGACCACGGAGACGGGTTAGTGGTTTCGGCGACACCAGATTCAATTGACCGACAGATTGACAAATCTTCAACCTTATTAATTAATTAATTCAACCTTCAACCTTCAACCTTATTAATTAATTAATTAATATACATATATATATATATATATATATATATATATATATTTATCTATATTTATATTTATTCTACCGCTTACAGTTTAACTTTCCTATACCGCAATCTCTTTCTTTTATTATAATTCTCTCAATCTTAATCTTACTCTTCCATAAGGCATCCGAGCATGTAATTATGCAAGTCCATGACCAAATTCATCATCTAGTATACTTCCAATGACGATACACAAAAGCTAAAAAAAAAGAAGAATTTTATTCGTATGTATAATTTGCTTGAGTAAAATATATAAGACACACACACACTTTCCCACCCACTCACACTCGTATTGCCTTTAAGTGTTCTGCATATAAATGTAAAGAAACCATTACAAAGCTCTAGATCGATTCGTAAAGAGATTTTTGTTTGTAAATGAAATTAATTTCTTTTCAAATGGAGTTACGCAAATTAGGTTTTTAGAAATGACAAGATGATAGACAAGAAAATGATTATCTACTGCAATGATATAATTAAAATATAATTTTGAAATAAAAAACAGTATGTGACTTTCACTTACTATGAATGTCATATTAATCGAAAAATTTAAATTATATTTTTAACTTCATGCATTATTCAGCCCTAAGAAATCACTTTCAGATTTTGATATTACATCTTAGAAAATTTTAATGAAAAATGATTTGATCTGAAATCAAGATTATATTAAACATCTTTGCCTATGCCTCATGTTTAATAGGGAACATGATTGAAATAAATGAGCACAAATCTATTTTTTCTTAAACCTGACTTTCAAACTATATATATAATAATAATAATAATAATAATAATACAAAGCTTATATAGCGCATCATATTCAGTCATCTCTATGCGCTTTACCAATTATGAAAACTATATATGTAATGTGTATGAATACATGGCATTAAATTACTTTACACCACATTCACTTAAATTACATTAGATTACAGTACAGTACAATACATTGCATTACCTACACACTAAGAAATTAGGGTTCACTTTAAGGTGCAAATTCTGGCGGAGCACCCGTATATCTACTCGGGTGGAATTTTGCACCCCTACGGGTACGCTTTGCATAAACCGGGTTTCAAAATTGTGTAACTTGTAATGTTGAATTCTGCACCCTTCGAGCAGTATTAGTCTTACATGAATACCCACACTAGCATTGTTGACACTTATGTCACAATATATCATGAAGTATAAGACTTATTATTCAAAAGCATAGAAATGAAATTAATTAGAAAAAGAAATAATAAATCCATTTCCATCAGCTTGTGTCGTAAATTTGCTTAAATTGAACATCTCCGTAGTGACGTGTTTCAAAAGAGTAATCGCGCAAAGACTAACAGTAACCGGCTTGCAAGTTGACAGCAACCAACGTATCGCTACTTGTAGGGATTAAGGCAGGAAAATTTGCATAATTCGCATTTTTAAATTATATGGGGATTTTATAACGGCTCATTTTGATTTCAATAACTTTGTAAAAAAAGTTATTGAAATAAGAATACGTGTTTACATTTGATAATTCAGTCGGGATTATATCATTTTAAGGGAAAGTGCTAGTTTTACTAACGGTTACTATACTGATTTGTTATAGGAATAGATAGTATACACTGCAACTTAATAATTGAATAAGTAATCCTAAATGTGAGACTGTAGAAGCCCCCGGGCGTGGCCTGATGGATTTCACCGAGGTCCCCTCATGGCGTGTATTGTACTGTCTGTGTTCTATGTGAGTGAAATATGAAATAACGGCAACTTTAAATGGTCTGCCGCCAAGAGGCGAGAATGGTGATCGATTGTCATCGACGTTGCACCCATTAGGGTGCAGTTATGAACCCAGAGGGTAAAAATGCACCTTATATTGGGGTGCAATTTTGAACCCCATACAGGGGTGCTGCTATTGTACCAGTAGTCTGCACCCCTAGGGGTGCACATCTGCACATATGCACCCTAAAAGGTTCAAGTCTGCACCCTTAATTGGGGTGCAGAATCTGCACCCCCAAGTAAGGGTGCATATCTGCACCCTAAAGGGTGCTGCTATTGTACCAGCTGTCTGCACCCCTACGGGTGCAAAATTG
The DNA here is from genome assembly GCA_025617745.1 of Heliocidaris erythrogramma. NCBI lineage: Eukaryota > Metazoa > Echinodermata > Echinoidea > Camarodonta > Echinometridae > Heliocidaris > Heliocidaris erythrogramma. Next base: position 6,636,600 of record CM046857.1, read on the forward strand.
CACCCTAATTTCTTAGTGTGTAGCATATAAACAAAATACTTGTATATAAAATGAAGCACTGCAATCTCATTTCACTGCAGGTCGAATCATTGTTAGTCTACTTGCTTTAATGAGTACCTAGTATTTGAGGCATGTTGTATTCATAACCCAGTATTGAAACAAAGTGGATTGCGGTTTTTCCTTCTTAGAAAAGCATTATCTTTGAGATGCGGCCTTGATCCTCATACACACATAAAACATCTATTTTAAGTATGTATAATGCATGTGAACATACCTTGCAAATAATTCTAAAATTTAGAAACCTTATTTTTATGGTACCTGCCTAAATTCAGGTAATATCTTGAGAAATTGAATTATGTAATTTCTGTTTCGCATGTAATGTTATTTGATATATTACAAATTACGGATCATACGTTTTCTCTGTCTGTTTGTTATTTCATTATCTATCTCTCTTCGTGTCTCTCCATCCCTTCTCTCCCTTTCTCTCCTTAACTCTCTCTCTCTGTCTCTCTCTCTGTCTCTCTGTCTTTTCTCTGTGTTTGTCTGTCTCTCTGTCACTCTCTTCTTCCTTTACTTTTGAAGAAGTATATTCTTTCGGTCAAATGATATTAAAAGAATTATAAAGGTTAAATATCTGAATTATAAGATGAAAGGGATTAGATGCATTCCATTACTTTCTTTTTGCTTTTAAAATCCCTTTTCATTTTTACTTTAATCGGATTATTGCTTGTCCGCAACCCAATCGGTATTACCGATATACACTTCAAAGGACCAACATTTTTCACAAAAAATACACAATTTGTATAAATGTCTATGACAAGGAAGGGCCTATAGCTTTTACCGATCCCTCCATCATTCTGAAAAGAATACAGTAATTATAATACGTGAATATAGTGGATTTAATAAACTATCACTGGACAATTTTACCAAAGCACTACCTTCTGAATTCATATTGTGTTGAAAAGTTTGCCACATTCCACGAACACGCAAGCAGATACTGAGAAATATGAAGCACAGGGGTATGATCTTATGTGAAAGCCACTGTAGGTGATCTTTTTATTTCATTTCATTCATTGCTTTCTCGTGATGTATGTCGTTTCATAATTGAACTACACTTCAAAGAGAGTATGATTCCATTTTCTCTAGAAAAAAATAGTGTGTCACGAAGGAAAAACACAACATTAAACGACGAAAAATATTTCGTGTGCCTATATGATCCTGTCAAATAATACCGTTTTCCTGCCGCGGAGAATTGGGTTATCTATTCCTCCGACGACCAAAAACCCTTCAGCCTTCGAAGTATTTGGCCTACTACCGGGACGTAATGAAATTTGCCTCAAAAGATGCCGATGAGGATTTAGCATTACTCTTCATTATCATTTTTCTAAAATGTCAACTTTTGAGAGGAACAATTAATGAATGCTTAATGTCGTCATACGAAATATGACATGAAGCTACACAAAACCAAGAAAAACGAGAGGGTTATTTAGAATTATTTTGCATGGGTATTCTTTGGAGCATTGGCGAAATTTTCCTGTGGGAATTACTGGATTCCTTCTATAGCGTAAAGTAGTACGATGAGTTGTTTACTAATTGAAGAGCTTCTTGGCAAGAGAATAAAAGCACTATTATTGCCGTTTATACGTTATGACCTTAAGCTTGCTTTGGTGAAAAACAAGCCTAAAAAATAGCTCGAAGAATGAGGTTATAAAGCTATAAAATGCTTTTAAAAAATTCACTTGCTATGTAAAAGCAATCAACGGAGGTTCAAAAATATAGGTCCTTGACTCTGTAGGTAGATGAAAACATTCTTTAAAGTAGTCAAATCAATGCCCCTTCTACAGAATAGACAAAACTTCCATTCAATTGCTCATCCAGTAATATGTTATGGTTAAAAGATTCCTGATATATTCCCGAAATATTAGGCATATGATTTGTATCTTTATTAAAAGTACTAATGAAAATATAGTGATTTGTATAATAATGATACGTTCATATAGCTATTCAAATATATTCTACTAAGCTCACTACAAGGTATCATCATATCCATCTTTAGACGAACCGTCATGATAAGGCGCTAAAAAATCAAGGAATTTATTCCCACCTGTATCCATTTACTTCGCTTGGGTGGAAAGGGGAAAATGTAGATTAATGTCTTATTAGTGACGAGGCGAGACTCGAACTACGAACCATGTGATCCACAGTCCGGTGACGCATCCACTAGACTAGACCAAGCCACCTCTAGACGTTATTATGTATTAACAAGTTCTAATATTCATATTTCGTAATGCGTAGAGGATATGAGTATATAGGAACTAAATTCCTACTCCATCCTTCGTTTCCTGCAAGAAATGTTTACTTATCTGCAATTGGGGTTAATGTGCTAGTGACCCATATGATGGAACTAATTTTAGAATAGGATCAAAGTACTGATGTAATAATAATAGCTATTCTGCTTGGCTAACACCTCGCTCCCCTTCCACACCGAGATGTATCATCCTAACGGCACAAATGAGACTACGTTGCCTTAGACTTTAACATTAATAGTGCACATTCCCTTAAAGGAGAACAACACCTCTGTTGCCTAGTATCTTCAGGTCATCCGCATGTTTTGCTTCTTTATTGAGCTAATGATAGGCCAGGAGCCTGTCCCGAAATAATCACCCAATTTTACCCATACCATTTGACCCCTAAAAGTTACTTAGACCATCTAAGTCATTGACCAAAAGGTGGTCAGCCTGACGGGTTTAGCTTCCAGAGTCCTCAAAAGAGCCCCAAAGCCGGATCGATTTAACACCATCTTCTCCATACATCACACTTTGTCAGTAGGAAGTATAGTATTACTGGATATTACAAAACACAAAAAATTGACCAAAAAAAATCTGTCGGAATGGGGTGTCAGACGTCCCCTAAAAATTGGGATTAATTTTTCAATTTGGAGAACAGGGACCAAATTTTTCTCAGAAGGAAGAGCTATGGATGTACATTCTAAAAATATAAAAACTGACAAATTTGTCCATCGGGAAGAGGTGTCACGCCCCTGAAATGAAAACCCCAAAGTGCCCTTTGACAACGTTTTGCCCCCCCCCCCCAATGCTCTGTATGTAAAGAAAAACCATTGTTTTCCACTTTGACTATGATAGCTCAAAAGTGTTTTTATTCAATTCAATTCAAATTTGCATAAAGTAATTTTGAGTATAATGATTTTCTTGAGGTGCGATATAGTGACAATTAATGGTTTCATTAATATTAAATTGTGAAAATGTATTGCTTTCTCCAAAAAAAATTGTCAATTTTTTGAGAAAAAAAAAATTAATCGTATATAGGTAAAATGAGGTGATTATTTCGGGACAGGCTTCCAGACTATGAGGTGTTGTTTTCGCACCGCGATTTTAGCCTCGTTTTTCACAAGGCTCGTTAATCTTCTATCAACCAAATTCATATTTGGTGTTTTTCACATTACTGATCCATGAATCCTAATGAGGTGATTGGAAAACTATTACTAGACATTGAAATACCTTCGTTTCAACAACAACACGACGTCGGTGGAAGAAAGAGGGGTCAAAATTTAAAGTATTATGATCGCGAATGCCCAAATAGATTCATATTAGCTTTAATACTTTGAGCAGGCAAAGGCCTCGGCCCAAATAATCATATAAACCCTATAATGTAGTAGTTCAGATAATTTGGCTAACGACTGTCGTCTGAGGACAAGATCAAAGAATGAAGTCCACACAATTATTTGCTACTTAAATCAAGGTCATTCATAAGAATTTTGAGGCCCTGAAAATAACGAAGGACCTTCAGATGTTTGACGTACAGACGTTTCATGTTTTAGTTCGGGGCTAGCATATACCGTAAATCACTTTATATGCATACAGTTTCAATCCCATGGTATTATTCGTCAGTATTCGATATATCTTAATGGAGATTTACAAATTTAATATGATGACTAGCTTATTAAGAAGCAAAGGAAATTCACCCACATCAAGAATTAAAAAGCACGTATGATTTGCATCGTACGATACAATGACTATTACTTCTCAATAATCCGGCATGTCTGAGCAACGCATAATTTGGGAAAAGAGGATTCGATTTAAACTTTAAGAAGCCAGTTTATCATCGTGGTGATTGGAAACTTGGAATACTTCCTTGTGCTGGTGTGTAGGTTCTCTTCAGACAACGGATCGCGTAGAACTCCATTGCATGAATGAAATCGCAGTGGTGCTGACAGAGAATGGCGCCTTTGCGTGCAGCAGCCCAATGACGCGCCTTTTAGCGATGGGTGTGAGATAGAAGTGACAGGGTGAGAAAGGTTTATAGGTCAACGTCGGAATCAATACTTCTGTTCCTTGTTCTGGCTCCAGGGGTTACCACCATGAGCAAGAGCAGATTGATTGACATCCCTTGCCATGCCAACACCACTACTAAATGTCTTCCTCCACTCCCTTCCCTCCTCAAACATCATGCTTGATGCTTTAAGGAGTATTGCCATGTGATCAATACGCCCTTAACCCCTTAGCAAAGTCTGTGGTAAATGGTTACATGGGGGCTGGGGGTGGGGGGAATAACAATTAGTATATAATAATTCGATTGCAAGTACACTTTTATGACAGCGAAATAGAGATTGCATTTGATGTGGGAGACAGTACATAGTTACCGAAGATTTTATGGCAACTTAATTAACTAAAAATATGGTGTAATCGCGAACCATCATCTAGTCAGTAACAAAGAAAATCAATAAGGATAAAGTTGTTCAACAACCAGATAATAAGACTCTTGGTGTTCCCTTGTCGTTGATGCTATTATTTCTTTTTACTGCATATTTACCAGGCAGATAATTATAAAGAAAATGAATTGGAACCACGTTCAATTAGGTTTTCTGTATTGTGTTCGTTTGAATCCTGGGTAGCTAAATTAGAACGCGTGATGCAAATAAACACCCGACTTAGCTTTCCTTTATCTTCTCTTCTGGAGATCCGATAATCAAGTACAACAGTAGTGGCATACTCAGCATAGGGTGGGGCTGGTGTGGCTACCCCCTTCATCATTTCTAGACCGAGAAAAATCAATAAAACTTAAATTTCAAAAGGCAGATCACATTGCGTTCACATTCCAAACCTTTGGGGTTGAAAGGCATTTGAACACCCTCTCATGAGCCTCCCTCTTTTTTAAAGTAGTATTTTACTTTATTTTTCTGGGTGCACCAATGCAAATCCTTGCAGTAATACCGTCAATGCAACTTACAATAACTTACCCAGCGCGGGATTACATTTTAACTGGAATGATAGATTATTATGAAATGAACAAGAAGTAATCAGGTCGTATTGTATAAGTAGAAGGTCCACAAAATGTAATCAGGAAACCTTACAGCTGACGTCTTCTTAATGAGTCTGTCTGTCAGACACGTCAAAAATTCAATTTACCAAAATATAAAGGAAATGATAAGAATTACGGCCTCTTTCTCCACTTCTGAGGATTATATTTACCGCGCAACTATTTTGATGAGATGGTTCTTCATCTGTCTCTCCATGGATATGCTTGTTGTAGAGGCACCAAAAGGGAGATGGTAAGAATATCATGTGGAAGGAGACAGCAATATAGGTCTTTACCAATTTCGGATAAGGAACTAAGATCTAGGCTTCTTGATTAAACTTTGCTTACGAATACCAAACTCGGAGTGTATTTTTTCATTTTCTATTCCCATGGCGTTTGTTTGTAATTTTTTAATGCACCTTTTGTTAAATTCCTTTCCATTTGTCCTCATTTTGTTATCTGTGCTTGAATACGAATCCAAATACTAGTCTACATTCAGGATCTATTAGAGTTTCTATCAGTAGTCAATACATTTTATGTTATCAAGTTATCAAGTTATCAAGATAGATATCAAAGATATGAAGGCGTAGTGGCTCAGTGGTAGAGCAGTGGATCCTTAACAGTAAGCTTCCGGAATCGAAACCAAGTCAACGTTCGGGTGCCCTTTGGTAAGGTACTTACTCTAAGCTACACTGGTTGATTATCTACACGCATATTCTTGCTTTCTTAGAAGTATGGACAAATAAATCATCAACATTATTGTCGTATTTTGAGAATGCGGGAAATTCCAAGGAACTGATCAACCGCTTTTAACTAAACGCTCTGGGAGAGGAATGGTTAAAAATAATAACCAAAAGGTTCGAATAGGTACAGGATGTCTCAGAAGAATAAGTGTATTCCTATTTCTCGGATTCAACGATGCAGTCTCTTCGACTTTGGAACGTTTTATTGGATATAAATTGTTTGTACGGTCTACCTTGAGGTTATTTCCGTGGTTTGTTTACCACTAGTGAACCAAAGAAGGTTGATCTAAGAACCTCCAAGTGGAATGACAGGGTGCATGTTCAGAAAATGCAATCCCAAATTCCTACACAAATATTGAGCATGAAACGTGCTTTCGACGAAAGAGTCTGCTAAAACGTACACTGCAAAAACCAGGGTGTTAATTTAACACCATCTCGGTATCCATATTGGGCTACACCAGATAAGTGTCAAAACAACACCAGTTAGTGTTAAAACAACACCAGTTTGATATTGGTCTACACCAGATAAGTGTCAAAACAACACCAGTTAGTGTTAAAACAACGCCAGTTTAATTCGAAACTGGTGTTGTTTTAACACTTATCTGGTGTAGCCCAATATAGATACCGAGATGGTGTTAAATTAACACCCTGGTTTTTGCAGTGTAGCACACAAGAAACAGCATTTAAAAAAGAGCTTCGCTGGATACTGTTAAGGAGTTTTGCATTCAAATAAACAAGAATTATTATAATACCAGTCATATGTAATATAAATTGATTCAAAAACAATAGAAAGCGGGTATTTAAATGTTAAGATTAACTTTTAAAAGACACTTTTGAGGATTGTGCCTATTCTGCAGGATCCCCTTTCGCTCTCTTCATGGCAACTGTCTGTATCTACCTCTTTCTCTCTCTCTCTCTCTCTCTATCACTCAGTCTATCTTTCTCTTATCTGTAGAGTGTGTAATTCTTTCATATCATGAGTGTTAAGTGTTTTATATTTTGTTTTGCGTTGAAAACAAAACCAACATCGGAACAAAAGCGAAGGCATGATGGTAGTTTAATAACAAATTTATAGTGTTGTCCTCTATCTGGCGCCGTCGTATACTAATTACATATGAGTTTGTGTGAAATCTAGTTCTTACGACTCTTAGTTCTTACAGCGTCGGAGTAGCGATATTTAATCTCATTTAACAGTTCATTATAAATATAAGCTACAAACTATTTCTCTATCTTCTAGTAAATTGCTATTCTCTTCCAATTGATTTCTGTCTCTTATAGGCTAGATGAACTATACCACAAACACCTCAACCATTACCGTCAAGACTCCTCCAGGCCTGCGGGCAGGGGGTCATGACAGTGATTGGATGGTAGGCGTGTATACACATGGTCGAAGTGTCGCCGGCATGTCAAAACCAATTCCCCACTGATTCCTCGAGACGGACTCGCTTAATGATGACGTTTGTTATGGATGTTTTTAAATCATCTGTGATAGACGTTAGACATGTTAGAGCTGCGAGGCTTTAATATGATAAACGTATGGTGGAGATTAGCAAGGAGACATATGGATAGGAAATGTTTTGTTATATAATTCATAAATATATAACGTCGTGGGATTCCAAGAGTAGAAATAATAAAAAAAGCAATAGAACAGTATACTTAATGTACTTTTGTACTTTGCTCATATCCATAAATTACCAAAAAGTGTTGTATACCTCCCCCCCCCCCCCCCATAATTTGATGCGACATAATATCCAAGGAAAGGGGGCAATTAGACACGTATGGAGAGTGGCTCTAAGTTTGGAAGATCTAGCCCCAGGTGGCTTTCTGAATAGAAGTGATTAGCAAAGCAGCTAGCTTGTGCCAGATGATTTCTTTTTAAATAATTGTTCATACTGAGATAACGATAAGAAGCAATATAGGTTCTTTCCCCTATATATATATATATGTATACAAGGAAAGTGGGCTTAAGTTCCGGACGCACATTGTTTTAAGAATATAGGACTAATTAGTAGGACACCAAGGCATTTTCGAATGATTGCCCATATTCAGAAAATTACAGAGAAGATGGTACGACCTCTCCCAAAGATATTTCTTAAAGTTATGTAAAACCCATATTGATGGGGAAAAAAGGAACTGAACGGTACAGCTTATATACAGGCAATATCTGCCAGTAATCGTGTGACCGATGACAATAAGCCGGGTAAATATCTGAAGTACGGTAATAAAAATGCATTTGGAAGTAAACTCTGAAATATTACCATACAGTGGAATTATAGGTAAGCTGTTTGAATCGACTAAATGTATATAAACTAACGAATATTTGCGTGAAGTCACAATAATCGGCGGTTTTTATGCAAATAATCGGGACTGCTACCTCGATTGCTTTATACTTCTCTGCTTATTATTCCAGAGAATTTGTGTTTTTTTTCTTCCAAAATAGTTTGGCCAGATACATGTCTCAATATTTCGTTTTATTCTATAAGAACTTTCCATAGATCATTTTCATATGAGCTACTTCCTTACAGATAATTATTATCGATTAAAAGTACAGACTACAGATTTCAACGCACATGTTATAAGCAGCAAGGTGTAGGAAATAAATAAGAAAATATTTTAAACGATAAACGATTACCCGCCAAGCAATTACATTAATGGCGATATGAGTCGGTAGTGAGTGAGTGGATAATGAAATAGAATGCAACAAATAAGCCGGGGCGCCAAAAGATAGTTCAATTGCAAAAGCATCTGCAATGCCTCCTCAATCAGCATGACTTGCGGATAGTCATTCTACACGGAATGAGGTTAGAGTTCAACTTTCCTAGATTTGACCAAGTTGGTGTATGGTCAACGATGGTTAGGCTATAAATCACAATAGCAGAATCGACTTGTTTTCCCTTCTGAGCAAGAAACGGTTGACTCTATACCAAACACCATTTTTTTGAAAAGCTATATAGTCAAATGATTATGAGTTTACCATTTGTCATTTCGCTATACCTCTCTGGTTTGATCAAGTGTTCTCTGCAACGGCGGAATCCCTCGCCCGATGGAAATCATAATGGATGGTCAATCAGAATCGAAAATGACCATAAAATTGCCCGCCATAATGCAATTTCTCAACCGGGATCGACGTTCTCCGCCTCCTTCATCCTAATGATGATGACGTCTGGCGACGTTAGAAAATCTGATCACATGGAGACCTAGTCTACAGGGTTCAACCTTGAAACTAAACCATTTTACCGGCGTGAGATAACAGGACATCAGCTCAGTATATACTGTATTGGTACGATATAATGTAACTTAAATGAAAAAACAAAAATATAAATCAAATTTTAGCTCAAATAAACTGCATAAATACGAAAGGCATTGGTGTTTTCTAATTTACCTTTTGCTAGGGACCAGCGCTCCTACAAGCACTGCTTCTTTGCTTGTCTCTGCTTTCATTCTCATTTTCGTAAAATTACTCTAATGTATAGTCTTCACTGTTGTTATTGTTTCTTACAACTCAAACAATGATGCATTTTATTTTGCTTGTCATAATCGAAAATGTTTCTGCACTTAGTTTCGTGTCAATTACTTGTTTATATGACTTGTTTAATTGCACAATAGTTATTGTTATATACGAATAATGAAAATGAAATGAATTAAAATCTAAATCTATATCTAATTCTAAAAAATAGAGAAAATGACAACTTTGCGGGAAAGTAAAAACAGAAGATTCGGGGGCTGAAGTATACCCGCAAATGTTATATCAAAAGGAGCAATAATACTGAAAGCCCTTTGTTTAGAGCACAACTTCATCTCATAGGGATTAGCAATTTCCTCAAGGGTAGAAGCTATGTTCAAAGTGACGCTTCTAAATTTTTGTTGGCACAATTATAATTTGAGTTGTATTTTCTGTAAAATGGAAAATAGACAAATATCGGTCAGAAGTACACACTGATCACTTATGTTACGACTTCAAATCGTGCATAGTCCGTTGACCCCCCCCCCCCCCCCCCGAACAGACACATCATCTACTAAAAGAAGTAGGTATACAAACTTTGTAACTGTGTCTCTCAAAGTGGCCTAGTAACAACAATAAAGCTTTAATAGGGAACATGCGATGAGTGTGGGTCGGTCACGGCTGTTGATGTTATCAGCGAAAATTGATATATCGCATCATCATAGAATTATGATCATAGACAGTAGCCGAAAGCTGCGTCAATGTCGGCACTTATCCAGCAAAAATGTGCCAGATCCGATCCGAGTGACCCAGTTCACCCCAGCAGCGAAAGGTATCACGTTGCTAACAGCTTCTTCACCGCGTACACATCCTACAAAAACACACCTCCACAGGCAAAGACCGCGGTATCGCGTTCAGAAATGTGTCTGCATTCACTCAACCACGACAACGTAAGGCGTAATTTGTAGGGCATGGTCGGCGCTAAATTTGAATGTAAAGTCAGAATACTGGATAGAAATGATCGTTAAAGTGCGGTATTTGCCTTCCTTTCACGAATTATTTTAGGTATGCTCTGTGATACATGTAATTGTGTAGTGGAACTTAAAAATCTTTCTTGCCACATATGTTGTACTCTGATCTAATCTGATAACTGTCACGAAAAATCAAAATATCTTAAAGTATGTACCTACGAAAAAAGGGAGCTTTGCAATTTTCTTTTTCCATCCTGTTTTCATAACATATTTGCCTTTAGTAATATTGATGATATTGCATTTGAACATCTATTTAAAAGGAATGGTGATATATACTCACCCATACCAGCTTTTAAATAATTTCCAAAATATTGAAGATTTATACTTTGATGACATGGATCATAATCTTGATATTTTGGATTGTAAATATTACCTAGATGATGATTTTATTTATTAAAGACTCTGGAATTCAAAGAAAATTTTAGTATTATTCATGTTGATTCTCAAAGCTTGTCAAAAAACTTTGATGCAATATCTGATTTTATATTTTCTCTTAATTTTAATTTCTCCATCTATGGATTCTCAGAAACCTGGATTCATGAAAATACAGCACTTATTTTTAATCTACCTGGATATTCATTTATACATACTGATCGCAAACACAGCAAAGGAGGTGGTGTGGGTTTGTAGATATATGATTCTTTGGATTATATTATTAGACATGATATTTTACAATTTTCTAATTATGAGTCTTTATTTATAAAAATTACTATTCCTAGAGGGAAAAATATAATTGTAGGTATTATTTACGTCAAGTAAAAGTCAAGGAGGTTAATATACATTTCCAGTCTTGTTTAGAAAAATTGAATACAGAACATAAACAAGTATACATAATAATAATAATAATAATAGTGGCTACTTGTATAGCGCGCAGGTCCGCCTTTCGACGCTCATGGCGCTGTATAGATAGGTATATATTATTACCCCCGGTCATTGGATTCTGGCACGCCCGCACACAGTGTATGCACATTCTCCACTCCCTGGGGAGCATTCCAGCCAGGCGTCTGTAAAGCGCACACATGCTAAGCAAAGGACATTACCTTTCGCCATCCTACCGGGTACCCATTTAACACCTGGGTGGAGAGTGGCAAATGCAGATTAACGTCTTGCCAAAGGACGCTAGTGCTGCGGTGGGATTCGAACCCCGGACCTCGTGGTTCACAGTCCGGGGACTTATCCACTGATCCACAGCACCTCTACAATGGGAGATTTTGATATAAATCTATTGAATTATGGTAATGCTTCTGTGAATGATTTTTGAGTGCAATACATTTGAATAGCTTTGTGCCCTTAATTGATAAGCCAACACGTGTTACAGAGTCATCCTTATCCTTATTTGATATATTTTTACTAATAACTATGTATCAAATGTACTTTCTGGCCTATTTTACAGTGATATCACAGATCATTTTCGCGTTTTTCAAATAACTCATTTTAAATTTGCTGCGCAATGTACTTCCGCTCGTACATTTCGTCGTGTAAATGAAAGTAAAATGAAATATTGGAAGTTGTTAAAAATGTGAACTCATCTAGTAGTAGTGGTATTGATGACATTAATCCTACTGTTGTGGAAAAAATTATTCATGGTATTGTGAAGCCTTTATGCTTTATTTTTAAATTATCATTCACATCTGGAATAGTACCCATGAAATTAAAAATAGCAAAAGTTACAACTGTCTATAAAAAGAAAGATATCCATGACATTTCAAATTACAGACCAATCTCTGTTCTTCCCGTTTTCTCTAAAATACTAGAAAGACTGGCTTATTATAGGATGTCTGAATTATTATATAAAAATGATATATTAAATGAATATCAATACGGCTTTTTGAAAATCATTGACTTACATGATTACATTGTTAATTCTTTTAAAAATAAATTACATACCGTGTGTGTTTTTCTTGACTTAAGTAAAACATTCGATTCATTTGATTACTCGATATTGTTACGTAAATTAAGTTATTACGGCATTAGAGGACTACCTTATTCTTGGTTTAAAAGTTATTTATAAAATCGAACCCAAGTTGTCTCATACAATGATGTCATTTCAGACTCTCTTAACATTTCATTTGGTGTTCCTCAAGGATCGATCCTAGGTCCTATATTAATTCTTTTGGTTATTAACGATCTCCCAAAATGTTCTAAAAATTCAAATTTATTTTATTTGCTGATGATACCAATATCTTGTATTCGACAGATGATCAGTTATCATTGTCAACTATTTTAAATAATGAACTACAAAAGGTCTATAAATGGTTTAATGTCAATAAACTTACATTAAATAAAGATAAATCAAATTATATATTATTCTATACTGCGAAACAGAAACAAAAAAAAATAATTCTTTGCAAAACTTAATAGTAAAAATCAATAATACGTCAATTGAACGTCTATATTGTACTAAATTTCTGGGTGTATACATTGATCATGATTTATCATGGAATACTCGCATCTCTTATGTCAGAAAAAAGTTATCACAGAACATTGGTGTCATCAGCAAGTTACGCCATATCCTGCCGAAATACATTCTTATTACATTGTATAATACTCTAGTCCTACCGTTTTTATCATACTGTAATATTGTATGGGCTAATACATATTCTTCCAAGTTGGAAGCACTCTTTATATTGCAAAACAGATTTGTAAGAATAGCTTCATCTACATATTTGGCACATACAAACCCTTTGTTCAAGAAGTTATTCATACTGAATATTTATAAATTGAATAATTATTCTGATGCAGTACTACTATTTAAACACAGGCTTGGTCTATTACCCCAAAATTTATGCAACATGTTAACATTAATTTGTTCAGTTCATAGATATAATACTAGAAATAGAATGAAATATTATTTATCTGTTATTACCAAACAATATGAATTACACTCTTTCAGACATAAAGCTCCTTCTGTATGGAATTCTCTCCCATCAGACATAACTTCTGTTCAAAGTTTGAATTTATTTAAAAGAAAGCTTAAATTATATCTTATTTCCTATGATCTCGCGATGTAAACAAAACCAATATTATTCCACGATGCAATTTGGTTTAGGGTTGTGCGGTTACGTTTTTGTTTTGTTTTTGTTGTTTCATCATAAATCATTTTGTATGATTCCATTCGTAACTTTACTTTTATGTGAATTTCTTTCCTGTCATGGTAGCTGTCAAGACAAACCCACTAGGTTTTTATACAGCAACCAAATTCCTATTTTCATTGTCAATCTTTTAATATTTTAATAATTGCATGCAAAATGTAACAATTATGTCTTAGTATACAATTATTATATTACATATTTCTTGGACGTTGGTGTTAATGTTTTTATGGAATTGAATAAAGCTGAACAGAACTGCAGTGAATTACTACTCTAATTGCATTACCCTTTTTGGTTGAAGGTCAAAATGATTATTATTATCTCAACTTAATGACGGATGTCTTATTCCCTCGGAGAAAATAAAAGTCTATTGATTAGATGCATTCACCCATATACGCATCAGTGGCGTAATGAACCAAAAATTAGAGGGGGCTAAACATAGGCATACGCAGCATAATTTTTGTGTACTTGTGAGCGAGCGAAGCGAGCGAGCCAAAAAAATTGACCTTTTTAATGAAAATTTAATTTTTTCACAGATCTAGACCTATATCCGATAGGTAATTTCAAATTTTTCCTCTTTCTTTCTTTTTCCCCCTTTCCCTTTTTTGTGGCGTGGAACATTGGTGGGCTTGGGGACTGCAGCCCTTTCCCCCTCACTCCCCCCCCCCCCCCCCCCCCCACACCAGTACGCCAGTGATACGCATTGAAGAACAACAGGAGAAACTTGTTACTGCCGAGGGCGGAATGTGGCCAGTTTAAAATGCAAATGCATAAAATCAAGATAACGAAATTTCTACGGATTAAGGATTGAGAAAATCTTTGCAAATATCATATTTTCAAATCAACTACGATTCAGCTGGCTAGTGTATGGAGACCCTGTAATCCACAATGTTTTAGCTTCATTTTGAAGGTATCTGTCGAAGCTGGAACTTAATTAAGCCTCATCTGGGCCTTTATAAAAGAAGGCAAATAATTATAAACTGAAACACCAAAGAGTACATTTTGAGAAATGGAATTTTCAATGCTCTTTCTTCGTTTCCTTTTCTTTTTCCTCCTACAGACTCATTTATTCATCATGGCGATGTTTACATCTATTCGGGATTTATAGAATAAATTGGCTGATCAGATACAAATCTTATTTGATGAAAAAACCCAAGTAAAGTCTCATATTTTTTAGGAATTATTTTCAAACAAAGAAAGAAGTCTAGATTGTTCGGTATATTGTTTAATAAGAGAGAGAGAAATGATTAGGTTTCAAGGTTTCATTATTTTCCACATGCTGCCTTTCAGCGATTTACAAAGCAAACAAACATTTAATATATACAAGTTGATATAACATAATATCAAACAAAATTACCATAATAAATGTTTGCATTAATGGAAAAACTATAAAACAGTAATTACATATAATAAAGAATTATAAAAGAAACATATATGGATAAGTCTATTGGAAAGGACAGATTATAGACCCCTTCCTGAGAAAAATACTTTACATTATCTCACTCAATCCCCCCCCCCCTTCCCCCATACACTACAAAACAGAATAGTTATCACACTGGTATAATTTATGTACAAATCATTACATTGGAAATAATAATAATAAGTGATGACTTGAGCAGGAGAAAATAAAGAGAGAGAGAGAGAGAGAGATGGAAGATGAGGGATGTAGGTTGGGGACGTTACACATTTTAATACCTTTTGCAATGATTTCGTTTTCATTTCAGCTCAATTTTTTTGCTCGAAAGGATGTATTCCCAATTGTTCTTACCTATAAACAGTTATATCTATTCAGATTATGTAATGTAAATATATTGATATAAAACAGACTAAAAATAAAAATCCCAAATTGAAGGAATGGGAACGAAAGAGAAGGAAAAGATGTGGATTGGCATGGTAGGTATATAGAAATAGAGAGAAAGTTGAAGAGAAGGAGAAAGGGTGTTTTAAATGAAGGAAGATTACATCAAGAATATATCGGCGTCAGAAACTGACCAAAATAATATTCCAATCAAGGGATACTACCAAGAAAGTTTGCTAAGTGGGTATTAGCTATCAACAGTCATCAATATTTATATATATCAATTCCTTGAAGTAATATTTGCCAAGTGGGTGCACAGATGGTATGCTTTTCTTAGACATGGCGCCCGGCTTCAGAGTACTCTCAAAATTTAATCAACTCAGGTAAAGAGTTTTAATTTCCGATTAGATTTTGTCATAATTATGTTGCTTTATTTTGGTTGTTTTTTCGACATTTTGTTTATACCGTCTATACAACCACAGGTAAGCAAACAAGTACCGAAGAGATAAATACAATGACCATGAAATCATTATTTTAACCCTGCTCTAAGCAAATTTTAAAAAACTCTGTAATAAAACATATTGGAGTCTGTTGAGTAAGCATTCATTGTCACACTTTATCATAAAAATTCAGAATGTTCTTTTTTGAGACGTCATTAAATTTCGCGTTTAATTCTATTAAAGATCTGTATCATGATAGTATAGGGAAAGCAAGGTATGAGTGTAATTTCAGTTTCTGTTATTTATACGTTTCCTCGGCCAAGCGTGATCTACCGCAGGGGTAGATCATTTTGCAAAGTGAAAAGGGACTAGCACCTTTTGGCCGCTAGCTAAGGCTTTACGGCGTCTTCCAACCGATTTCCGTTAGGCGGACACATTGGTGTCCATGGGGACAATACCTAGCACCCATGGCCTGACGTTCCAACACCATGACCATCAATCTATTATGAGCCGTTCACACTGCCGTCACATCATGTTACGCACAAACCATCTTAAGCAGTGCAGTACCCCATGAAAGGTTTTTATATGTACCCAATGCACACGCCCGCACAGTCACGCACACACTCACGCACATAAACCCTCACCGTGATGGTACTTAGAAAGTTTGCGTGTCGTCTACTAAGAGCAAAAAGGTAGTTAACTCTATGCAAAAGTGATAATAAAAATGCAATCCCTGTCTGGCTCTCGGCATATGATCTGATCTCTAGCCTCTTTAACCTCTTAGCTCTATTTATCCTCTGGTATATTCATATCTACGATAGAGCACTCAACGGACTCCAAAGCCATTTGCCATACCAACAAAAGTATGTCGAACACAGTCTAGGTTACAACGATCAGTGTGAATACACCCGCCGTAAGGAACCTATATTCTCAGACATACAAAAGACAGGAAACCACTCAATATTAAGTCATCATCATTGGTATGGTTTCCTTTTAAGTGCTTTACGGGTGTGCACAAATTAGCACCCGGGTCCCCTTAGACCTTAACCATGCCAACAATTGTAGTCATGAAAAGGGGAAAAGGAGACAATTCACTTGTTATTCATGAGCCGTTGCTACTAGTTTACTACATGAAACATTACTCTTGACCATAGAAATAAATATGATTGTATTTTTAAAAAATTATTAGCTATTTCTTCAACCCCCATTCCCAACCATTTTTGTTTACATTTAATGAAGGATTCAATCATGTATATGCAGCATAAAGCTTTTAAAAATTTCGTCACTATATTTGAATTTAGAGGTTTCAGTGGGGGACTTAGGCAAATATTTAAGCCAAAAAGATGTTTAATGACTCGTCTTTTAAGCCCAGCTCTCACGACGCGTCCTTTCGTTACCTAGGCTAACCGAGTCTGTGAAGGTGATTTGCCATACACCGGTTATAAAAAGTATTGTTTGGATTGTTGGACCTATCACACTTTCATGACGTGCAGAAGGCCTTAAAAATCACTGACGCGGTCCTTACGTCAGCAAATGGCTTCAGCCAGTTCATTGCCCATGTCACTGCTTACCCCAACACTGAAATTTTCTTTTGAATTAGGTTTGTGTAGAACCGCTGATCAGCACATTCGGCCGTGATGCGAGGAGCACTCGCTAGCGTTTCATCACGCCATGCGCGAAGTGGTCCTCGATTTTGTAGGGGTATTGGATCAGCAGGTGGCTTTGCCAAACTGAGTTCAACGCATCGACACATGGAAGGTTCATTGTAGTGATGGCGACAGCACGTCATCGTGATCTAGTGCAGTATGATGACGGCAAACACACGCCCACCCTCTGGATGTGATCCCAGGGAAAATGGAATTAAGAATCGCCTCATCTTCTCACCTTATGTGTCGGAAGAAAACGGAGAGGCACTTCTTCAAGGACACCAATGCTGTGACATTCACACTATCATGACTTCTCCTGACGATTTACTCTCTTCTCCCACGCGTGTGTTTATCAAGTTCTCGAGCTAGGCATTGCCTCTGCACTGCATCCATGGATTTCGAAAACTGCGAACATGGATTTAAGCTATGTGGATGGAGAGCCATACGTATGTGTTTACTACATGAGGAAAATGTCCCATTGTGAAGCCACAAATTGCCCCCTTCTTATTTATTGTGACGATATAACATGCCCTTTACAAACATATTCTTATCATGCTTCGCGATTGGATGTTTGCTCGTATTAGGATTTTGAACTACAAAATGTACACTATTGATGGATTGCCCAATTAGCAGGATTAGGTAGAGTGCATCATAATCATTTATTCACGACGCTTCGTTTTTGATAATAACCAAATTGGTATAACAAGTAATGGCCGTGTGCACCGTGATATTTACATAATATCATTTTTGACAAGATACTGTTTTATGCACCTCAGACTTGGTTTATTTCAAAAAGGTTTCAGTACTCCAGTTGGCTTGATTCTTTGTTTTTCCCCATCATGTTAGTCATAAAACGCAAAATACTCCATGTATTGAATTTTTGTATTGAATTTATTTATTGTCCAAGGAGGAGTTTGTTGTACACTGGAAGAACATGATAAGTACAATACGTAACAAATACATGAAAAATACATGTGAAATACATTACAAAATACTTTTCTTGAAACAACAACCAAATTAGAAATTCATCAACACAAAAAGAAAATGAATAATGCAAAACCAACTAATAAAACCCATGGAGTTCAAGTGTTCCAATATGTTCCCTACAAACTCAGGAGAAACTGCCCTCACCCCCAGGTTATATCTTATACTTAGCTGCCCTTATCTCTTAACTCTATCATTAAATATGTGAATTGAGTTGTGAACAAATGATTGCCTTAGTAGGGATGTCTTGTTTTTGAGGGTACATAAACGCAGCCCAGACCTATTCAATCTATATTCTTCAGATAGCGGATGCGATGGATTTTCTGTACTTTATTCATCATACTATCAATGTACACACTTTCAATTGTGGAGAGTTGGTTACCAATAATCTTTTGTGCAGTTTTACGACGGCGTTCCAATTTATCCTTGTTTGCCTTTGTCAAATTTCCGTAAAAGCACATCAGATTAAAGGTGAGAACTGATTGGATAATAGACCTATAGAAAAGGACCAAGATTGTATCGTCCACATTGACTTTCTTCAGTTGTCTTATGAAGTATAGCCTTTGATTTGCTTTTTTCATCATGTCAAATGTATTACCAGACGAATCGAACTTATCTGAGCACCGTTTACATTGAACTCACGCCACGATTACAATATGAACTAATGGCCATCAAAAAGTAGATGGGTATCAAATTACAAAATTAGATTATAAACTGAAACTTAATCCATTATTTATAGCTATTTTGAAAAGTTATTTGTATACTTTTCAATTTGGTTGAATTGTGTATGAAAGTTCAAAAGAAATAAACATTTACTGCGTTGGGTTAGGGACATAAAACCTTCGATTTTCAACAGGGATGCGTTTCGAAATGGATCTAGATGGGCTATTAGCTCATTCAGCGTTAGAAAGATCTAATAGAGCTGAGCCAAGCCAGGTGCCGGTTGACAATATGCTCAAAGCTGTACGCTGTATACACGGTACACATTGGGCAGCTGTTGAACTATGTACACGTACTGCAATAATTGTACGACAAAATGCTCGCCCCAGGAAGGTGAAAACCATCCCTGGAAACGGGTTTGGGATTTCCCTTTTTTCAAATATAACGAGTGGCACGTTACCTCAGAATCTCTCAGTAACAGTATTACGTTTGTAATTATGAATCCATTGGTTATGGATTCATCAAATACTATTCGAGAATACGAGCCTCTGTGCTTCTGCTGACAGAAAAGCATCTAACGGTCCGGTGTCACATTGATTCGTCCTGAAATGTAATCATTCAAAACGCTATTCTAATTCTGATAAAGGCCTTAAACTGTTGACATCACACTGACACTAAATCTTTCTTTCATTGTTTCTTACAATCATTCAAGTACTCTGTGCCGTTTATGATTTTCGAGAACGAATCCTTCATTGGTATTTATTTCCGAAGAAAGCACTTTAAGCAGTATAATATTGCGTAACATAAGTGCGTTATTATAAAACATCTTTTTTTCAAATGTAACATAGAGGAAGGCTAGATGATGGTAGCACGAAGGGACACAGGAAAATTTTGAGGCGAAGTGCTTTTACTTAGGATAATTAAGTATCCATTCTTCTATTTTCTTCTGTTTCACAAAGGAACGCGTAATATCAAGAGAAGGTATTCTGCAAATAGTTAACAAAACGCTTTCATGAATTTATTTGTAGTGCTGATAATTATTTGGCAAGATTGGTTCAGGTTAAAATTGCTTGTGGTTTCAGGAATAATATGCTCATATACAGTCTAATTATGTCCCTGGTTTTATAAAAAAAGATGCTCGCATGGTAAATTGAAACTTTTAGATCAGCTCTATAGACTACAATAGAATATGGAAGCTATTCTACCATGTTTCTGAATTGTTTAAGAATGATTAAAATATAATTTGATATGCGTTTCTGATCACTGCTTATGATAATAGTCACTTTCAGTCTTTCAATTGTTCTTTAGGTTGTCGTATTGCACTGAGTTACGGAAGGGATTTCGGCTGAAAGAAAATTTATTTAAGAAGGACACGTTTAAAAAATTCCCATAATAAATGTATGTGTTTATATTCAATTGGTATATTGTAACAACTGTATATAATGAAACATGTAAACCTCCCAAATGTTGACATGTGTTTATAACAATTAAAAAGCAAACTGACAAACGAACTTGAAATTATTCAAGATTCTTCATGAATAAATATTTTGATTAAAATATTAGAAAAATAGAGATGAAACGCATCAATATATCAAAAGATAGGGAATCACTGATACGTGACATAATGACAGGTGCTCATTCATATGTCAAAAGAAAATAAATCTTCAAAAAGTAATTTACAATAAGCTGTTCATGATTATTAAGGAGCTCTTGTTTATTTATTCCTGGTTCAAAATCGTACGAGCGTTGAGTTTAGATTTCGGTAGTGAGTGAGAGAGAGAGAGAGAGAAAGAAAGAGAGAGGTAGAAGAGGGAATAAATTAAAAAGACTAATAGGGTGTTGCAAGAAAGTTACAATCTATTGCAAATTGTAAAGCAAATTAGAACAACCATTCTGAATGGTTCAGGGTTTGCCCATTCAAGAAGATGCGCTTGCAACAATGATTTTGATTGGTCAGTACCGATCACTTGCAACTTGCAATCAATCGCAACTTTCTTGCAACACCCCATAAGACGGGAATATGACAATAAAACCTCAAATTTCCCTCAAATTTCCCTTTATCTATTATCGCTTTCTTATTTTCTCCCCTAATTTTAAACTTCAAAGCATCCAGTGGGTTTGATGTCGCGTTACCTCTTTATATCCCCCCCCCCCCCTCTGTGATAAGTTCATACTTATCCCCAAAATTTACACAATAAACCCTACCTACTTACTTCTTTTATTTGACACCTGACCTGACCAGTCATTTCTAAACTGCAGTAGTTCAAACCTTACAGTGCTACAAATACAGCTGTAAACATAAACAACAAGTAAGATTCCTAAATTGATCATTCATGATTCACTTTCATTGCTAACCTTGATTCAAACAGTGTAGTATCAACATGGCAATGCATTAACCCATTTTAATATTTCAATATGAAAGAATCCTTCGGTTAGAATCATTATATATATACGTATGTCTTTCCCCTTACCTAGAGAGGAGGGCGAGAGTAGTCATTTCTAGACCCATTGTCATGGTCAGTAATACAACTAGAAATAAAATCAGATCAGTACCGCGTTTTCCCCCTTCAGGGTGAATAATACCAAGCTTTGAAAATAGTACACTTTTTCTGACAGATGATGCCTCCCGAACATTTCCAATATCAAAGCGATACAGAGTTACACCCAAACAGACATTCATAAAGTCATGTAGATATACCTCGAAACAACCTCAACCACCATCAAAATTTGCAATAAAAAGCCAGTCCGTTGCTGGATGGCGTGTTCAGATATTGCCAGACACAGATGTACGCCGCAGGGGAAACACGCAAGGCCTGGTCGTGTAATTAAAATAGGGAGACTTCACGAAACGGAAATGAATAGGATTTACGATTTAAAGAACACTCGGTATTCTTTTCATTTATATTCTGCTTAATCCGGTAGCAGTCTCAAATCAGTAGGGTGTAAGGGAGAAATTGTGCCACAGCGTTTTCGCTCATTCTGACAACTTTATTCTAAAATTCAGGTTATTGAGAAATATTTGCCGCAGACTCTTATATATTTTCAGACAAGTAGCATAAGCAAAACTCTGTTTTGCAAAATAATGCATTTTTTAAAAAGCAGGCTAAAAATGGTTAGAGTATGTTATTTTCAAAGATCAAGAAAAAAGCCGCGTCCCTGATATTTTACCTCAAATCTTCGACAAGTTCATATCTTTCTAATGGTCCTACCGGTCTTTATGATTCTAACTTCTCCAACATCCCCATCTTTATCTAACTGTATCTCCCCCCCCCCCCTCTATCTCTCTCTCTCTCTCTCCTCTATTATCCACTCTCTTTCTTTGTTTCAGTCTTTCTCTCGCTTTCTCTTATTGCATCAAGCAGAAGACATTCAAAGACATAAATGCCAATTTGTAATTAGATAAAGGAAAACTACTAGTCGGTAACACTTAAACACTTGGTCTCTGTCCTGACTGTCAAGTTTGAGCCAGATCACACCAAAAGAAACTAGTTAAAAAATAAAGAAATTCTGTTTGCAGGTCTCCTTTATTCAATATTCATTTTTAACAGGAGACTAATGGAAAATATTTCCAAAGTGAAACAACTGTACAAAAAAAATGGATATTTATAACAACTGATATATTGTAGTGTTACACCGAACACCAAAAATAAGATGCCCTAATGCCGGCAATTTTATAATAACTAGAGTCGTTAGGTGGATCAAATGGATCACAAATCTATACTTCGATCTAAACACTTGTCTTTTAACAGTATGTTCCAGCTGAAACCAAAAACCAACTCACAACAAGATCTTAGTACTTTAAGTTCATTCAATATTGCTTGTTATGTTTCAGAAAAAAAATCTACAATATTAATAACAAGTACAATATTAATAACAAAACAGTCCATAATTATGTCCCAGTTTGAAAGTGTCTGTATATGAAGATACTAATCACGTCTCTCTCTGAAAAAAAGGTTGAGTTCATCCATGTCCGATTATTCAAGCGTAGTTGACGATCTCAGAAATTCTATTTGGAGAATTGAGTATAAAATAAGAACGGTCTTACCCCGTAGTTGGCGACACCTGGAATGGTGTTATAGAGTTCTGGAAAATCTGCCTTATTCACCCATGGGTGACGATGGTTGCAAGGATGACGGGGTTCTGCCACGACGACCGATGGGAGGCGTGGTCGTGTAGAAAATGACTCTAAATCTTGGAGCACTGGCCTCCACAATAAGCAACAGTCACACAGTGTCCACAAAGCCGATTCACTAAGAGGGAGATTCTCACATTTCCTGCCGTTCCACAAAGTACAAGTTGTTCCCACACAGAAAGGGCCCACAAAGGCGGCTCCGTAGTTGAGTCCAGACACGCGGGCAGCCGGGGCGTGGCCGAGCTAAAGCCGAGACCCCATCAAAAGGAGAAATTAACTTGTGGAAACAGGCTTGGTTCTCTATAGATGAAATGGCCATCTAGCAGTCTTACACAGATTACAAAGCTAAGACACAGGTCTTCTCTCTCCAAAGACAACAAGGGAGAGTGCCAGTAGAAGCTACACATGTCAGGAAACCCCTAGCACTCCTAATTACTCCCCAAAAGCACATACCATCCCATTCAGAATCACTCAAGCTCTCACACACTCCCTATAGATACGAATTTGCATAACAAGCCAAAAATGTAGCTCCTCACACTGCAGGTCCTGCAATAAAAGAACAAAAATGCCTAACTGCTGGAGAGATAATGAACTCATGGATTTATGTCAAAGAAAGAAAGGGTTCAAACCTGACACTGACCATATTTTTTTTCTTCCCTTTTTCTTTTTAAATATATTTTTAGATGTCGCTCTGTAAAGTTTTCCAATGGTATAGAAGTCGAGGTCTTTCTTTCGACCTCTTCACTCATATCCAGCGACCCTATAAAAGGTCTTAAAAAGAATTGACAGGATGAGCCAGTCAAGATCAGAACTTTCACCTCTGTCTCTGTCTGTCTGTCTGTCTCTCTCTCTCATTATCTCCCTCTTTCTTTCACCTTCTCTATTTCTCTTTTATTTTCTGTAAGGCATGTGCATGTTTTTCTTTAAAAATCATTCTACCTCTCTACAACAATTTATCTTTCTTTTTATGTACCTTGCCCTATACACACTATCTCCATATCTTTCTGCCCGCGTCTCTCTCACTCTCTCTCTATCGCAAGAAACCTAGTCTCCCCAATCGCCTGCGATTCACCTCCCACCGGGAATATTCATCACAACACCGTCTATTAAAGCAATTTTCACCTACGTTGCAACTCAATTGCCACATTAATGATCTCTTCTTTCAATTACTCAAATCAGAAATGTATATTTTGCTGAAAAGTTAGGGCAATCGAATCTGCGGGATCTTTTCATGAGGTCATTCAAAAGTGTCATGTCCGATCTACAGATCTTTGATTAAAATACAAAGGCTTTTAATGTGATGTAGACAAAATAATGATAACTTATTTCTTTATCATGTTAAGACTAAATGTTGAATACAAAGATTATATACGTATGTACCAATATACTTATTTTGACATTATGAATTAACATTTAATGCCCACCGCACACTATACGATCGACTGCGATGTGATTTTAGAAATATATCGCAATAGCATTAAATATGGGCATTTACATGTAAACAAATAATATCTACTTGATCCAGGTTTCGAACCATGATATGAATGCTAAAAATTGAGTTTTGGTACGCTGTTAGCTTTATACCAGGAATAAGGGCAAGAACAGTTTCAAATCGTAGACAATCGTAGGGGGACTGCTCTGACGTCACTACGACTCGGCGCCGATTTGGCCTTTCCTCGGACTAGAAGCTCCCAATAGGCAGTATTGTTTATTTTATTATGTATATGACTATTTAGAACATCAATCAAAAATATTTCATGTGTTTAATTGTTTATATCAAATGCTATTACATTTTCTTCTGAAATCGGATCGCAGACGGATCGTATAGTGTTCTTTGTTTTTAAATAAAACAATATAATTTTACTATTTCTGGAAAACTTTACATTTTGAAATTTCCTCCAGCTCTTTCTCCCCCCCCCCCCCCCCTCTCTCTCTCTGTTTACCAAACAATCTTGTAGGGCGAACATACTCATGTCTCAAAGGGCATTCCACTTGTTTCTCTATCTCCGTCTGTAAAGATTCATAATCTAATTGTTTACCTCTCAATGAAAACCTCGATCAAGTCAGAAGCTGACCTAACAAGAGAGTCAGGAAGCAGAAGGAGAACCGGCTTACTGGCCATTATACTTATAATCAAACCCGGATTCAGGGACGCCCGTCGCAAAACAAAATCCACTTGCACGACAACATTTCCAATATGTCGGATTACACGTCATGTTGTCTGCACTTAAATCTCCGCATTGGGCCAGCATTCTGAGTGAGCTGGAGGCATCGACAAGTGTTTTTCTTTCCTCTAAAGAATAATATTTTTTTCTGATAGAGCTCTCGGTTTTCCTTGGAATTCGCTATTGGACAGTCAGATACGAATTATGGTCAACGATGATTATTGCACTGTAAACAGTTGAAAGGTTTTTTTTATTTTTCATCAGAATTTGCATTGTAATATTATTATAACTGATCTACGACGAAGTATCAACTGATTGAAATAACCTTCACGTTGGGGAGGGAGGTCATTTTTAACCCCCGGTACAAAATTCACAATTAGCACTCGATCGCGAGACAACTTTTAAAATGTTCCATGGCGTTTGTTTTTTCAAAGAAGTTTCACTCATATTTTAAAAGAGAGTTTGAAAAATTGGGTTGTCTGACATGATATAGTTGACATTGAACCAAAATCAATTATGCTATCGTGTAAAACACACACATAAGAACGATTTATCAATTTTGCATCAAAATATTGACAATAATGCATTCATGACCATTTGCATTAAATTTTCTGTTGGCATTCTCGAATTGTTTGTCTTATGTGAAACGATTTCTTCCTCTAATGGGGAAAATTTCAGTATAAGAAATATTAATGGTCTCCGTATATCATGTATATGGGAATGAATTCATCTCATCTTCTCCTTCCGTTTGTCCTCATTCTCTTCCTCGGTTTTGATGTTGTTGGTGTTTATTTGGCCACCGTCTTTTTTTTTCCTTCTTTTCCTTTACTCTTGATAATTTTACGCTTAGGTCTGACGGTTCTTAGCAAAACTCCGAACAATTTCTTTTCAAAAACATGGGAGGACATGTACGTAAAAGCCTTATGTCAACCACTTTTCCCCCACCATTTCTCATCAAAGTGCGATGTAGTTTGGAAAACAGCTACGTCTGCTACAGCTACAGCTAAGTCTGAAGACAGAGAACAAACACTTATTAGATTCGTATGATCATTTCTCCAAATATTGTGTTATGTTATATGTACAACATTGGAGCGTCTCCTTCTGCCTGAGAAAAATGGCGCCAAATATGATACTAGACTCGTGATCAATCGTAATAATGGAGGGAAGAATTTCCCGCGCCACTCAAAAGCTCGTAATTCAAATCCACATGCTCAATCGATATTTCATCTACTCTAAACATTTGCCATTTACAACGAAATGGTCACGAATACATAAAGATAAACAAATCGCTGGGTCGAATTGTCCTAGCCTATTACCAGTAATCGCTACGAGATTCCAACGGCAATTGTTTGGTTTTATTTATTTCTCTGCAAATACCGAACAAAGCTCAGTTTCCAAAATGACTTTCGTAAAGAACGTACTTCAATTCGGTGGATCAATTTGCAGAAATAAAACGACAATTTTGTAGCAATATACCGATAAATCCCCCACGTGATTGGAAATGCTAGTATATATTACAGAATTCGGTGTCATTTTCTTCAATGATCAATACATATTTAGATACCTTCATTGTTTATGGGTAGTATTTTTCTTAAGATGAGGGCTTATCGAAGTGTTTGTGTGTGGGGATATGCGTGGGTGTGGGTGTGGGTGTCCTATTTTTCTCATCAACAGAAGACGCTTGCATTCATGGCCGCATACCAAATCTCTCTCTTATATCTTCTCCGTCGTTAAAAGTTTGATTGGTATCTTGTTCGATCTTTGGATCGCTGTCTCTTGATGGATTTACTGAGGGTCTATTCTCTGTTTGAGTTGGCTCCGAGACGTGGCGCTCCTTCTTCAACGCGGAAGTTTAGCGATGGAGAGATCACGAGCACAAACGGAGTTGATTGACGAGTAGAGGAAACAACAATCTCCATTTAAGCGATCGGGTTGCCGTATACTCGCCAGTCTGTGCCCTGCATACAAATCAGATGCTTCACTGGACAGGTATATTTTGCGGTGCTCTTTTTTTTTCCATCGCTATGATTAGCGTTTGGTCCACAGCTATAGTTATCGGTGGTTTGATTTCGTTCATGATGCAATTATTTTGCTCGGGTATCATCCCATATCGATTAAGCTATAAACATTACATTTGTTGAAATATACAATCTTGTTAGCTTCTCACTACAAGGCAGAGCATGTCAAAACCTTCTATCTCGATAAAGCTGGCAATAGCAGCATCGAGTTACAATCGTTGTAGTGAAAGGCTAGTCCTGAATAGGTTGTAGCTCCATCAGATTTGAGCAAGTAGTCTACTTCCTCATGAGTCATGACTAATGCACATGCATGTAGTGTAACACTAAATAGACATGAAATATACGTACAATCCAATAGAGAAGTGTTAATACGGAAGTTCGAACTCTATGAAGACTGAACACTTGCTTCGAAAGACACCTAATATTGAAACCTCCTAGAAGTATAGGTATGATTTGGGGCGGGGGCTATTTCCAGGGAATATCCGAGGGAAAATTCTCCTGGGATAGATATCCAGAATCGGAATAGAACCTCCAGCAATATTGCCCAAGAAAATGAGATCAAAGATTGATTACCAAAAAATGGTGAGGCATAAGTTACGTAAAACAGCAATTTCAATTCAAATATCGAAAAGCTATATAATCTGTTTCCTCCCCGCCTAGGTCGTATTCCACTATAATGTCCTACTTCTTTTAATTATCCATCTTACTTCATCAGAACAATCTCATCACAGACACTCCATGCCTTTTCTTCATATTACGATCTCAATTTCATTAGCAAGCTAAGATTGGGTGTGGAATACCTGTCCAGAGAGATTTGACATCACGAGACTATCTTCAGTTTCTGCGTTAGAACTTAAGACATGCAAGGCGGCAAGCTTGAAAGCTTCTTTCGCTTTTTGACGATTCACTGCACGCCCCATAATTGCCTATCAATTGTGCATGAATCGAATATTCGGATAACAACCTTTTAACATTTTAGACAAGACCCTGTAATTACTTTCCATTTGACCTAGTGTGGTCTCTTTAAAAGAACGTCGCTCGTGAAAGAATTAATATCCGAAATCAAATTCCTTCAGGTAAAACACGGGCGTGAGAATATTCTACAATGATGAATGGATATCACACGGCATTGACAATGAGCTTCAAAAGCTCGGGAAATCGATAGCGGAATAAAAGGACCGCAGGAGTCATGAAATCGTACAGATCGAAGAAGACCAGGCTAAATCCAGTTGGCGATTTGACGATTTATCGAGAATTGCCTTAAAAGCGGACTTTGGTGTGGTATCGACAGAAGGTATATTGAATGGCGCCATTATTACAATGTGAACGAGTTATGAAGAGAGATAGAAGGAGATAAGAAGAGAGAGATTGGATGAGAGAGTAAGTATGTGAGAGTGTGTGTGCGTATGGGTGTGTGTGCGCGCGCGCGTGTGTGTGGGTGGGTGTTGGTGTTAGTAAACAAGGAGAGAGTGAGAGAAAGAGGGGAAATAAAGAGGGAGAGAAGAGGTATGTAAATAAAATAAGAGAGATAGAGAGAGAGAGAGAGAGAGAGGAGATAAAAAGGATATTGTGTAAATGGTGAGATTTACAGACAAAATGTTTAGAATTCAGGTATTTGATTGAAAGGAAATGCGTGTGTGAAAAGAATAAAGAGTGAGAGAGATGAATAAAAGATAAAATTATGTATTCAGAGGAGGGGAAAGAATTAGAGGGCAGAGAGAGAGAGGGAGAGAGAAAGAGAGGATGGAGAGGGAGGGAGGGAGAGAGAACGGAAAAGAAAGCGGGAATAAGGCACATCAAATTTAGTAATGATGTGTAAATAAAAGAGACAGGAAAGAGAGAAAGAGAGAGAGAGGGGGGGGGAGAGAAGACGCAGAAAAGCGATTATGTAGAGAGACGAGAGCAAGACGGATACTTATTTGACCAATGATAATAATAACAATAACAGTCTACGGTTCACGCAAGTTTACTTATCATTTCATTATTACAAGTCCTTCTCTAATATATATTCCTCCTCTCCACGTTCCCTATTTAGATGTTGACCTTTTGCAGTTTACGTCTATGAATAATATTCCTAAATAGAGAAATGACCAGACGATTTCCAAATGATTGCTTTTTTGATTTTGTCTGTTATGTTGCCGCATCCTTGAATATATTATTTTTGATTATTCAACATTCCGTTTTACTTTGAAGCTAAAGGATCAGAGCGGGTATCATCATCTGGCTTCATACAAATAAAATGATTGACATGATTTTTTTAATACTCCGCACATTTGAGGAGGGGGGGGGGGGCTGTTTTGATATGTCATAATCTGTATCTACGTTTTACGATCAGATATACCTGATAATGTAATTCGGGGATAAAAGGTAAAGGGATGAATACAATTTTGTCCATATTTTAAAAATCATGTATCGTCCATGGTGGAAATCTAAACCAGATGTGAACATGTTATGTACCACCATGTCAGTCAGTACGTCCTCTAGTTGACATTGTCGGTATCGAGCATCATAGTGGAACTGTCTCTTGACCCCCCCCCCCCCCCCCTCCCCCTCCCTCAACCAGTTTGCGGGATTATAGTATGCCTCAGATTGGGGGGAAAATGGCTTAAACATTGCAAATTTTTTGCCCCCATATCTCCTAGGCCTCGCGTGCCTGTAACCCCCCCCCCCCCCCTTAATTATATTTTCCTGAGTACGCCGGAGTCCATGTACCTCATGGTACCTCGTGGACCTGTCTGCTTAAACTAATGAGTCGGACGGAAAGCGGGGAACCCGTCGAAGGATCAGGTAAGGTCAAAAACCGTTTGTCAGATGGTGGGCTTCGATATGAGGAAGACGTGTGAAATAGGGATGACAACCAGATAAGGGTGTGATGAGATGAAGAGAGACAGAGACGTGACACAGCAACAAGACTTTTATTCCTGGAACATTAATTGAATGATCAAAGGCGTTGGAACCAGTGAAAAGGTCCGCCAATTTGGACAGGGGAAAGCTGAAGGAAATTGGACCAGTTAAAGTGAACGTGCGATGTATAAGATTTTAAAGCGAAGAATGATATACAGGTAGAAAAAAAAACAACAAGAAGGGATTAAAAATGGCAGGAGATGGAATAATTATGCTAAGTTCCTTAAGTACGTGAACCAGATTGTTCATAAGCGAGTCACGAAATCATAACAACGTAGCAGTTATATCGAAACAGATGGGAGTATATAAGAAATAGCTATTACCAATTAAAAACTTTATTCATTCCGCCATGCGTGCGCCAAACCTCGACCACGACCGCATCAATATTAGCAGTAGACCACGCATGATGATAGCCTGCTATCAGGGGGAATGTTTACCAATTCCAATCTCTCTTTATCTGACAACATGGCGACTGATAATTTACGAGATTCATTCCAATCTTGATATTCAAGGAGGCTTTGAAAAATATTCCCTCGGGCAGGTGGCTGAGCATCTCACATTAAATTACCCATCGCTTGAAAACGCTGACATCCACCTTCTTTCGACATTAATTAACCTTTAGGCAAAAGAAGAGTTTAGGGAGGAAGCGGCGGGGAAGGGTGCTCTGATCACAGCTAGAGTAACTGTTCCGCATGGGATGCTCGGGAAGCCATGGGGATGGATGTTATCAGCCATATCATATTGCCTTGAAACAAGAAGCTTTAGCGAGCAAGATCAGGGTATTGGAGGCAAAGAGGACAGTGTCTCTTAAAATGGCGCCAGCACTAAAATCAAAATCTGATGACCTTGTGTTCCAGGATAAATGCGTTAATCGTTAAATTAACAGTAGCAGAGAATGATAATAAATTAGTACCTTGCTTGTTACAATAACGGGTCCATCAACATAGTTTTTACAATAAAATCAAATTATTGATTTTATCAATTTAATTTCCAGTATTCAATTAATTCCATCCCTTCATTTTCAGCCTTATTCATTAACACTAAGTTTAAATATACAAGAACACTAATGAGAATTGTTGATACTAATGGGAAAATTATTTTATTGGAAAATTATAACTTAGTTTTTGGAAAGTAGGCTGGAATAGGTAAGAAGAGGGCTCAGGAGAAAATTCGTTGATGAACTTATGAAACATGAAACAAACAACATGAACAATATGAAACAAACAAGAAGAAACAAACGAGTAGTAGGCGACACTCAATTTTTTCAGTTAAAATGTAACTGTAAATAAACTAAATAATCCTTCCATTGTGATATGTAAACGAAAGCATAGATGAGTGCATTCTTAAGAAAATTTTTTAAAAATTCATAATAACATTTAGATGAAGTGGACGTGGGGGAAATGGCGTTTTTAGGACATGAAAACAAACCCCTGCTCCGTGACCACTCTATTACGGCATCAAGTAATCAGTTTATGCAAGGTCTTGAGTACGACCACGGTTTACTCTTCCTGATCTTCATCAAGCAACAGGCCGCATTCTCGGGCACGCCTGTTGGTATAGATTGCCATGTCCGTTGTGACGGTTTCAAGGACTCTTCAAGCGGCGAATCCTTCACCGCCGATATGCCCTCATCATCACCACCTCTTGAAAATTTAGCTGTCCGAATGCTGGGTTCTTAAGCAAGAATTCTCTTCGGGGCTGCTCTCCATATTCACTCGTAAGGCTTGTGACATTCTGGTTCACATGGAATGTAGAGGTACGTGGTAGACTTCAAGTCGAGTGCGTAACCGAGTTAGACTTCGAGGAGATCACTGGTGTCGTTTTTATCTCCGAAAACTTTGATGAAGACATTGTATGTGATTTTTTTTGGTTCTGTCTGTAATATTGTGGGTGGGGAAATAGTTATAGTGTGCGTGGGCGTTTAGGGGTGCGGGTGTCGTGTGGATGTTAATATATTTGGATATTCGTAATTACTATTTGCGCATGTGCAAATAAGGGTCGTAAAATAACAGCGATCGGTACTCCACATTGATAAGTGAAAAGGTTATTATATCAATTTAGGATCATTTGGGAAGCAAATTTTGAAATAATAGATGTATATTCCTTTAAAAAAATTGGAGGATGGATAATAATTTAACCGCGGGTAAGAAACTCGATTTTGAAGTTGCATAGCTGGTCAGCTGTCGCAAATGTAAACATGGTTGAAACGATTTAGTCTGGGACGAGATTCACAGGCAAAAGGATAATGTCTCGGATTCGAGACCCCAAAATATCGAATTGCAATAAAAACAGAATCATCAAATGGCTTACTCAAGTATTTTTGCGATGCCATCTTAAGCGAGGACCGATGTTGGGATATGTCTCGGAGTAGAGGGTGCGGGGTGGCGACACTTGAAGTTATTTCGTTCTTGAACGGCGCCTAGTTCATGTTGCTTATGGCTACTTATTATCTTTTGAAGATGGACCAATATCACCCAACCCATTTAAAAAAAAATATTACTTTCTTTGAACTTTAAACTGTAGGAAAACACGATTGTATGCTCTGTCGTCCATTTCTAACGATGACCAAATTCAGAACTTCGGTCTTGGACCCAACGCTATAAACCGAACTTACCTTTAGCCGTGACCTAACCCAAAGCCCGATCGCAACCTAATTCCTAATGACAGAATGATATCTTTGTGGAAATAAAGCAAAAGTGGAGTAAATATAGCAATGCGTTTCAATGTAGGAAGAAATGATTTGTTTCTGATCATAATTTAAGACTGACAATTTAAGACCAAAATAATAAGTTCCAATCAACGTTATTTTCTGCGATACTTGTTAAGCTTTTACAGCTGATATAAACGACGGCATTATTATTGGTTATATTGACAGAGCAGAGAATATCAAATACGTCGTTTCGAATTATCATCGTAGGTTCATTAGTATGATTATTTGTAGGAGACCGGTTTGGTTGTCATCCCAACTGTATTTCCTCCTCTCCGTCCTTCGTTCCCATACAATCGGCTGACGACGAAACACTCCGTCCTATGTTTACCGAAAGTCAAGCTTGGCGCCTTTGACGTCTCCATGAAGTTCTGTCCGCATGACGAGCCGGTACATGTCATTTCCTCTCGTCCCATCGTTTCAAGACATTCATGATGATCAATACAGGCCGCATTAAGGAGATCGTCCCGACCAAGTTCCACGCGCTATAACAGCGGTCTAGTAAAAAGAATTCAAACACAGAATTGTAAGCCCCCTATTTACAAGCCTAGCCATGATAAACAATTCGGCAATCTTCTCCAACATGCCTATTGAGTACGCTCCACGTGATGAAAACGAAAATAAGCAAACTCTGAAAGGGAGCTATTTCAAATTTACCGTTCCCCGTTGATCAATAAACAGAGAGGATTGCAGGCAGCCACTATTGCGTGGCTTTCGTCGTACCGTGTCGAAAAGTGCATGTTATAGACTTTATTTTCCCGGGATTGAAAATGAGATGAAGCTAAAAGCGAACTGAAATAGGAAGTACTTTTCGATTACGATTTGCCCCAATCTCAGAACTTCGGCGACCTTGAAGACGTATTTCTATCCCACTCTCCTTATACTATTGGGGTTGAAAAGTTAGCAAGGTAATGAGGAAAACCACGCTGTATTATACGAAGCAAGAACAGTATATGCACAATAGCTATCATGAATTGATATTCTATCACCTCAGCTACTTCGTACATTTCATCAATTAATCTGGCAAGATGTAATGAGAGTCAATATGTGAGACTGATCTCAGAAACAGAATCAAGTTGTTCTAGGACAATCACTCCTCGGGCAATTACTCCGGGACAACTACCCCCTCATGTACCTCGGCGGACAATTACCCCTGTACTACCCCGGACCATGAAGGACTATCGCTAAAGGGGCAATTTTCCTGATAGGGCTCATTTGTCCTCAAGGTCCTGGGTAGCTGTCCTGAGGATGAACTTTATTGTCAAGAGGTAAGTGTCCGCGGAGTAGTTACCCGAGGTTGTTATCCATTAGGCGGTAGTCCAGAGCATTTTGTCCAGCCACAAAACAAAAGCATTTCGTGTGAAAGCTTCATTTCACGGACTGGACCTTATATTTGCCAGGTGCATCACCAAACCATTACAGGGGCATCGTCACCATTCCCAAGCTGAGAAGACCTTTGGTACAACGATGAAATAATTATATAAGTGAAGTTCATTTTTGCTCGTCCATTCTATTTCTGAAATTGCAAATGTAATCATGAAAGAAATGCATTACTTGCTATGAATAAGGTAGGTTAATAATGTTCGAATTAACTTGTTCAATTTTTTTGAAATAATTTCAAAGATAACTTACTGAAAGTTTAGTAAACGAAGAAGCTTGACTGGGGAGGAATTTTTAATTTGTAAACAAATCTTTCGGCATATTACTCCCAGTGTTGCTCGATCTGTAATGAAAAACACAAGTCAGAAAAAATTGGACCCAGCGGGATTCGAACCTGTCATCTACTGCTTGCCGGGCAGCGACTTAACCACCAGGCTATTCTGGTTCACGGCCAAGTCACGACGAACTAGAATCAAATACCCAAGATCCTCTTCTTTCTGACTCATTAATATTCAAACGGTCCGCCGTGGAACAATGGTTAGTAAACGAAGAAGCTTGACTGGGGAGGAATTTTTAATTTGTAAACAAATCTTTCGGCATATTACTCCCAGTGTTAAAGATCGTATGCTCGATCTGTAATGAAAAACACAAGTCAGAAAAAATTGGACCCAGCGGGATTCGAACCTGTCATCTACTGCTTGCCGGGCAGCGACTTAACCACCAGGCTTTTCTGGTTCACGGCCAAGTCACGACGAACTAGAATCAAATACCCAAGATCCTCTTCTTTCTGACTCATTAATATTCAAACGGTCCGCCGTGGAACAATGGTTAGTAAACGAAGAAGCTTGACTGGGGAGGAATTTTTAATTTGTAAACAAATCTTTCGGCATATTTGTGTAAATATGATCTTAAAAAGATAAATCACCAAACCATGGAGACTGAAGAATAATCTTCATGGGAAAAGAAATCCTATTTGACAATGCAATTTGGCTTTTGTTCTTATTCAATAACAATTTTTCAATAAAGTAGAACAAAAGCACAAAAAGGAGAAAAGGGTATTAACCGAATATCGACCATAGCTGAACATTAATCCTCTAAAATTCTAGAATAAAAATACAACGAACACACGAAAATTAAATGGATAAGAATGACTGCTCAAAACTCGCTTCTCGAAATGCAGCACCACTACCACAGTAAGCTGAAGAAGTTGTTCAACAGAATTGGGATCAAAAATACCCCATTCTGACAGATTTCGATTTGTAGGAGATTAAAGATAAGCCCACGTGCGGCTAATCTAATACAAACGGAGTTACTCTACACCAACGTTCTAATGGTACGACAGTTGAATTTTAAAAGTACTAGTTTATTCCAGTTATACTAACGAAAAGAGAAGAAGGTTGAGAGTAATAGAGTGACAGAGAGAGAGAGAGAGACAGGGGAAGAGACAGGAGAGAGGGGAGAAGCAATAGAGAGATGGAGGGAGGAGGCGTGTAGGGTAAAGACAACTCCTTGGTACAGAGGAAGAGAAAATATCTCCTCAACGCAAAAGGGAGAAAAGGAGAAATTAGACACAAGCAGACAGACTTGGTGATAAACAGAAGTAGAGCAGATGACATATTTCATAATTGAAAAAAAATAATTGATTTCTGTGTATATTGTTTGTGGGTTTTTTATCCCCAAATTGTATTTAAGCAAATCGTACACCAAGAAGAAGAAAAGCAGAGGTGTCTCTTTTTCACCCAGGTGTAAAAATGAGCATATTCGTTCATAGCAAGCAGGATAATTGGCAATATCTAAATTTAATGTGGGGAACCTCTCAAAAAGGACGATCAGGTTTTATAGTGTGTATGTATGATTCAAACTGCTTTAAGATAATAATTCGTATATAGTTGACCCCAAATATTAGAATTCTCGTTATTATCATGGATGCAAAAATTAGCATGATAAAAATTTTCTCGTGAGCCTTCATCATTATGTTGTCTTCAACATTCATCTAGTTTTTATTAATACACATTGACATTCCTAAGGTCTGCAATATTCGTTAATACACCTTGAGACATGTATTTAAGATTTTGATCTTTTCATTGATTATACGTTTTGTCCTGAAAGACGATTATACGATGAAAAATAATATTAATTTTCTGTCCGTTTTGATAGTCAAAAAGAAAAAAAAATTAATCTAAATATATATAATCAAATCCATATACGTCCATTTTATACAAATGAATTTTGTCCATAATACTTATATCGTTCTATTCAGAACATATGCCAAGAAAAAAGGAAAAAAAGAAAATTGGAGAAAAAAAAAATATTATGCACAATAAAAAGGTTTTCTTGGAAAAGGAAGAAAATGTGAATGAAAATATAGCCGCACTCCAAAAACGCTTCACGTCCACTCTTTGTTTAGCTTGTTCTTGTTTTAAAAACCCCCGATAGTAACTGATATTCTAGCGACAGAACGGAAAAAGCCATTAGTACAAGAGATTAAGCAGATTGTAAAAAGAAAACGATGACATATTTTAGATAAGCACGTTTTTTTCTCTCGCGTTTTTTCCTCCTCGTCGAAAGATGTATCTAAATAACTATCGGCTAATGTCATCTATGAAGCGGTTTCCTAAATGAAGTAGAGCAGTAATACAGAACAAGGGAGCAATGAAAGGCATAATATAACGTTCACTGATTACGTGTATTGTATACAAATTCTACATGCAAGGTTTACCAGCGGAACTCCCGGCAGCACAATGCAATTGCTTTTTGTTCCATGGCTGATACCGTCTTCAATTCTAATTTTAGATGAAAAAGGGAGCCATCGGTGACATTATGCAAAACAATATTTTGTTGACAGAGAAAGCCTATTTGGTATCTTTCCTTTAAAAAAATATAAAAGAGTGTATTCAAAATGGCACTGTGTGTGTATCGAAATGCATATATTAGTGCTAAGTTTGAATACGTTGTCGATAAAACATGAACCGGGGTAATGTATTGGATCTGACAGCCACAATTTATCACATGATTATTTCAAGACATTATTAAAAGCTATCTGAGGTTCTGGCAATGATATTGCATTTCCAGGGAAAATGTCTTAAATTATGGATTGTGTATCAAGCAACGGATTGATTAATTCGATGAGCAAACTAGTAACAATCTCGCGTTTGCCCCCTTCTCGTTTCAAGGAAATCCTGAATTGAATTATTGATGTTTGGATTAAAAGGAACATGACATGAGTTCGTTCAGGTTTGAACGATATATTATGCTCACTATTGGTACAAAGAATTTTGATCTACGTATATCTAAGCAATATTCATAATGGTATTTTTTCAATGCGTTATGATGACTGTCGAAATTCTAAGAAAGGAAATAGTTTCCCATTTTTAATCATGTTGTCTGCATGAAGTCAGTAGTCTAATCTGTTTGACGATAGGTATTCTTTACTGCCATACTAGTCCTAATATTCACCCTGATATTGATTGCCGTCGTAATCGCTGTCCTTGGGCTTGTAAAGAAAATACAAAAGTCGTGTGCTCATAACCAGTGCATGTACCAAAATACGAAGAGGAGAAAGTTGTCAGGCCGGACCAACTGATCAGAATGCTATAATCTTTCACAAACACTTCTGGCGACCAGTGCAAATTAGGCTGTTGTAGGCTGTTGTTTTCACGATATTATTCTTAGAAATCGACTTACGGTCCCTTTATTTTTGTACGCAGGTCCAACAAACGTCCAAATTTTTAGTGGTTTGAGTGCTGAATAGTCCCTTGAAAGGGAAATCTTTTCCCGATAACTAATCGTTCTAGAACGTGGTCGTGCTCTGGAATATATTACTTACTAAATGCTGGTGAATAGGGCAGGATTCACAAGGAGAACATGAGAACTTCTTTCCGTCAATACGAGACAGTGAGCATGTCTTCATTGAGAAGTAAAGTTTCATTCAAGTAGTGGCACATAGAACGAAGTCAGGTGTAGAGCACATGCATGGGTGTCGATCCCGGGGGGATGGGGGGTATATATCCCCCCTCCCCCAACAAATTTGAGGTAGGTGGATGGTCTGTATTATCACCCCCTCAATATTTTAGGATGAAATAAATAAGAATTATGATACATTAACTTAAAACTAATAATTATCCAAACTCATTATGTTTGATCTTGAAATCCCATCACATTCTTTAATGATTAGAAGTAAGGAAATAAGAACTGCCATAATTTCAATGCGAAAATATCGAAGAAAATTCGTTCGCTCGCATTGTTATTCTCAATTGAGGGGTTCCGTCAATTGGCGTAGATCCGTGCATTCCTTCTTTTCATTAAAAACACATTTTGGGATGCTCTAAAATGCAAGTTTTAGAGACATATTTTTTGTTATTTTTGCTCCCGATTGAAGATGTTTTTTTTTATATAACATGCAAAGTGTGAACAATAGCCAGCCAAAACACCAAGGATCAAGAAGGCTAATCAATGGTTCAATGCAACTCATTTTAAAAATATATAAAAAGCA
This sequence comes from Heliocidaris erythrogramma, assembly GCA_025617745.1. NCBI lineage: Eukaryota > Metazoa > Echinodermata > Echinoidea > Camarodonta > Echinometridae > Heliocidaris > Heliocidaris erythrogramma. The sequence goes on from CM046857.1 coordinate 6,675,547, forward strand.
ATTTAAGGTAAAATATTGGGCAATAGGTAAAACACTGAAGTCATGAGATGCGATTTGCCAAAAGAAATCTACGCACACGTCTTTTAAAAGGATTTAGTCCTGTACAGGAAGGCGTTCCAACAACATGATTTAGGAGGCTGTTCCAAACCCTTGAAGCCGTGTGAATGAAGCTTCTGTCCAATTGATGAGTTTTTTCAGTGGGTAATAAAACTAGCTCTGGTCACTCGTCTCCTTTCTAGAGGCGGAGGGAGCATTTCATTTAAGTCTTTTGGGCACTGTTCTGTGTAGGATACACAAGCAGCTGCAACTTGGCGCCCGTGAGTTAAACTAGGAATAGATAAATCTTGAAGGGCAGTGGATTCATCAACACAAACAATTGCGTTTTGAGGGTTAAACAATTGCCGCTCGGTCGCTTTGCTCCCTCGCTAACGTAGATAAGTTTGGGCACTCGGGGGGGGGGGGGGGGTCAATTCGTTTTTTGCCCTGGGCGCCATAACCCCTAGATACGTCACTGGCTTCGCTCCCTCGCCGGTCATCCCCCCAATCGTAAACACCGATCGACACCCCTGAGCACATGCATGATTTAATACATACCAGAGGCATTGCTATAGGGCCTGTAGCCACCTTCCCTTCAACTTTTCTGTCGGCAGATCTGTAAGTTTTCGAAATTTTCTACTCTTCATTGTCAAAAAAAATTAGAAATCTGAGGAAATGTGTTTTTCTGTTTGAAACTTGCCAACAAACGTTATGATACACCCCTTACTTCACGCGAAGCCCTAAGACTCCACCATGTACATTTGCCTCTGCCCAAGTTTGGAATGAAATGGACGGTCATTGCAACCCTTGGTTGGTTGAATGATCTCCATTCCAGTTGAATGCACTCACAAATAATGAAACTCCTGAACTCCATTCAGCCCAAACTTTGGCAAAGATGATTTTGACACGCTTTAAAAAAATAACCAGTGCTCAGTCCTCCATGATCGCATTTTAGTGAGCAGCCTATCAAATTAAAGAAGACATTATCTACTATCATACCATTATAATACAATTCAGCAATTTTACTTAATGTTTTAGATATTGGAGCTTGAATATGGGTTTCCTTTTGATTTACTCACACTGTACAGTTACTTTTGATCTCCTTTCATTCATTTCGATACTCAATGACAGGACTTGACGGAAAAGGCTTGTTTTGCTTTCTTCGCACGTACACAAATCTACATTCATCAGGGATGATCATGCATAACTACATCCTATATATGAGAAACAAGGGACGTCCCCTTACGAATACCAATATGATCATGCTGAAAGTGACACTGCCACTTCAGAGTGACAAAACGGAAATACGTGCGATATTAAACATGCCTGCTGAGTTCAAGAAGGTAGTTAACCTAATTATTATAAGGAATTTAGAATATCAAACCAGACTTAGTGCCTTCTTGTTCTTAGCAGACGGAAACGTACTGATAGTTATAACCTAACGACGGTCAGAGAAATGTTGCAAATATATAACTTTGGAGGCTCGCAATTGCTTAATTTGGCTTTGAAAATCAACCTTTTTTCCGTACAAAGCAGTAGTGCCTGAAAAGCTTAGATCTGATGAGGTGTTAAAATACATCAAGGTGGTCTGGGAAATCGCTATGATAGCTCTCAAGGCAAAACTAGTTATAAAGCTAACGAGGTCAAAAGAAGGGCTGTCTTCATCCCTCCCCACAAATTGGCCTTTGCCAATCAAGATGGTCAATCATCGTCTCTTGTCGAATACGTGTTCGATGAAGCCTCCTGGGCTAGGAAAATTACATCTAAGCTTAATCACCCGACGCTGTGCAGACATGAATCGAAAAATATTGCATGTATTCTTATCAACTAACAAAGGGTATATTGTCCGAAATGACGAAGAAACTAGATGACGATTTCTGTTTGCCTCAATGAGTCAGTATATCAAAATCACTAAAGCAGAAAGTTATCTAGTCATATACACCTTTAAGCCCTTAGACAACTTTTGTGAGATTTCTGTGATTTAAGAAATTGAGAGGTAAATGTTGTTTAGATCCTGGCCAGAGTGTAAATTTTGAAGTCCGATTGGACCTGCATGTGTTAAACATCCGTGGGTAATAATAACATGCTAGATTCGTTTAGCACCTAATACATTTACAATGTCTCTAAGCGCTTTACAGACATTATTACCCCGGTCATCGGATTCATGGCCAGCCAGGCGCCTTTTACAGACGCTCTCAGTGCTGATCGAACCACAATGACTTTCGCATCCTACCGGGTACCCATTTCGCACCTGGGTGGAGAGAAGCAATGTAGATAAAATGTCTTGTTTACGGACATAAGTGCCGTGCCGTGCCGGGGATGGAATCCACGACCTTTTCATCTCCAGTCTGCTATATGTTGTGAGTTGCTATACTGTGAGCTTAGGCTTTGACAGAATGGAGTAATATCCTCGATTTAGAGTTTCTTGAGTTACTTCCACCAAACATTATCAGAAATTGTAAAGTGAATTTCAAGATATCCTTTTATGCTACTCTTGGGCTTCACGAATCGGTGTTTATCTTTTCAAGCAGAGGATGAGCCAATATCATTGGAAGAACAAAGTCTAGAATGGTGCTTAAAGAACTATCAAGAGAGTCTAGGATGGTGTTGCAATAGCAATAAAGGCAAGGTAGTTCTTGGCTTTAACGACGTTCATGGGATAGATTATATTCGACTCACCTCAGAGAATTGTCTTTGACAATCAAGTAAAGACAATCATTACTTCTTCGACTTGGCAACGAGATGGCATCAGAGTTTAATCAGTCTGGAGCTGGACGTAAATTGAAAAAAAATAAACAAAACAAAACAAAACAAACACAAAATAACTGCTGTAATATTCATGTACCAATGTAGGGGTGTTGTGGTCTCCGCACTGGCACTGGACTGTGAATCACAAGCTACGTGGTTCGAATCCCTACCAAAAACTAAGATCTTTGAGGAGACAATCATCTACATTTTGCCACTCTCGATCCAGGACGAGTATAATGGAAAATGGTACGAAGTAATTCCTTGAATGCTTCTGCATCTTGTCAGAGCAGCTAAGTGGTAGCCGTGGTAATAATCCGAAGTCTTTGAAAGCGCAAACTGTAAACATTGTTATAGGCCTATTTGTGATATATGCGCTATAAAAGAAGGGGATATCATTATTATTATTATTGTCACTATTTGTATTATCATTATTATTATCATTATTATTATGATTGGTATAATTATTATTAACATTGCTATTATTACTATTATTACTATTATTAATTTTATTATTACTATTATCATCATCATTATTATTATTGTTATTATCATTATTGATGTTATTATTATTATCATGATCATTATTATCATTATTATTATCATTGTTATAACTACTACTACTACTATCATCATCATCATCATTATTATTAACATGATTGTTTTTGTTGTTATTATAAGCATTATAATTATCATTGTTATCGTCGATCATCTACTCAGGTATTGTTTGAAAGTACAGCTCATTGCTATGTCCATCAATGCAGGTGATTGCGGTCTCTTTCCTTGAAGATCTCTGTTATCTTGTCGAATGGGTAATAGAAGTGGCAAAAATAGCTAGGTCTTCACAACTTCTGTGGGCGAGAAGTATCGGATAAAACTTTTGTACATAGTGGAGTTGACACGATAAACGTAAAAAAGACTGTCAAATACACATTTTCAACTAGGAGAGATCCCAACAGACATATCATGCGACCGACAGTCCAGTAGACCGTCAATGTCGGCCTCAAGAACCCTATGAAAAGTTGTCTGAAGGCCCGCGAGACCGAATAATGTCGATGTCGTGGGCCCTCGGTTCCGTGAGTTTGTCGGTCTCGTAGATTGTGTAGTATGTCTATCGAATCATAATCAAAGTTTCCGGTTTATTGTAATTTCATATTTCTGATAAGCAAATGTTCACATGTTTAGAAATAGTTTTCATTCTGTTGCTGTGGAATAGCTCATTATGCAAGCGTTTAAGAAGGCATACTAAGCATTCTTCGTGTGTTAAGAAAATCTCGCAACTTGCATAAAGCCCTGCTGACACAGCAAGAGTTAAGAATCAGTGTTTTTGAATCAAGCAGTACTGTAACGTGCATCCTCTCGCCAATGTTTGCGCTCGTAGGCGACGTTGACAAGAATTCCTATAGGATATCAATGTCAATCAAGCCACCATTTTATGATTCCAGGCGAGAATATCAAATCAAACCAACCAGCAATAAATATTCAAAATAATGAAGATTGTTTTCAGCGTATGTGCTGTCAAATGCACACATGATATGCATTCTCCCTGACCACATTTCAGTTAGACAAACCGCACACCTCTGAAATGGAAGATAGGAGGGGTTCAGAGAACTTTCAGCAATATCTACCCTGACAGGCTTGACAGCGTTTGTCTTTTGTGTGCTTTTTAATGTTAATTTTCCACCTTTTTCACATATTTAGTTAATGCGAATAAACATTTTAATTTTAATTCTCTACACATTATCTACTCATATATACATTACTTGAACTTGGAATTATTTTTAACTTTAAATTTTGAGTATTTGTGCTGCATCTCGACACAGTTCAGCCACAATTTGACCTTTTTGTTGTTTTATAGTCTTCTACGGTAGTATAATAATATTGTTATTATGATATTGATGCTACTTCTTTGTATTGTGCTTTGTTTTAAATATGTCAATTAATATTCAATTGTAATTGTTATGATTTTATTGTATCAGATTAATAATGTTTATAGGTGTATTTGCATTGTTTCACAAGGCCCCAATGGAAACCGGTTTTGTAGCTGTTTGAGCTTTTTAACCGTGTATGAATTGATATATCAAATCAAATCAACCACCCCCCCCCTGCAAACTTTTGAAATGTAGAAGGATGTATAAAAATGACTGCGTAACTAAGCAGGGTCTAAGTCAAAAGAAAATGACAGAGGAACCCCCCCCCCCAAAAAAAAAAAAAAAAAGTAATGCAAAGAGAAAGGTAACAGTATCAGTGTAGTAAAAAAGGAATTGCAAAGCAATAGTAAAATTCCATTCGATGTTATTTTGTTAAGGTGGAGAAAGGGCAAATGACAAAAATGGGAAGGGAGCATTTAAGGAAAGAGGAAAAATCAGGGAAAAATAATAAAGGAAAAAGAAAAGACTATAAATCTACAAAGTATTACGTTTATCAAGTTCATATTCGTTGTAAAATGAGTGGGTCTATAATCATTCTCATCCTCACCCCTCTATTCTCTTGCACGTAATAGTTTCTTACTTTTCTCATCTACCTTCATACAAGGCTCAAGCAATGTATAAAGGGGCGTCGCTATAATATTGTTGACTTTGGGTTGTAACCCCACCCAGTTCCAAATTTCTGTCTGCTGTTTGATTTTTGTTTGCCCTAGTTGGCAATTTGAAAATCTGAGGACCTTTTTGAGAGGGATGATGTATATTGAGCGATTTGATACATAATAAGATCACCGAATGGTATATAATGGTAAAGGTTGACGTGATGTGAATAAAAATCCTACCAATAGGATCAACGATTACTACAACAATAAATACACCAACACTATCAGAAAGAAATATTCCAACCACGCACGCACATTAGAAGACACCATACATCTTCTTGTCATGCTATTAAGAAAATATATTATACTTTTCAACATCACTTGAATCAGCGATAAAACGAAATAGCCCTTAATATGATGGATGGTAATCATTGTAGAAAAGCAATCTCTGGATCCGTTCTTACATCTTCATGACGATTCTAGACGCAATTAAAGGGACATGTTGAGTTTTGAAGATATCATTCATTTCAAAATCATAGCTTTGTTTTATTGTTCATGTAACAATACGTTATGAAATGGATAAAGTATAACTGTATGCCATACATGCCGTCATTTTTAATCTGGACAATCTAAATGCATCCCACGTGAGAAGGCAAACCTGACAATAGCACTGGTACTTACTTTTGATTGGTCCGTAATGACAAGGCGGTGAATCTCAAAGACGAGCGCAGAATTATCGCCGAGACTATTAATGACACTTTAAGTTTGAATATCAGTTTCTCCGTCCGAAATTATACCATTTACAATAACCAAAATAGCTAAGAAACAAGGAAAATTGCGGGGTTTTTTCTTCTTCTGAAAGTGCCTGCCGACGCTGTCGCATCACACAAGTACCGGCTATAGCTCGCTTGGCTGATAAGCAATGATGTCTACAATCTTATCCGTATTGAAGAGTGCACTCAGGTGGTATTGGCGGGTGATTGGCTATACAATGGCTGGCTCTCTCTCCTCCGTTTTCTTCTCCCTCCTCGTCTGCTTGACTTTTCAGCTCTTATTTCTTCTCCTTCCTTTTCTCCTTCTCAAGCTTTGCTCTATCGATCCGCTCGATGACGATGGAACCATGTGATAAGTCGCGTCAAAAATGTACGTGGACGGTTTTGGCGGGAAACATTATAACGGTCACGTGACCCTACATGGTCTGGTAGAGGCAGGCAGAATGTGATGAGGTTACGAAGCGATGCATATTGATGCAGCTTTTGAAAAGTCAAACATCATGTTACTCCGTTCTTCCCGCGATCGTCTCCTAATTTGTTTTTCTGACATACTTATAGAGCAGATTATGCTACCTTCCAAGAAAATGTGTCACTGTTTCAAGCAAGAGTTATTTACATAATTATGCTGAAAACAAATCTTTCAATATGGGAAGAACTAAAATAGGCATCGGATGCATAATGAGCGATTCTTCGAAATGTTTATGATGATTATTATGAACTGGGTCATCTTTTAAACTTGATATGAATTTGATAGGGATGTAAAAACATCCAAGAAAATTGTCACAAATTGTGCGAGATATTTTCTCAATGTTTAAAACGAGTTTTCGAACAGGGAATCGAAGCTTTCATTGTGACTAGTTGATATCCATGTACAGGAATAATGAATACCAGGATGCTATTATCGATATAAAAAGAAAATCACTGGTTCGCATATAGGAGCAGAAAGAAACCAGGGGCTGCCGACTCCTGCCTGAATATCAACTGTTCAGTTAAACCTTAAACCTTAGTGAGTAAAATTAGGTTGACACTTTACCATGTAATTTAGCCATCATAATATACTCGAACTATATAGACCAGCTCGCTGCCCGATTGCAGCCCGAATATGAGGAAACAGTTTCCTGAATATTTTAAAGTTTAAATTCGTGGGGGGGGGGGGGAGCTCGTACGTCTATGCTGATTGGTCGGAATAGAAAATGCCACTTCTCGAAATTTTGCTTTCGTTTGTATTCCTTACAGGAAAAATGATAATCACTGAACAACAAAAACAAATAAAAAACACCATTTGAAACGTGTTTTATTGTGTTCTGGTAGACCATGCATGGTGCAAAAGTCGTAGATCACAATATGCTGCTCGGTAAAGGTGCTCTCACACGAGAGCAACGGACAGAGTCGGTTCATGTCGGTCAATGACGGTTGCGTGATCGTTTTGACCGTTCTGGACCGTAATACTGCCGTAATAAGGCCTTAGTAGACCGTACAAAACCGTTTTAAGAACCGTAGTACAGACCGTAATAACTGACGATTGGAGGGGAAGATTTAAACATGTTCAAAACTTTCCTTCTGACCGACTGATCCAAAATGACAGTAGTAAGCCGTATAATGACCTTACAACAGCCGTTATAAGACCGTCATGGACCGTACTAGACCGTAGTAGCGACCGTCTTACTTGATGTTAGTACGGTCAAACTAAGCCAAATACGGTCCATGACGGTCTAGTATGGTCATGTGACGGTCACTACTACGGCCAATTACGGTTAGCTTTTGGCCGAGTCCAGCCGTGGGGGTTATTTATATGTTTGAGACCATGGCGGCCGTGATACGGTTTGTTACTGTCCACGATGGTCGAGCTTCGCGGTCTTGCTACGGTCTACAACGGTCTAGTACGGTAGTACTTCGGGTCACTACGGCCCAATACGGTCAGCAGACTGTCACGTGATCAAATCGCATGTAATTACATCTGTGCGCGTCGGTCTGCTCAAACTTCGCTACGACTTTGAAAAGCTAGGTACACAAAGTTCTACACAACACTAGAAATGCCAAAACCATGGAGAAAGCCAACCCCAGGGGAGGAGAAAGCCAACCCCAAGCGGAGGAGAAAGAGAAATCCCGAAGCCCGAACACAGTGAGGCAGAGGAATGGAAAGTGCAGGCCTCCAACCCTAACCCTGGTCCTGCTGAGCCTGAGCTAACACAGGCTGATCCTGACCTAGAGGAAGAGGACCAGGTAGAGGAGGAGGACCAGGTATAGAGGAGGAGGAAGAGGAGGAGAATGGGGAGCCTGCTGATGCTGCGTCTGGTTCCAGTCAGGAGAAGGAAAAAGCCTACCCTTTTAAACAGAAGCAGTAGATGATTAATTTGCTAACTGGTTGGAGGAAACCCCCTGCCTCTACGATTACAAGAAAACAGGACTGTGGGCTGAGAAGGTTGCAATGTTATAAGGCCTGCACGGTCAAGCAACTTCTCAACCTCTGGAAGACAGTCACGTTTGTGAGGCTGATTGATGTGGCCAATCAGGAACATAAGGGCTTCAAAAGGCATAATAAAACATTAAAGTTGTGCTGAAGGTTTGGCAAAAGTGCCTAGCGTCTCTTCAAAAAAGGCGTACGATACTGTCGTAGACCTTTGTTGACCATAGTAACGACCGTTACAAACCGTTGCAGACCATTACACACCGTAATAACGACGGTTCCAAACCGTTACAGATCGTGACATACCGTAGTAACGACCGTTAAAAACCGTTACAGACCGTAGTAAAAGACCGTAGTAAAGTACCGTAACATACCGTTGCTGTATCGTTGTATAACCGTTACAAACACCCGACCGTCAATGTCTGGGACGGTCATGTAACCGACTTCAACCGTCACCGACTAACCGTAGGTAGGCCGTAGCTCTCGCGTGAGAACACCTTAATGCATTCAGTTTCAAGAGGACGGAATATAAAATAACGCTAGTTCTCTTGCTGTTCCAAAATCTGCAAAAACCTGGGGGACAAGCTTTTTCCCATGCTGGTCCTGCTCTACGGAATAACCTACCTTTAGTTATTAGAAATTGCTATTCTCCAGATTCAATTAAAAGTAATCTAACAAATTACTTGTTGAATGCTTCCCTTTGATTATCATATTCTTTTCTTGTATTTTTACTTTCTACTTTCCGTACTTCTTTATCCTAATCTGCGCTTTGAGTACTCTACAGAGTGGATTTTGCGAATTATAATAATAACTCTTTTTCCAGCGTTAGGGGGAATCCTTTTATCTCAGCTTATTGTTATAATTCCCCTTAACGCACGGTTTCTTTCCCCGTAACGTCGAATTTCTATTGTGACGGAATAAACCCATTGTTAGGATTCCCCCTAACGTAGGAAATAAGCTTGTAATGATAATAATAATAATAATAATAATAATAATAATAATAATAATAATAATAATAATAATAATAATAATAATACTAGTAATATTAATATTCATAATAATAATAATTCATATGACTTATTTTTATTATTATTATCATTATTATTATATCCAAGTATCGGAACGGGGAAGAAGGGGAGATAGAGAGAGAAAAGGAGAAAAGGGGCATTTTATAATGCAGAAAGTGAAAGAAAGAAAGAAATTTGGAAGAGGGAATTGAGAGGAAAAGAAGTGACAGAGAACGGGAAAGAGTGAGAATATGAAGAAGCGGAGATATAGAATTAAACAAAATAACCTGTAGGAATCGAACTTTTGTCCCTTATGCCCCAGTCACGTCAATGAAACAGATACAAAACTGACAACAGCCCGATTGGAAAATGACACTACACCGAATGGCCAAGAAGCAATCGATTTGCAATCGTTTTGGTGGTGTGGCTGAGGTATCAGACAGACAGACAGATAAAGAGAAGGAGAAAGAGAGGAAGAGGTAGAATACAATATTGATAGAAAAGAAGAAGAGCATCAATAATTAATAGATTCTATTGGTTGCTTACTCAAAACTCCTCGTATCATGTGACACGTCCCTTGATATCCAACCTCTGTCACGCTATAGGGAATCGAACTTTCTTCCTTTTGTTTCCAAGTTGACTACCCGGTCAGTCGATAAGCAAGGTTTGCTGAACCCCAATGTCCGTTTTAATGTTCTCCATCATGTTGTATACGCATATCGACAATCAATCTAAAGTTCTCCGTTTAAAGATAAAGTTGAGTTCTGGTCATGAGATTGAATTGTGAAAGAAACTGTCTCAAAGCAATGGGAAAGGTTGATTATATAGCAAATGTATATGCTGTAAGGTTTTGGAATCACCAGAATGATATAGAAATTGAATCAATCCTGCTGAGAGTCATATGCACTGCACACAGAAATGCGTATATGGGACTATACACAAATGTTCGGCCCGAACATTTCAGGTGTTTATTGTCATATTTTGAATGTGAGAGCACTTCAAGAGCAATCCTTTTCAGGGGACATATCTACTATGATAATCTTTCAAACTAACATAACAAGAATGATAAAGCTCACAAATTAATTTTTACCTTTCCCAGAACTCAAGCTTCTCTTTAAACTTGCCTTTACGAGGTGGATCGTAGACACTTGAGGGAAATTCGGGAGAGTACCTATGCCGTTGCGGAAACTTGATTAACTTCATGAAAGTTTCATGACTTTTCATCAGAAGTAGAAGATTGACCATCAACCCAATGAGGACTTTCATCATGGACTAAGAGCTGATAAGTGCTAAAAAGGAGGATAGAACATCACGTTTTTTAAAGCTGATATAATCAATTGAACTCATCTGTGTGAAAAGTTTTGTCCTCGTACTTCTTCTCTTTATTAAAAATGTTCTCTTTCATCTTAGCATGCAAAAAGTGTTGTACATGAATATTTCATCTCTTTCTGCCTCTTTTGTTTGTACAACCCCTTCATTTAAGAGTGTCTCAAATAATGGCTTAACATTGCGATGACGTCGTGACGTACACTCAATCAACACACATTTCGAAGTCTACTGCTCGATTTAAATAATTTTATAAGCTAAAAAACCCAATTATTTCGAGTCACCCTCAAGCAAACAAAACCCTTTTCTGTCACCCAGTATTTTTAAACGATTTAATCTAGATCAAAGTTGGTTTTGTTTTCTCTTGTATTAGAACACAATCATCCTGGATACTCCACTGCATAGTCATGTTCTATTTCAATGTTATTTTACTTGAAGGCTTGATTCTAAGCATGTGCTTTTTATTTTCCCCCCAAATTCTTTATCAACATATTTATGGTGGTCTCTTTCTTTCTAACAATACCTATAAGGGGGTTAAATTTTGACTAACAGGAAAGTAAACATGAGATTCTCCTAAAGGTCATTGAGGGAACTGATATTGAATGTCTGAAATAAACAAGTCCTACATGCAAACATGATAAATAAAGTACGAGTACAGTGAGTTAGATTTAGGTACATGGCATACTGCCATAGCATGTCACAAACAAGCAAGTTCCATCTAAATAGTAAGAGCCAAAAGGACCTGCAATGAAATATTTAAAAATAGAGTATTAATATGATTAAACAGAAAAAAATTTCACCTGTTTGAAATTGTAAAAATGCTCCAAAATGCTGCATTTGATTTGTAAATGAAAAAAAAAATCGATATTCGCACAAATAGTCACTTGCTGCCTTTAAGTATAGTGACATGCAACAAGGAAAGCTGATTCATTTTAAAAAGAGTATTCGATATCTGAATTTCACAAAAGTATACCTATCCATTTCAAATTTCATAAGCTAAGAAGGCTTTTAAGCTGATATTGATGATGCGTTAAAATGCATTAATCAATCACTCGATCCCATCGTCATTCTATAGTTGTTTAATTCTATACTTGACGATCCACTTTGTGGTAACTATATACATTTTGTTCGTTGTCTTGTTTTTCTCGAATGTTCTTCTCTTTTTTCTTCTGCTCTTTCTCCTTCTTGATGTTTCTTGTTGTTCCTCTTCCTGTGGAGCGTTTCATTAAGTGTTTTGTCAGTGATTTTTACCAACAAATTTGCTCTCAGCAAATCAGATGCAAGGATTTCAGTAGCTTATAACAATTGTCAGTAAAAATCACTGACAAAACACTTGATGAAACGATCCCCTGTATTCTCCTTACTTTTATTTGGATTCAATATCCCAATCCTTGATAATAGAAATAGATGGGATACCCTCACTAAACACGGGAAGTACACCTTAAAACTATTTTGCTTGTTAGTTCTTTATTGGCGTTCTTGGCTATCTTTAACGGTTATCATCATTATCTTCCTACTTGTTTTTGAATAATTATAATACTAGTCTGATTTGCGCCTAAAAAACATAGAATGGGGCATTTCTTATTCTTGTTCTTCTGGTTCTTCTTCTTATTGATATTATTATTTATTATTATTATTATTATTATTATTATCATCATCATCATTAGTATTATTATTATCATTATTATTATTATCATTATTATTATTATTATGATGATGATCATCATGATCATTATCATCATTACAAGCCTTTCTGAATCTATATAGTTTTAACGTGCTAGTGTAGCATGTATTGTCGACCATTCTTCGTATTTCGTTTGTATTTTTATCCGTCTTATCCTAGAAATCCAACTTGTGTAAATCATGGTTTCAATAAATAAACGAATACATAAGGGGAAATAGCTACATCTTAAGCCCGATATTTCATCACATTAATGATAAAGTCTGACATTATGCACGTTATAACTTAGGTTATCACCACAACCAAGGTGTTTTTTTTTCTTTGCCTCCTCCCCCCCCCCTTTTTTTTGGCTGGTGATTGATCCTCTTTGTCATGTTTGAGAAATCTTCAATACATTCATGACATGTTCAATTCACTTTTATCATCCACTGCTTATACAATTCTTAAACTTTCGAATTATCAATTATTCGAATCATATGACATTATATTGTAATCTAATGTCCTTTCTCGGGGTAAAAGCAAACTATGAATAAAATAGTTTTGGTACATTTTCCTTCAAAGCGTATTCTATTCTGAGTGTAAGCTGGTCAAGTCTGGTGATGAATATTGAAAAGGATCAACCCAGATCACAGGATTTAAACAAAAGCTACCTGCGAGATTCAATACCGAACCCATAAAGAAATGCCAAGGGCCAACAAGATATTGAGGATTACATGTCTGGGGTAAAAGAAGGGAGAGGTGGAAGAAATATGGGTGAGGGAGAGGGAGATGAGGGGGAGTAGTGAAATGGGAGGGGAAGGGGTAAAAAGAAAAGGAAATTTGACTTGAGTGAAGGCGGGAGGCACAGAAAAGATATCATAAAAAGGGAAACAGAACAATTGCAGAGGGGAAGGAAATGTTTCCATGGAGATAAGCTGGAAAGTGGGACGAAAGACATTTTACGAGAAAGAGATGGGGGGGGGGGTCTGAAAGAGAGAGAGAACGAGAGAAGGGTTAAAAAGATAAATTGACAAAGGAATGGGAAGTGAAGAAAGGATGGAGAAGGAAGGGGAGAAATAGAGGGAGAGAGAGGGAGAGACAGAGACAGAGAGAGAGAGAGAGAGTGAGTAAGAAGGAGAGTGTGAAATGACAAGGGGGAATTTTTGCATACAAAACTTCATATAATAAGACTCCCTGCAAGGTGGATTTACTTTATTTCGTGTTACCCCTCAGTATGTCATTATGAATAACACGAGAGGATTTCCAGTTAAATCGGGAACTTTCAGAGGGAATAACTTACGACAAGTCAATAAGACCGCCTCGGGTGTCTCAAAATTTATTGCATTCATGTTTTATTGTAACAGATGTCAGGAAGATCATGCGATGTGAAGCCTTTATGCTCTGTGTTGGATTTCGTTTCGTTTTCCTGACGTGCAGTACAAGGTTTATTTCAAGACGGGAATCTATGTTGGAAATTGTAGGAAAGTGTTAATATTGAAATGTCACATTTCAGAAGTGGCATACGCGCTTTTATGGTATATTCAAATAATTCATATTACATTGAATTTATTTTTTTTCATTATCGGTATGAAGTTAATATCTAAAGCATTGATCCCTTTAGCATATAACTGATATTAAAAATTTTCTGTATGTGATTAAATGGATTTTCGAGTAGCCATAACAGAATAAACAGAAATATTGTTACGACCATGGGTGTTACAGTATTAGATAAATACATTGATATTCACTATCATGAATTAAAACAAAATAATAAGATCAGCAGAAGTACAGTAATGATACCATTACTTTTATCTCCATCATCATGGTAACTAATTATGACGTTGTCCTGTACATTGTTTTTCATGGGAGGGTTTAAACGTAAAGCCCCCTTGCTTTATTATCACTCAAGGCATTTCAATTTTCAGGACTACACAGAAAAGACCACTATTGATCGATGCATTAGACTCGATGATAGGATTCCAAACTCACAATTTGCTACTCTCTTTATGATGTATATGTAACAGCACAAGGCAGAAATGGAAAACTTAAATCATTGTGACGTGAAAATTCTGACAGTCATATAAAAAATGCATTTCATGCAACATACCTTGTGCAGAAGTTCGACTAACGTTCTCAACCATTTTAATGCCTACTAAAGATTTTATATATGTAGGTAAAAACAGATCGTGTATACAATACATTATTTTGTCAGTGAAAAAAATAACTTGTTATCAAAATCAGTCTTGTTTTGTTTTGTTTTTATTACAAACCTATATCTCTGTTCCCATTGCAGGACTTGTTTGCACTTTAAGGAAACCACATAATTTAATCCTTGTACATCTATTTTCTTCTAGAAAAAGAAGTTCGGATTATTATTGGGAATTTCCCATAACACCTGTAGATAAAAGTATTTAAAAAAATTATTTAGGGTATGGTATCTAGACAAATGTAATATCAAAGTACAAGTTCTGCTAAAATCGAAAGGCATGCGCAAAAAGTGAAACGTTTGTTTTCTTAGCACTTCAGTATTCTAAAGGCATACCCTACAGTTTCACATTTTCTATTGTTTGAAAATGACTGAGTCATTTAGTAAAACTACCCATTAATCATGAAGATGAAGCATAATTTTGATAGATTATTTGTTTTCACTTATACGTTTTATTTTCTCCTGTAATTATCATCCTTGATCACCTTTTTTGCCAGATTACCTTTACTCTCTTTTTGCTTTGTAAAAATCTCATTTATTTTCTTTTTCATAATTGTCTTCTTCGTCTTCAATGTCCTGTACCACAACTTTTTCCAAGGACGAACGAAATAAATTGATAGCAACATGCGTGATATTTATATTGTTGTAATAATTAAGACAGTTGTTTTCCCTGAATACCTAGATTGTAACAACCTTGGTTCAGAATAATCCTCTTCTTTCTTTTGAGCTAGAGGCCCACATATTCATCCATCATCATTATAGATCATGTTTGCCATACGACTGCCCTTGCATCAGTTATTTGGACTATCAATAACTGTTTAAAGATTGCTTCTTCCCCTTAGCCAAGGAACTTGTCAGTTTAAAGAACAAATATCGGATAAGACGGGAAATAAACCAATCTAACTTTCCACTTGAATAACAGAATGGCCGATAGAAGCGTACTTTTACATGAGTGATTGCGGCTATGACGCTTTAAGCCAACGTCGAAAAAGTGATTTTCCTTCTCTGCACTGCTTTAAAAAAAAATCCATAAATAGCTGCAGATCATTGTGTAAAAGCTTACTTCCTGGCTGTAAATCTCTTTTAGTTTTGTGTCCGCTCCATTGGTTCAGATTAACTTTCATTGACAGGGACTTTAAAGGAACTGAATATATAAGAGGGGTAAAGAAAAAGGAGGTTGCGGGTAGGTGAAGAGTTCGGAGAAGTAAGAAAAACAGCGACGTAAAATCATATGCCATAATGATTTACAAAATGCATTGCGCTTGTCTAATATCAGTTCATAATACTTTTTGGTAATCATGGTAAAGTGTTAATTTAGTGTTTTTCTATGTACAGAAATACTTTTACCATCATGATTTGCAAAAGTTTAAGACCGCCTCTGGATTTGTGGGTATTTCAATAATTTGGAATAATATCTTTTGTCTCATTGAATGATTACATAACATGTTTACTACAGTGATCAGTAGCACAAGAGTAATGTTATACGTATGATACATAGGTTATGCCATGAAAATAATTGTATGTCTGAAAAATAAGTTTTTAAATTTTTTCTTTCTTTGACTTATTGCATTTTGGAATAGTGGTCTTAAACTTTTGCAAATGATGGTATTTATCCAAGTATGATAGACGTATTTTCTCTTTCAAACCTTTAAAACTATTGGTTGAACTCTGTCACTATTCATGTCTGGGTTTCACTTTAAATTCAGGGCAATTCCAAAATAAAAATCAATCACGTCAAATTGGTAACAAAATTAACAATAAGAGTAAATGGACATTATCATCGAAAGTATGATTATGTTATAGCCTGATTCTAAGGCATGTTATTCCTGTAAATAATGTTGCACATGGGACATAAATATTATTTTCATCTTGGTCTTGCCCTTCATCATAACCATTTTTTCGCCTAAACTCCATGTTATGAACAAGTCGGGGAACAAGTGCTACACCTTGGAGGCTGCTGTGTGTTTTGGGATGTTCAGCTACGCACCTTTGGGCTAAACACTGGAACAAATTGGATCGATAATCCTCAGGAAAGCAGGGATGCCTCATTTGAAATCGGATGTTACTGGGGAATAACTCAAGGGAAAGCGGAACAAATTGATGTTAATGTCCTGACGACGACGACGCATGACGAATAAATTGACCTTATTTCAAGAAAATGCTTTACGGTGTGACGGTGATTTCACCACGTGCGTTTAAAACGTACCCATAAGTTGACGTTAATGGTTATGTGGTCTAACGATGGGGTCTTAATCGTGTTAGTGCGTTTGACATTAGTTGTTACTTCTTCGAAAAGAAAATGTGCTAAATACATCGACGTTTCTGGATGAGTGAAAGTTCCTCTCATGCAAGCCATATTTCCAGTCATCCATTCAAATCTCAGTTAGATTTTGCTCTTTTGTATGCAACCAATTTAAAAAAAGAGTAATTGGAAAAAGGGTCGTGCATATTGATCACATAAAATTGTATAACAAGCTTATTCGTGGTAAAATACACTTCATTTACATCCCATTTGAAAGCTGCAATACAAGTTCAATGAGTTACATAATAATAAAGGGCCAAATGACATTCTACCATGTATTTGAGAAATATCTGGAGAAGGATAAGACACGGTTTTGTTGTGTATATAACAATTTCCAAGGCTATCTAACATTGTAAACTGTTCATGTTCTTTCTCACATGCACTCGAGAATATTGTAACAGTTTCTTGCCAAAACTCTTTAAAAAAAAATCAGCTTTGTAAATATTTCTCTCCATTTAAGCTTAACATCCACTACAGATAACCTGAGTGTAAGATCGGGAGTGGCGCCTTGGTATTTTGTTAGTATGGGCACTGGTCTAAAGAAAAGCTCTGGCACCAAACAACGACGGGGTCTCAAATTTTTCTGAAGCGTTGTAATCTCTGACAAGTAAAAAAAATGTGTCAAATGTTAGGCCATTCCTTTGTTAAATAACCCATACAATACTTCTTTTCTCGCAATTGCAATTTCTGCATCTCTCGAGTGTAGTACAAGCGAGGAAGTTCAGACTCTACAATATTTGTCTATTGATTGATTTTAAGTTCTACGATTTTCTGTAGACGGAAAGTGACGTTATGAATTCGTCGATCTATGCAAAACCTTTTATCTCAGGTTCACTTAAAAGGAGGGCAGTTCATTATATATAACACACCTCATTGTAAAGTTCGGTAGAAAGTGTGATCTATATTTAAATCCCAGATTTGCCCATCGATGTATGTTGTTCGGTCCCTCTTTGTGAATGAATCGAAAGTTCGAACAAAATTATCACTCGAGTGAAGTCTTCCGAATTAAAGGGGCACCTAGGTAATACTGAATCTTCAATCTCCATTATCTCTGAGTACAAACAAAAATTCTCGTTAAGAAATGCTTTGTACAAAATGTCCTTAAATTCTGACTAGGAGATTTTCAAATACAGGGGCTATTCCAATAAATGAGTTCATATAACTCCTTATTCGGCAGCATGACATCGGTAGGAATCCTTGGGGCTTGATGAGGGGGTATAGCAAATGCTCTGATAGTTGATTTTAGTAGAAACGCGGCATGAAACATATCTTCTACAAGCTTTTAGTGAGGCCTAGCTGTTCTTGGTTTGAATGTCACTAGACCCCTACCAGGTAAGCGTCTGTCGAGATAATGCATTCGATCTGAAGCTCACGTTTAAAGGTAAACTTGCGGTCTGGTAATGACGGCAGTCGGAATTCGATTTGATTCGATTTGAATTGTATCCGTGAATTAAAATCAGTATTATAGGTACCGGGTGCATCCCCCTTCCATCAAATGAGAAAAGAGGAGAGGGAGAAAGGAGAAAAGGAGAGAAAAGGGGAGGGAGATGGAAAAAGGACAAAAAAAAAGATGAAAAGACCCCCTCCCGCACCCTCCTCCTAATCAGTGGTCTCGTTAATTTCCATTTCATTCACCGAGTAAAACCAGTCTCGATCCACGCTACGCCACTCATTAAAGAATAATAATAACATTAGAAAGGAATATATACTTTGAAAGATGACAATTCCTTTGATTCGATTAAAGTAGGTATTCAAAGAAAATCACAAATATCGCAATTAATGTATCACTAGAAACTGGGAAGCTTACAGATGGCAATCGTATAAGTTTTATGTCAACTGCGTATCTGATGATTATAAAAACAACACTAATAAAAGCTCTTCTCAGCATCTGGAATATCCGAGGATTCGCCAGAAATATAGCGATGTTTTGATGTCGTCACACTCGGGATCGATCCTGCTTAAGCAGACGACGTCCTATAATGAATGAACGTAATTGCAATGCAATTATTTATCAAATTATAAAGAGTTTGGTGTATTTAAACATGACCTTATTTCACACGATTATAAAGGGAAAGTGAAACTGATTCTGATAGCTAAAACCGTTTGATTGTAAATACACAGGAGAAGGGTCAATGATCAATGAAATAAACCCCACTTTCAAATTGAAAAGCCCTCCGAATAATAGCAGGATGGTATTCGTTCCCTCTTGAAACGCCGAACATGCCCCGGTGCAAGCAGCTGAAAATACAATGGCGTCTTATTTTGTTTACAAGTGACTGATTCCTTTATTTTTTTAACGCTGCATTTTTCATCAAAATAATACCATACACGAAGTTAAGAGTGAGGCAACAGAC
Organism: Heliocidaris erythrogramma; assembly: GCA_025617745.1. Lineage (NCBI taxonomy): Eukaryota > Metazoa > Echinodermata > Echinoidea > Camarodonta > Echinometridae > Heliocidaris > Heliocidaris erythrogramma. The sequence goes on from CM046857.1 coordinate 6,694,890, forward strand.
TAACATTAAGACTGACGCTAGTGAAGGAAGAGAAATAAGTGAAGAGGAGATGACAAAATAGGCTCTGAAAAATGTGTAAGATGTTATGGGACATCGTCTGCTTAGACAGGACTGGTCCATGGTGTGTCGTCACATATCTCAGCAGCGTTCGAGGAGCTCTTCAGCTGCTATATCGGGGGCTGTATTTTACCGTTTTATAATTGATAATAATCATTACTTCAAATGTTTCCAAGCGTTGAATTTGGATAACCTTGTTTAATTTATGCCATCTATGCAATAATAAGTATTAAGCCAATATTTAAAATCATTAAAGTTCTACTTTAATGCGTTTGGGCCAGTTCCTCCCTATATAAAGTTCAATTACCGGAATCGAGATTGTCTTTCATAGGGAAGTCATTAGACATTCCCTGAAGTTCGGGTAATATGTGAAGCCCAATGTTTTATTCAAACTCTAATTACGAAGGGTTGAATAACACTATTCGTTGATTTAAGAATGATCTTGAGAGTGGCATCATGACTTTCTTCTTATTGGCTTCTAATGTAATCCATAGTAGGAGAATGTCTTTTTGATTAGTCTCTATAGCGTATGTTGTAATGGTGAAACCTTGATTTTCAAGGGGCCAAAGTGAGAGCAATGCAATTATGGGGGACGCCATCTGAAACCTGAAACGAGTCATTTATACTCTGAAACCTATTCAGGGGGTAGGGGCTGCTGGGGATAGGGTATAGGAGCAAATAATTCCTCCCAGATAATGCCCCATTTACATTTGGTCTACGATCATCGTAGGGTGGCCGTAAACTGATCGTATCCCTCTAATCGCACGATCTCCCTGGGGTGGCATTCGACGATCGTAGGATTTTCGTACGGATTCACGGTTATTCGTAGCCTCTACGATTTTGTTTAGCGCGGAGTTATACAAATTTTTTCAAAATCGTAGGATCGTAGCCCTTAAAAACATCGTAGGTGGCATCGAACGATCAGGGCAGGGTCATTGTGCGGAGGCCTTGCGCTGATCATGCAGAGAGCGTACGATTTTTTTTCAACAGGGGAGCAAAAAAGCATCGTAAAGGTATCCGCACGATCATCGCACAGCTATTGCAGGGCTCCCGCACGCTTATCTCTCGATAGCCGTAATATCGAGCGGTCATCGCACGATAACCGCAGGGTCTTCTTACCATTGCTGTACGACTGCCTTGGGGTGATGATTTTTTTCCAGATAGGTATATATTGGCCATCTTCAGCAGTAACTGCGCAGAAATCGCACGATCTCCCTACGACCTCCGTACAATCTCTGTACGATCTCCGTACAGCCTCTGTACGGCTTTGTCTTTGGCCCCTCTACGATGCCCAGTACATGAAATCGCACGATGACCGTAAATAACGTAAACATAAAAATCGTAGCGCGTAGCCACCTACGATGTCCCCCAAATCGCAAGGAAAATCGTAGATTAATCCATCGTACGATGTAAACTAGGCATTAAGAATGCAAAAATGATAGTCATTAAAATTGGTAACTTCATCAGCCCCCCCCCCCCCTCCTAAGTTGATAATAGATTAATGTGGTTAACTGCATATTTAATGACCTTTGAAATCACTAGTCCCTCTTGCCCCCATTCCCATGTTACAGACACTGAAAAGTAAACACCATTAATAGCTACACGTGCAATGACCATGTGAATTGCTTTCGAATACCATGGTGTTCTTGGCTGCTTTAAAAAAAATAATATGGGATGGTTCGTCTCACTTAGTTGTCTTCATGACTGACAGTCTTCCCTGAGCAGACTTCTAACAAGGAGTAATCGGCTAGAGGAGGGGTATGACAAAATGTCTGAAATTTCCATTCCATTTTTTACCATGTCGGCATGTTAGCAATTTTCTTTTTAAATCCTTTTTTGCTGTTATGGTATTTGTTTGGCTTGATGGAGGTTTTCGGTCCGATTGCCGGCAAAATTTTGTCCAACACCTACAATCTCCCCTCCCCCATTCAAAATGTATGGCCATTTCCTCGCTTCTAACTAGTCTTCAGTCCGCACATATTTATAAAATTTCGTCCCTATGTCATTCTTTTTTTCTCCCTTTTTTTTTCTGTTCCCATTTCTTAAATCTTTTTCCTTTCATCCCCCTTTTTTTTCTATGTTTTCATAATTTGAGTGTAGTCATCTTCTGTATTCGACGTTTCTTTTAAAATCTGAAAATGGTATACAATCTTGGTTTTCGTTTACAGAACGTCCCTTTTCTATGTCAGCATATGCTTTCTTTCTTTTTCTTCCTTCTTTTCTCCGTCTCTCTCTCTTTCTTTATATATTTTTCTCCTTCTCTCTCTCTCTCTTTCTCTCCCTCTCTCCCTCCTAAATCTGTAAGATATACCTGATCTTTTCTATCCCATCCGTTGTCATTAGTCCTGTGCGTGCCCTGTATCCGACCTGTTCTTCTTGTTTACCCGATCAGTCTAAATCTATTCTCGTATCGGGCGAGTACACTCCAATTCATGTGATCTGTTCATCTCAATTAACCTACTTGCTTTATAATACAGAGGTCAGATGGCCTATATTTAAAGACGGTTTACAGAAGAGAAAACCCCGAGAATCCTATGAAATTCGGACAACTAGTTAATAATGATTATATAGCTGAACGTAATGGATGTTGGTCGCTAATTGCGGTAACTTATTTTACTTCCTCCACTCAGCCGGCCCTAACTGAAAATAATCAAATTTTACAGGTAGAAAGTCGTGATTCCAGCATCTTTTTTTTTAATTACATTAACCCACGCCCCGTATTTTTCAAACGTGTCTTTGATATTCAAATTTGTAAATGAGCGAAGGGATTAGACACGATTAATTTACTTGGTGGAAAGACGTCCTTTCATACCCCCTAATCCTAACCCTAACCCTAATTCTAAACCTAGCCCTAACCCTAACCCTAACTCTAACTCTTACCCTAACCCTAATTCTAACTCTAACCCTAACACTCACCCTAACCCTGTTTCCAGTATCATTCTGTAAGAATACCTTGATATATTTGCATGTTGTAATCTTCACTTATATCTTGCCATTGTATTGTTACGTGCGTGCTTTACGACTCCATTGCTACTATGTTGCAGTTCTCTTCCTTCCTCTTTCCTCCCAGTTCTCTATCCTCTTCCCTCCCTCCCATTGTCTGTCCCTCTCTTCTTTCTTCTATTCATATTGTACTTGTGTTTCAGGCGTATACCCGTTACAAGCTGTGATTCGCGCCTTCTTCCTTGTGTACAAAATTATTTCATTTTACATATGTTGCTATATATTATGTTGTACTATGTGAACAAAATAAATGTTAACTTGCATTGAATTGAAAAGGTCTTATTCAATCGGTATATATGAAGTGGTTTACTACTGCGGCCTATACATCATGCACATAACTGGAGCAAATCATAAAGCGCTTTGTAAATGCGAGAAATTGCGATATACCAAATACTTTGCATTGGATGGGACTAATTTGTAGAAGTACTTAATACACCATCCATGTTCATTTATACTTAGTAAATAAAATGAGAAATGGCCCAATATGCTTCTAACAAATCATGAAATATAAGTCAAACATTCCTGCTTAAACAAAATTAATTTTAAAAAATGGACCTCTTGAAGTGGCAATTCTTTTATTAACCTCAGCGCCATGCTCTTTGATAGAGCTTGCTCCGTCCACACGACCTGTCACTCAGAGTATATATGTGTCAGCGTCAAGAAAGCTAGCATGAACATTTCATCTCATGTTGCCATGGAAACAGATGATATTACAAACTTGTCGCTCCCCTCATCCGCTATGGAGCTGTCAAAATGATTACAATGTTACATGGGCGAGATTTATTGCGTGGTGTGCCGGAACTGGATATATTTCGGGGGCGACTGGCAATGTTATCATGTTAATCACAGCTTCCAAATCTGGGAAGTAGTGTTACAGTGATTTTTGAAGACAGCAAGGTCATGGAATAAATTTAGCTGGCGATATGGAGTGGAGTTGAAGCGATCTCTTAAAACACATGTACATACTTATAAACGCATTGACAGAAATACATTGATCCAAAATATCACAAGATAAGAGTCCACGGTGAAAAGGTATTTTAAAAACAACCTTGAATTCTTATACAAAAATGACCTTCAATATTATTGTAAGAATATACTTAATAATATCTTGTTGTATGAATGAATGAATGAATGGTTTATTAATATTTTTGAAAAAAAAAATCAAAACATATTTAAAGGGTGTAAACGAATGTATATGTATGTGTAAATGTATATTTAATATAGGAATGTATAATACCATAATCATATACTTGATCGGATATGAGAGTAAGTAATTAGAATGAAAGAATACTTAATATTGGATCCTGGAAAAACTAGATTGACATGAAAGAATCTATATCTCCACATCACATAGCTGTGGGCAAGATAAAAGTCGCACTGATGAAAAATAAAAGGTGTACAACGAAAAAATGGAATAAGACTTTTCGGAAGATGTTCATTTTAGAAAAAGAAGTAAGATAGATATAAATGGCATACACTTCCGACGTATTTGGAGTAATCATCTCCACCATCTTAATTAGACCGTACTGCACAAGAAATATTTGATTACATGATATGGCGATATCTCCGATAAAAAAGTATAATGATGGGCGGACTGTTACCGGGTAATCCTATCAAAACTCGTTTCAGGTTAACCCCAAGTAATTGAACTGTTTATCACAAAGTCTTTTAATGACATGTCCTAATTCTTTCATTCAAACTTGGAACGAAAATGGGTGAAATATTTATCTCAATAGATATAGGTATTTTTTCCTCAAGCGCGTTGGGAAATACACTCAGAATACGAAGAAATACATGAACAGTATGGGGGTCGCAAATAGAGTTTCGCCTTAAATCTTCAGAATATGCCTTTTCTAGCAATTTGCGATAGAATTATGGACACTTTTTAATCACTTATCTCAAAAGTATGTTAATACCTTCATTAAACTAGTGAAGGGTTTATGTTTTACATTCAATACCTAGCTTGGTATGAAAACTCAATCTAGAATAATGACTTAAAGTAGAAATTCATTCATTATCTTCATATAGTGCATTTATATATCATCAGAAAGCATAAAACCCCGAGAATAAAATTATTTTATTATTAAGCATTGACACAAAAGTAGACAGGTGAAATAAGCACAGTGAAGATAGTACTTTTGGAAAGAAGCGATGGGGAAGGACCGCCGATGAAAACGGTCCGTCGAATATGACGTATGCGCATGGACGCACTGATCTCTACTGCATATTCATTAGCATTCACGCAGTAGTCGTGAACGTCAAAATACAACAAAATACATTGCTCGTAAACTTCGCATTTACACTGTTTTATGCGTTTTTCACCACTTCTGCAATTGAGCTTGCATACAATAAAGCCTAGACGACGGGTTTCTGGGTTTCTTTTCTTCTCTATCCCACGCAATTATCTAAATTTTAACATTTTTGTGATGCGTTTGGATCGCAATGCAGCGATATTGAACAAGCTGTACATGTTGTATACATGCGGCAGCATATAGTGTGTGAGTGAGTGATAGAGTAGCAGGCTGGTAACAGTTTCATGGTAGTTTCGGGCATGATATAGGGTTATTGTCGCTATCATAGCGAATAAAATTTTGTTTTTATTTATGCAATGTATGAACGACCGGTTTCTGGGATGTTTTTCTTCTTTATCCCCCGTAATTATCTAAATTTTAATATTTTCGTGAAAATGAAAGAAAGATAATACGGGTAGAGGTAAAAAGGAAATAACAGAGAATGGAATTGCATATAAAGTGAAAGAGTAAGATAACGATGAAGAGAAAGACTGAGAGAGAGAGAGAGAGAGGGTAGATAAAGAGACACCGATAGAGAGAAATGGAGAGGATCACACACATGCATATAAGTAAAGAAAGATATAGAGCCAGATATGAAGAGACAAAATGCAAAAGGATACACCATCCAAAGTAACGAACAAGGGAGATGATATAAGATAATCAGGTAATTGGAATGAAGGGACATGTCAAAGTCAAAGACCCCATTTACATCTACAAGTCGGGCTCATATATTATCATTCTATTTTCCGGTCAGTAGGCGAATTACCAGAAGCTATATGTACAAAAAACAGAAATCCACCACTCGTCTTATAAATCTAGTGTTTACTGTCCAATCCAACCCCACTTCACTTCTCCTTTTCTGTTTTCAATATAAACATACAAGAGACTTCCTGGGGTGGATGGGGGGGGGGGGGGGGGGGGTGGTATATTAAGAGACATGATATAAATCCATTACATGCACAATATAAAACAGACATACAGAAAGGCAAAAGGAGTTTTGCTACATTCTAAACGATTATCAGGCCTATACATTTTTGTGCAATCGATTACTTAATCTCTTTTTTTTGTAAGTGAAACGAATATCTTTATCGTGTATATATATATATATAGTTAAGATTCATATACTCTATCTACTACACTATACTGACGAAGTTAAGTTTACCATTCAGACACTCTGATGAACCCTTCATCAATTTGTTACATCTTCAGCCTCTTCTCCACCATCCCTAGATAACCCGGCTACACCTGACATTTACTCGAGCACGAGCTTAACTAATAAAGCCTTATCTCAAAGACTGTAGGTGCAATGTTACCTCCTGAGTATACCTTGTTGCCTATCTTCGTACCCATCACAAGATCACCCTTAACGCGACCCAATCAGATCTCTACCCACCTTGAGGCACTCGTCACGTGTATCCATGTACCCATTTTTTGTTTTTGCTTAAAAATAATAAGGAGAAATGGTAATAAAAATGAAATTGCAAGAAAACGTGTTATGTTGTTTGACTTTCATTAATGCCTATAGTTTAAATTTGCCCCGGGAGCCGTACGATATAGATTGGTCTACGATATCCCGTCCGATTTGGGGGCATCGTAGGTGGCTACGGGCTACGGTGTTTGTGTTTACATTATCTACGAGTATCGTGTCATTTCTTGTATTGGCCCTCGAGGGCAGGCCGAAAAAAAAACACACAAAAAAAACCCCACTTTCAACATGTTTCAAAATATTTGTCTCTTAATCTATTCTTTTAATACTGTTGACGCCCTTCCTCCTACCTTTCTTTCTCTAATTCACCCTTCGTTACGGATTCTATCCCCGACTTCTCAATTTCAATTTCCTCTCTCGCTTTGCCTTCCCATCTTTTCCTTACTACTCCTTGACAGCGAGGGAGAATTGTGTTTGCGTATATGTAAATTTATATGTGTGACTCGCAAGCATTGAAACTAAATACTAATGAATTAATCATACTTCATTACAGCAGCTATATCTCTTTACATCTTTTTTTTCTTCAAGGACATATGAAACTTAAAATATGCCATCCGTGACCGAGTCCCGATGAGATTACTAGCTGATGTTCACTTGTGCAGAAAATTGATAACGCAGTCTACATAACATAAATATTACTTAATGATGATGATGATTCTGCTGGGAGCGTGTTTTTGGTATGTCTCCTCAATTACTCTTAGGACCTCATACATTATCAAGTGGATGACTATTCCATCTTCCTGGTTTTAATTGGGGGTACGGCTGTCCCGTCATGTTTATTCCACTTGCGAACCACAATTATGTGAAGGCCGTGGATTTTGTGAAAAATATAGTTCGCAAAAAATGTATTCTAAGTCCTAATCGAAGTGCGCATGGGCAGAAGAATTCAAGTCGTATTTAAACAAGCAAGCGCTGGCTCAAGAAATGAAGCATAATCACAATATTAAACAAACAAACAAACAAACACACAGAAAAATTGTCTCTGGGATGCTTTCTCATTCACGAGAGATTATCTGATAGCCTATGGGTGATTTATACCATCAATAATTCGTGCTTGATTTTCCTTCATAATGATCACACCTCTTGTATTATATTGTTTGTCATTTACTTATTTGGGCTGTTCAATCATTTATGGAGATAATTATCGCACGAATGTCGGGCCCCATCGCCCACTCCGACGCGTTTTCGAACGAAATGAAGCTAATTTTGTACCATTCATAAAAAATCTTCATTTGTGCACGAAGTTTTTCCTCTCTCTCTCTCTCTCTCTCTCTCTCTCTCTTTCTTTCTTTCTCTCTCTCCCAACTCCTCACTCTCTCTTCTTCTCCTCTAACTCATCCAAAGTTGAGATCGAAGTGTGCAAAAAAAATTAAAATGGAGGCGAATGCTGTCTGTATACGTAACGCAAGAAACATTAGACGAGGGGAGGGGAAAACTTCGCTAAACGGGTTCAATCGTATTTTAAAGAAGTTCCCTTGATATGTGGGGGAAGTTATTATATCGACGAGGGCAAAAAAAAAATCCGCATACATGATTTATAAGGGCCTCAAATGTTGTTTGTGGATGCTTCCGGATGATAGCTGATGTGATTTGGTTAAATCTGAGATGAGCAATGGAATATCAGAATATTAACATGATAAAACACGATGAACATTACTTTAAAGTGGCACTAAACTGGTAAAACATGAACAGCGCTATCTTACAGTGACTGCTAAATTAAGATTATAATTCGAAAATTAATTGCATTTTATTTTGAATTTTGACAAAAAGTTTGTTTGGATAAAAGACACATTTCATATTTCAAACTATTATTTTTTACTTTGCTACACTGTAAAAAAATAATATGCCTATTGGTCATTTTTATTTATTTTTCCCATGTAGAATTTAGTTAAAAACATAAGTTTTGCCAATTTCGCATTCGATTTAAGTCTTACTAACTCAAACTTTCAATTTAGTAAAATATAAATGAAATTTTAAAATAAACCAATTTTCTTTTTAAGATCTACGATCAAGTATATATAGAATTCGGAGCCCTTTCAGTAGTTGTCAAATTAAAGCGTGTGTAATAGTGTTTGTTGGTGATGGTGATAGATAATCGGTTAAATCCTGAATTGAAATAGTGTCAGTGAATGTTAGATGGGTTTAATCATGTCATATATTTTTAATTTTTTTTATCTATCATGATTACAATACTTAAATTATTTACGTTAATGTAACTCAATTTAACTGAGTAAAAACTTATTAAACAAAATAAGTAAATTCTACTTAAAATTCCCTGTTACAAATACTTAAAATAATCAAGGCAATCTGTTGACGAACATTTATTGAGTAATTTCGACGGATTTATTTTTACAGTGTAATGTGGAAAATTGCCTACAGGTACATTCTAAGCTTCTACAAACTAGAATGGGGCATGTAAATGAGAGGCACAGGCACTTTTCAAATCCTGTTAAAAGATGGCGCCATTAGGAGCTTCAGTTTACTGTCACTTTAAAAGAAGAGATAAAACACAATCCTTTGGGATAAGTCTATACGGTCTTTTATAACTTGATTGAATCAAGAAATTTCAATATTGCAATCAGGTTATTTAGATTTGGATCAGATAAAAAATCTCTTTCAGATCAAATTAAAAAAAATGAACCTGTTTTTTTTTTAAGCATGAGTTTCACAAATGTTAACTTTCTACTCGACCTAATTAAATCAAGCTACAGAAAAGGCCGCAAGGATGTTTTTTTATATCATCTAATACTGTTTACATGGATGGCCCTGCCATTTCTCAATCACCATTTAATATGATCGATAACAGAAGGGGAATGTGTCTTTGAAAAGATGCGACACCAGGAATTTTCTCGCTTTTTTCTACTTATTTTTTCCTACTCTGCTTTTCCTTTTCTTTTTTTCCTTTTTTTTTTTTTTTTTTTGATGAAGTTAAACGCAATATCCTTTGGTGTTAAATTACCATCAGTGTATGAGTTTCCAGAGTTATTATGGCGTCATATTTGAAAAGCGAAATGATTAAATCACATTATCTGGATTATATATACTATTTCTATTTCATTATTGAATAATCTTAAATAAGTCGCTTTCACAGATATCAAACCCCTCGGGCCGAAATCTATATTTTTGTTAAAACAATATAATTATTAAAAAAGAACGTTCGTCGTCCCATTTCATCTTCTATCTCTCTCTCTCTAGGTTATTGTTATGTTGTGCAACATATTTCGGTATTCTCCACAATTACTATCTGATTGTTTAGTTTGATACGGTTTATGATGTGCTTTATGCTGATGGATATGGTGTGCTTCATAATATATTAACTTTTTAACATAGTAATATTTCAATATTTAAAATATTTAAGGACATCGGCCAATCCTTTTCCGGAAATGCTCCGTAAAAGAGGCGGCACATGCGGAAGGGTATCCATCTTGTTGCCATGGGGATGAATTCCCCAGTGATGATACTGAAACCTTTGGTGTGATACTGCTCTGACACAAAATCTCTGTCCTCTTAGCAATAACCTACCCCAAAATAAATATCACAAACACTCGATCCAACGATTTATGCCTCTTTTATGAGACATTTTATTCCTTCCTGAGTTATTGGTGTTAAAGAATAGTCTTATTAACCGCACTATGACTTCATGAAGGGGGGTTGATGGGGGGGGGGGGGGGGGTCGGTGATTGTGTAGCAGATACACAAAGGTTAAGGTTATTAGCAGGGGCCTGGGAGCCGGGGGTGTACCCCCTATAAGGCTGAGGATGCTGGGGGATGCTGTAGCTAAAAAGCTGAGTAGCTGAGGACCTTTTTTTTTAGCTTGTCAAAGATTTTTGGACTTAAAAAAGAGACACTAAAATGCTGAGGACCTTTTTTTTGGCTCACAACACCCCCAGTACAAAATCGTTGCGAGGCCCCTGGGTATTAGCGTTCCCTGCAGAGACAGATACCTTCTCTCAAGCTTTAAGTTTTTATTCACACAGTCAGCTTGATTCTGCGATCTTAACCGACGCTACTTTCTTTTCACATTGAATTTTAAAACTAATAGAATATGATAAGGAAATGTGTACACATGGGCCTACCCTATGGGTTTCCATTTTGCTTTTCTTTGTCATTATTGCTGTTGTTATTTTATGTAATTTCCCTGTTCATAAAGTCTTTACTGAAGCTAAGTCTTCTTATTTGAAAGTGAAACAGCTATCGCATATTTCTTAGTGTTGCACATTCTAAACATGCTAACAGATAAGTCTTCACCTAAAGATGCTTCTGGGGAGCGTTTCACCAAGTGTTTTGTCAGTGATTTTTACCGACATATTTGCTCTCAGCCAATCAGATGCAAGGATTTCAGTAGCTTATAACAGTTGTCGGTAAATATCACGGACAAAAAGGCTTGATGAAATAAAACGCTCCCCTGAAATAGATATGAATATAAACAATGACAATGGCAATATAAACCATGACAATGGCACCTCATTGGAATAAGGGCAACGACTTGATCATTATGGTACTATGTAAAAGTTACACGTAGAACTTAGTACATTGGAGGAAAATACTGAACTTGAATCGCCCTTTTGAAGAAGAAGAATATCACTATAAAGATTTCTCACTGGTTTGAGGAGAGAGCCTATTTGCACCATGGAGTTGAAATAAAGAACGGGAAGAAGGTGAAGATTCCTACTGGTACTAACGCTCATGATCTAGTTCAGAGGGACGTATAAACCACAATCATGACAATGTGAAATCTAGTTTAAGGATGATTATATAGGCTAGACAATGCATTATTTAGATGTTTGTGTCCATAAAATAGGTTTAGCTGTAATGCTTTGAATAATAAAAAGGTATTTTACACTCTCTACTGACTGGGGAATTCCCGAACGCTGCTACCTATTGTAAAGATATTTGAAAGAAATTTATACTTTTTACTTAGGACCTGAAGGTTTCCAGGGGTGTCGGTAAAGGAGGGCCTGGAAACCTATAGTTCTTGTCAGTAAATTCGTAGATTTATGTCTTTCGTCTCATCTTTATAGCGAATGATGATATTATATGACCCTTTTCTTGCTGCAAGCATTGTCCTTTTGTAAACTTGTCGAGCAAAGTTGATTTGAAAATCCATCTCCTTTAAAACGTTCAAGCAATGCCTCTCCTCGCACCCCAGGTGCATAACCTCTTTCTTCAGTGTATTTTGACTGTGGTCAGTCATGATGCATGTTATCATGTTGTCAAGTTGTTATTAAATGAAACGCCATTGCTTGATATCTCCTATCAGGAGAATTGGGTCAGTCATGCTTTGAGTGAGGACATTAATGACTTATGAGAATTCCTTCTTATGCTTTCTCTTGGTGGTGATGCAGACATGAAGCCCTTCTTTCAGCTAGAATTTCGCGGGACAATAAAGTTTAATAAACATTGCATGACATCTCACACCCACAATTGGGTTAATGTAACAGCCAAAAGGACTTATCTCCATGGTTCCCTATTATCCAAAGTGTATTCAGGTACGAGACCAATGATACAAGCAAAGATTAATCACGTGCTATCGGTGGCAAAACGAATTTCGAAGTGATGTCAAACTTTAACGTTTCCAATCAAATTAATGATCACACCGAGTTTTTAAAGTTTGTCATTTTCAAATCTAGAGTAAGAATAAGAACGGGTGAAAATCAAGTTCGGTGTTTTGAGAGGTGAAACGAGATAAATATCTCCGGGGGAGGGGGGGGGGGGGGGCTGGTGGGATGGAGAATGGTGTGTTTCAAAAACCACATAAAATGCATACACATTTCGCCTTTTGATAAAATCAAGTTTTGTGAAAATTTACTCTCTATCATTTGAATTTTAACTTTGGAATACCTGGTGAGACTGATACTGGAATTACCTCCCTGCTAACTGAGAATTCGTTTTATTTATTTTTATTTCTGTTGTTTGTTTCGTTAAGATTACCTTCGTCTTTGATTAAAGAGGATGGACTGCAGCCCCGACCAGTACACCAGTGGGACGGGTTACGTTGCCTCAACAGCCTTGTGTTCAATCATCCCCTCTCATCTCCCCTTCGACTTTTATCATTTGATCGATAACTTCGTAAAGTTTTAATTAACTACCGGTTAGATGTGATACTAATATATCTGCCCATATATTCCCTTTCGTCGTGTGTTCATGTTAGCCAGCCTGGACATCAAGTTTGGCATTTTATTGGCCTGGCCACTGCTCTATCTCCCTCATCGCTGGATCTTCTTCCATCTGACGTCCGGGATCAGGGAAAGCCGAAATTAATTTCCAGGCAACCCGAGACATTTTAAAAACCAGGTTTAGTAATGAACATGTCAAATGGGTGAGATAACGTTTAAGAGTCTTGTTGTAAATGCCGTTAAGGCATTCATACATGAGAAGAAGAATACACGAGAAGAAGAATAGTTGTTTTAAAAAAAAAAGGATCACGTTTCAAACAACGTACCCTGTGATACTTCTGTGACAGTACCTTTCTAAACCCTTTTGAACTACCAGTACGAAAAAATTATGGCATCTCAAGGTACGTGTAATAGTTTGGATTCTGCGTTCACACTGAAAACAAATACTTTTATATCCAGCTATAACCGTCTGCTGTGAGCAATATTCTAGTTTTACCTTTTCATTCACACAAAGAGAGAGAGAGAGAGAGAGAGAGAGAGAGGAGAGGAAAGGCATAGAGAGAGATGAAGAAACAGAACAGAGAATGTATTTTTCAAAACGATTCTAGTCGATTGTCGATGTCAAGGAACACCGTGATACTAGGAAAGAGAGACAAAAAGAGAGACAGAAAGAGAGCGAGAGAGAGAGAGAGAGAGTAATTTTTTTATAAATCTTACTCTTCCTATCTCTATTCTATACTCGCTGTCTTACTATCTCTCTTTGTATATAAAAGAGAGAGAAAGTAAGACAGAGAGAGTAACAGAGAGAGAGAGAGAGAGGTAGAGTAAGAGTGTGAGAGAGAGAGAGAGTATAAAACAGAGATAGAAAGAGCAAGATCAAAAATATTTCCGTCTTTGTAATTCACAACAGACGACAAGCCTTGGGTGATCCTAAAAGTTCACATCTACCGTAGATCATGACTGGCCTATATCATTGCCCATTAGCGAAGCTAGAGGGATGTTGGCAGTCCCCCAATACTCGAAATTTCAGGATTTTCTCAGCACATTTAAAATACTGCCTGCAAATGTCAGCCAATTACTGTAGTTAGATTGGTATTCACTGGCCTGCCCTTTCACTTTCCCTTTTCCGTCCACTTAAAAAACTATTAAAAAGAAATGGTTGCAATATTCTACCCCACCCCCCCCCCCAAAAAAAAAAAAAAAAAATATATAAATAAAGTAAAATAAATAAAGTAAAAAAATAAATCAATAAATAAAAATATAAAATATAAAAAATGTTGAGGTAATACACAATCCTCCCCAGAACAGAAGACTTCAATCAGTAGAATTGTATCCCCTTCCTCCTTACAACATAGCTACGCCAGCATTAAACGCCGCAGAGGCAGTCGGACTAAAGACAGGGTAATAAAATTAGATCGCCATGAGCCTCCCTGCATGACAAACATGAGGGATGTACATACAAGAAGGCACTAATATCAGTAAATGTACAGTCTCCAAATTGGTTGACATTTTAAAGACAATTTCATGTTCTGCTATTCCCATGATTTCATTCATTCAAAATGTCATGTCTCGTAGGCCCGACTATAAATGCACGGTTTGTCAATACGAAAAATACAAGTACCTCCTTCCCGCTTGTTTGAAGCCATGATATTCTGCTTGTAATCAAACGTTCAGGAGTCAATGTTAATTAAAAAATGTTATACAATACGGTCGCTGATTTAGACAAAGCTCGTAAGTGGTGGGTTAGTCAGTGTTAGTGTGGCCACTGACACAATACAAAACAAAACAACAACGCCACCACCAACATCAACACAACAACTTCAGTGATTTATGGAATAAAGCATCATTACATCCGGCAATCATGAAACATTCATCCATAATTGGTAGGCCTAACCTACATTAAAAAGGGTCATAGTTAGACTTGATTTCACAATGTTGGTCAAAGCTTAGCTTAATACCTTATGGCTCAGCCCAGCTTTAGTTCATGCCACGCCTGCACGCCCCTCCTGCATTCCTGAGTTCACTCGCTTAAAGTTCTCACTTCTTCATAATCTTCATCGCCTTCCCTCATAATGACACATCCCTGAAATCACCGTTTTAGCATCTTTCATGGAATCCGAACACCTCCACATCCATCCATGAGGCTATCTCGTCCATCGTGCTACTTAACCGTAGAATCGATGATCATCACAAGTGGCGAACGATGTGTCCAGTCATTGAGGGGCATTGGCGGCATGGGGGCGGGGGGGGGGACCGAAAATACTGAGTTGATGAAATGCGAGAGAACTATTCCATTCCAAGTGGGGATGGGGTTAGAAGGGCTAAAGTCCACGAGACTGACAATTTTTTTTAGGGTTCTCTAGACCGGCATTGGCGGTCTCATGGGCAGTCGGTCTACTGGAATGACCCCTAGAACGGGTCGTATCACCTTCTTTACAATTTACCCTTCCCCCGCTCTTTTTATTTTTTTATTTCTTAATTTCTTTTCTTTCCCCTATCTTTTCTCTGTTTTGTACAGAGTTAACGCCCTTCTGGCTCCAAACATTATAGTAACCAAACCGGACCCAAGGAAGAAAAGAAATGATTCGTTTTGTTGAAAGGTAATTTCATTGAGTTGAAATTTGATAGAAAAGAAAATGAGAAAGGCCAGGGGGTATCATTAATATTATTTTTTTCCGATTTTACCGCAACGATATACAATATATTTCAGATAAAGTTGACATAATTATATTGTGGCGAAAGAACAAAAAGTCATATGCCTATAATGGCTTCAATTGCAGTTATGTTGATATCTTGTTAAGTTCAGTACTGTGTGAGCGATAATATTTTTTTTGTATAGAATTTTATAGGTCCGTTCATGAAAAAACCCCGAAAAATTAGGAATTCCTCAAGTCATTTGCACTGAACAAACACTTCAATTTCATCCGTATTCGCGATGAATGAAAAATCAAAATGTGCAGACGTGCCTTTTCGCATTCTTCATGTTTTTTTTTTTTCATCCTGTCATTTTTCATGGACCATTTTCACTGTCTCGCGTGCGAAGAACTTCACACACTTATATGACAAAATTGCAGCACTCGGCGGATCCAGAATTTTGAAATTGTGGGGGTGAGGGTGCCTATATGGGATTTGGGCTTTTAAAAAAGGGTGGCTAGCATGAGGCTTCTGCTACCACTTTGGATTCTCCTCACCCTCTCTGGGTCTCTAGCTTCATCAGTTAACCCCCAACCGGAGCGTCAAGAACGTTTCCATAGTTCGTGTTTCATGTGTATCATTGATTGATTCAGTGGAACATATACCTTAAACGCATTGCAGCCTAATGCGCAAGATAACTACAGTCTTCTGAGAGTGGTGCTGGGGTTCAATGAGAGTTGGCGGTCAGACGAAACTGCAGCAGTGGCGATTGACCACCCAAAATAGCCTTCCATCAATTTTGGCAAAAAGAGGGCATTTTATTGCGCATTCCTGAGATCATTTCAATTGATTGGAGGTCGGATTTGGGATTCCCTGCCCCTTGACGGGACTGATATTGTTTCCATAAAGTGGAATGTACTTTTGGTTCGTCCATTCGAGATGGAATGTTTTGAAGGTGGAGTTTGTTGGCCGCGTGTTCGAGAAGACTCGTTTACACGCAACGCGTGTATCTGAACCGTCAGGTCAGTGGTTAACGTTGTAACAACTGGTGAATGGTTTCACTATTTCTGAACTTAATTAGAATTTCGCTTTGACAGTTGGGCGTCTTACCCGGTTAGGTGTTCAACACAGTCCAACTTTCTCAGAAATAATCAATCTTCAGCATACTATTTTTGCAGACCTGTTATTACACAATTTCACAAACTCATATACGAAAAGGTACTTATGCACCTTATAAATCCTTTTTAAAATTTGTATATTTCTCTCTCCCTCTCTTTCTCTCATTCTTTATCTCTCTCGTTCTGTCTGTCTGTCTCTCTCTCTCTCTCTCTCTATCTCACTCATACACACACCCATGCCCCCACTCACACCTCTTTTTCCCCTCTCTCCCTCTCTATCTTTCTCTCTATTTCTCTCTTTCCAATTCCTTCGCTTTTATCTCTCCCTCTCTTTTTCTTCGATTATCTATAAGGTAGATATAGATCTACTAGGCAAGATGTAAATTTACATACACATTGATAAACTTACCCAAAATACTGACACGATGCTATTCGGAATCTATTATTTATATATATTCATATATAATGGGAGAGGAACCGTCTGTTTCTTTCACTGTCCCCCCTTAGTCTAAAGTAGATGTAAACCTATTTCACATTCATTTGTTAATATCTTCGAAATCTCTCTCTTTCTCTATCATACTCTCTCCTTCCCCTCTCTCTTTGAGAGTTTTATGCATTACACTAAGAGAGAAAGTAAAAACGAAACCCTGGCAACGAGAGATCTTAAATAGAAAAATCCTAAGTTGGCTGAGCTACAAATATTGGAAGCAGAAAAAAATACCTCGATAGGAGAGTGCTTGAGAGGAGATACCAAAGGAGATATGACATAGCTTACATCTAAGGCCAAAAACCCCAAAGAGACGTGCAGGAGAAACAAAACTATCCTACTTATTAACGTTATGAGAACGTGATGTACAGAGAGCAAAAATATCAAGTTCACATGACGGCACTGAAAGAGCGATCCTGAGAGTAACTTGATAAATTTTCAAAGTTTACCAGTTGTAGCCGCAGGGTACGGTAAACCCAAACATAATATTGGTTTTTAAACGAGCGCACACGGGCATGGATAACATGCAACGTCGTGCTTTAAGCCCTGGATAATGATTTCCCGCGAGACGATCGCCTTTCTTGGGTAAATATTGATGTTGTAAAATGTCTTTTGCCAGCGACATTTTCAATGGCACATGTGTTTTGGGCGAGTTATCGGGTAAGACGCCATTTGGGAGAGATCTGGGCAATTCACCGTGGGTTATTACCGTCTGTCACTATACATGGGGTACACCATTTGTTGCTTGCTTTGATTACCGTGAAAAGATTTAATACAAGCAAGAAGGGCGCCAGAATGATGCTGGAATAGTACCTTAGTCTGGTCAGGTTTATGCTTGTCTTTAATTAATATCATATATTTGAAATAAAATCAACCATTACAAAGAAAATACCTGTTACCTCGCCAAAACACTTGCCGCCGCATGAAAAGTACATGCTGTGCACGTGTTATTCTATTCCATTTTGTATACTGTTTTCACGAAGTGACGGATGAGCGCGCAACTGAAAGAAAGTTAGTTTTGAATAAATAGCTTTCAAAGTTTTAAAGCATAATTTCAACTTCTTTAATGTATGAAGGGTGAATAAATTTTATATCGTGGGATAGATCATATTTCAATGTTTAGTTCTATGTTTAATTATTTGCACAATTTGTTTATATTTGGGGGGAATGAGCTGTAAACATGGTAAACATAACCGTCATTTCGTGAAAACACAAAAATTCAAGGACGCGCTTTGATTTGCTTTCACGAAGTGACAGATCTCAGCCGCGCACTTAAAACATACGGGACGGCTGTAAGCTGTCACTTAGTGAAAACAGAAAATCCTTTTACTAGGTATTTTCTTGTTGACGTTATCGCCATAGTTACATAATTAGACATTATTATGGTCTGAAACTTTGTGAGGTTCAATATGTTAGTGAATGATGTCCAAAAATGCAAAAAATCAAAATTGAAAAAATATGCGATTTTCCTCATTACCGACACTTCGTGATGATCTGTTGAATATTCCGTAGAATATGACAATGATTGTCTACAAAAGGGAGACTGGATGCATGTTACTGTTTTTAAAAGATGAATAGTTGTCGATACAGACGATACAATAAATGATAAGAACGAATTATAAGCACTATTGATTGGCGACACATTAGACGACAGAAATCTACTCACAACAATTATCTTATCTCAATGTAACGATTAACTTAATGCTATGATAATTTTTGACAAAAACTGGTGTAATATGTGAACTACAATCATCTCTGAATTTTAAAGATAATAAATCTATAAATATCTCTCAGAGGCCTAAGCGAAATCACAACCACACACCCTGCACTACCAAATGCCTAATTTCCCTCACTTCTGCTTCTCCCCCCCCCCCCCTCCCCCCACCCCTTTGAGGCCGCCATTATTTCAAGCTTATGCTTACGATGCGCTGTCTGCTGCAGTTTATTGACTTACCTTCTTTCTCTGTTTCTATTCCATTCTGTTATTACCCACAGTGGGGTGTTTCATAAAGCTGTTCGTAAAGTTACGAATGACTTTACGAACGACTGGAACATGTTCTTGGGTGCTATAATAATCAGATTCTCAATCATTTAGCACAAGAACTGATCACCGGTCGTGAGTAAAGTCGTGCGTAACTTACGAACAGCTTTATGAAACACCCCCAGTTGTCTTTACAGTAATAATTATATGTATTCGCAGATTCACTATTATGTTTACAACCAAATTAATCATTTCACATTGATATTGTATTACGTCACTACATTTTTTAATTTTGTATTGACGACAACAAATATTGTATGATTTATATAATGTTTGATTTGTATTTTTGAAAAATTAATGAGGAAATAAAACCAAACTGAAAATGAAAATGAAAGAAATAGGAACAAAGGTAATAAAAACTTGGCAGGATGAGACGACAAAGAAGTGTATTAATTGATTTTTACAACAAAAAAAAGCAAAATGCTAATAAGACTAACGACCATGTGTAATGAGAGTTCGTTTTTTTCGTTAATGATGGGTGCTTAACGTTTTGCGGCCGAGTGAACTCTCTGAGAAACATGGCAAAATAAGAGGCAATTAGAAAACTGACTGGTCACAGCGGAGATAGAGAGAAAGCGAAGAAGGGTGAATAGGATGACAGAGATGTCTTATTAGACATTCGATCAGCCTTCGTGATAAAACCTAGTTCTCAATTTTTGCCCCTGTTCAAAGGACAATTTTACCGAGGGCATCTTTACCACTTTGTGACAAAATTGCTAGTAATGGGTAGGTGTGCTTAATTACCAAAAGTAACCCAATTCTAACAACTACTTCCCGACGTCATCTAAGAGGCGAGAAAATGATTTCCCGCTCTATAAAAGACCTATCACACCTTTTGGTCTATAGTCATCATCTTAATCATTATGGGGCTGCGACAGAGATAAACGAAACGCTCTTACCCTGGATCAGGTTTCAAGTAATTAATCAGGCGATGGGGATAGCTAGATAACGGAACAAATCCGGAGCTCTAAAATGACTAATTAGAAGAAGGGGGATAAAAGGGTTGCCTGTTAGTAAAGTCTATAGAAGTGTTATCCTTGAGTGGAGTGAGCACGTGACATATCACGTTTCTCTTTCATCATTAATCTTTGAAAGATAAAATAGGCTTGTATCGTTTCTTCGGAGGCGGGTTAAGGTGGGGCGTTAAGCGCACGCCTCTTTGATCAACTCCGCGGTAGCATGCACGTGTAAGTTTTTGAGCTTGCATGCCCTGTAATTTGAAACAAACGCCCAAAGGCGTGTACTGTAGTGTACGTAGAAGTTCGTTGTGCCTGATTAAATACGCCCTTCATTTTGTTAAGCCCCTAGATCCGTCACTGTGTTTTGTTTTGTTTTTTGTTTTGCTTATCACAAAGGGAATAGACAGGGGTCTAGGCTTTGGATAGAGAAGGTAGCGCATCAACAAATTAAGGAATGTTCTCTATTATTGATTACAACAAGAGACATTACAACATTAATTAGCATCAATGTATTAATGCAATCAAAGAATTACTGCAATATGGATCGCACAGACTCAGTTAGCGAAAGCATGGGATTCTAAAGTGTCACTGAGGCAGCTTTTATATGGCATTGATAACGCAAAGTTAAGCTTATTCTGTTATCCTTTAAAAAAATCAAATTAGAAAAAAAAACGGAAAACAGTTTTCTTTCAGTCTTAAACGTTAAGATTTCATAAACTTGCTGTAAATATCCATTACTTAAATGAATCTCTGCTCCCCGTGTTGAAATAAAATAGAATTAGATGTTTATTCTCGTCAAATGCAAACTCTGCGAGCTTTTTTCTAGCAATAGTGGAATTGACCCATTACTGCACTCACTTCTTTTTTTCGTCTCAATCGACGACTTGGTTGTTAATGATGTGATGTTAACTCGCAGGGCGTACAGTTCTTCATTAACATCTTCGCGTGCAACTTTTGACGTGCACTCTCTTAATTTCTATTGTAACAGAAGCCGTTATCATTTATTACTTTAGCTATCAAAGGGCCATTACAAATCAGTTCAACGGACAACTAATGAAAATGAAAGCTCCTGTGCAGTTAATAAAAGACCCTGACCATACCCTCGCATGCCTAACGTGCCTAATGGGAGAGTTTACGATTGCCATTGGCGGCAAATACACCACTTGTTGCAGAGGTTAGGCAAATTCAATCTAAGATTGCGGGACAAAGTATTAAAAAGAGTATCGTATAACGCGTGCACCTATAACCCCCGCGGAAAAATTTGGTCTTTTAAAAAAGGGTAGAGGGAATATGAACCAACTTTAAAGGTCATGTAGTAAGAGCAAGAGTCAAAACTACAGCAAACCATTGTATGATTCTACGTGGCGCTCCCGAGGGGGGGGGGGGGGGGGGGGGGGGGGGAGGGGGAGGAGTGAATTTTTGAAGCACCAAAATCTGATAATTGTCCTGTTTACTTCTGAGTGTCCCTTTTTGATCTATAAGTGTTATTTTCCCCTAATAATTGCCTCTTTTCAAATCTGATAGATGCCCCTTTTACCTCTAATAAGTGCCCTTTTCCTCTAATAATCTAAAGCAAGTATAATTTCAATAATTTCTGAAAATGTCCCGGATGCTCGCTCGCTACGCTCGCTCACACTTACACTTTAATCAATTATGGAATCAAGGAGATCGCATAAAGTATGTCGCTGTGTAATCAGATTGCGCTTAAAACCCAATCAAATATCTGCTGCAATGCGACCACACAAAGGCATTGAAATTTTTTTCTGAGATAATGAAAAATAAAGAATAAAACAGTTAAATAATTGGTATTTGACCTTTCCTCCATTTATATTTGTACACTGTATTCTAGTTTTGTTTATAATTAGCTCTATATGTAACACGACAAATTGTGTTGGGTTATTTTGCTTAACCAGACAATGTTTTCCCATTTTTAAAGGTAACATATCGATTACCATTCATGCAATTTTCTGATTCCTTTTATCTGGGGAGCATTTCATCAAGCGCTTTGTCAATGATTTTTACCAACAACTGTTATAAGCTACTGAAATCCTTGCATCTGATTGGCTGAGAGCAAATTTGTCAGTAAAAATCACTGACAAAACGCTTGATGAAACGCTGCCCTGGTAACTATTTGTTTAATTATAACTTTGTAAACCTTTTGATATGTGTTTGTTTATTATTGGATAATACGAAGTTCAAGTTTGATTTCAAGTTCAAGTATGCTACACCTACAACCACTACAGAATAATAGTTAATACTTGATATCTTCATATTCCTTTCTAATTTTCCCGATTTCTTTTTTTTTCCCGATTGTACATTTTCCTCTGGGGGCTACAATAAATTTCTCAACAACTTTTTATCATTGTGTATACCCTTCAACATAATATTTGCTTCATCTTTCAATATCCCCCTCTAGAGCATCGGATTTTCTTTTTACTATCTCCCTCATCTATCTGGTACCATGGGCAAAGGATGGGGGCATTCACCTTCAAATTTTTCCCGTCTCCCCAGAGGGAGTAGGCTATTCTTGCAGACCTAACGGCTGTAAAGTAGCTCATATTTTGGAAGCATCTTCAATTATATCAAACCAAGCAAGAGACAGGAAATAGTATCCATCCGTGTTTAGATAACGAGTCGGCAAACATCAAAGAGCGGCTGAAAAACGAGGCCGTTTGCTTTGCTTCGCTTTGCTTTCGAGAGGAGAAGGAAACTCCGAGATAATTCTTCTTTTTGGTTTTGTAATGAATCCTTGACACTTCCAAATCAGCGGTGGTCAGATGGACCATTAGCGTGAAGAAAGTAGAAACTGTAATTGGGAGTAAGACGAGAAAGTAACAACTTGCAAATAAAATGAGATCGGATTTGCGGGGGGGGGGGGGGGGGGAGGGGGTGATTGAGATGAAAATTTATATAAAACAATATTTTTCTAGTAAAACATAAAACAAATGTTGTGTGACTCTATTGTAACTTCATATTTTGGCTCAATAAGTGACTTGCATTTCATTTTATTTTACAAAGTATTGGCAATGGATCAGAAAGAGCACAGCTGAAACCGACTGGGTATAATAAACGTAAATTTTCCACTTACCCAAATGCATTGAAATAACAGTTAAACTTATTGCTAATCAAATACATATTATAAAATGTAATTGATATCATGAATATGGAAAAAGGAAACACATTAAAAATTTTGAAGGAAATCATAACGGTTTCTGATGTCGTCCTACATTCATTTGTTCTTTGATTCATAAATAGAACAGGAACAGTATTGAAATAATCAAACTTAAAAAAACAATCTCGGTAAAGCGAAGTTTGCCAAGGAATGTCTCGGAAACAAAAATTATGAATAAGTTCTTGTCATAGATTTAAGTTGGAAGCTTATCAATAATAACAATAATATATATATTTTTAATAGGTTACCATGGAAACAAGAGTATTGGAGATGGAAATTGCATCATGACCTTTAATCTAGGAAGGCTACTAAAAATAACTGGTAAACTATATTCATAACAAAATGATGTAAACAAATATGATAAAATTAGATTTCTCTTTTGCAACATAAAAAAGTTCTTGCGTATTTCAGTTTATTCCTAAAATAAAGTTGCCATAAATGTGGCAATACCTTGTTTCGACCTGTCAATCAGTCATGGGGATAAAGTATGACGTCGCAATGATGCAATACATTTCCGCCATAGTTGTTGGAGTATTCAACTAACTCCCCGCGCCACATTCAGTTAATTTCCTCAGTAACACTTCCGCAATATAAACATATATAAGTATATATTTTTATCAGAAATTTCTTTCTTATTGATCTAGTACAAAAGAGCTTGGCTGAAGTATTAAATAAACATCACGCACAGAACGTACTGTCTTACAAATGAGTAATGTGTAATGCGTTAAAATTACGAGTACTGAGTTGAAAAGCATCCATGGTGCTGGACCATCATCCTTTCGGCCAACGCTATAAAGTTTAAATAATATTTTATCCACTTACCGATCATTCTTTAGAAGAATGACAAAATGATCATTTATGAGAGCACTTATGTATCCAAACTTTACGCAATATTTTGTTCAGAGTGTACAATGCTTGAAGGTTGTTTTCGCTCATTTTAAGTGGAAATACAGTTTGCAGCTTGAAGACTGTTTGCAATCATTATTAATGGAAATGTAGCTGAAAGCTTGGGGCTTGGTATAGTAATTTATAATTCATAGAGTCCGTCCTAAATGTCAATTTAAGCATTTCATTTGAGTTTTAATGATATGCCCCCTCGTCTGCCTATCAAATGTCGCTCGCAAATTAAATCACAGAATTACAAGGTTTCCTGGTGAGAAAAAACCGACATATAGAGAGGAAAAAAGCGAGAGAAAGAGAGAGGAAGAGAGAGAGAGAGAGAGAATGAAAGAGAAAGGAGGGGAGGTCACAAAAAGAGTAGAGAATTTATTTGGGAGCGTTCACTTCGCAATACTTATAAAATGTTCTTCATTCTACGCGTTAAAAACTAAATAAATTCAGTCTTTATTAAAAAGTTTGACCAGGTTTTATTTGAGTTGATTTATTTATTCTCCACTCATCGGTGGATTGCCCTTGTCACCTAGTAACTGTTTTCAAAGGGGTGCAAGCTAAAAATAAAAAGAACTCATGAACAAACAAAAGTAACAAAGTAGCGGTCATAATAAAACAACCACAAAAAATGCAAATGGAATTATACACTGATAAATGTAAAGAGTCAAACAAGAACATAACAAAAACAAGAAAAGGAGAAAAAGGAAGAAAAAATAAGGTGACAGAGTAAAATCATTTTAAAAATGTTTACTATATACATTCATTAGTCTATCGGGGGGGGGGGGGGCTTTTTCATTTTCAGGATGGAGAGAGAGAGAGAAAGGGGGGAGAGAGAGAGAGAAAGAAAAAGGGGAGGGTGTGTTCGGAGGGGCAAGCACATGGTTCGGAAGCATTAACCCGACCTAGTAATTATGGAAAACTGCCCCTAGTTCGACCCAAGATCGACGCCCATGCTCACAAAAACAATCTCGATAGATTCAGGACTAGATATTTGAAGAAAAATAATCACTCTGAGACATCATACATGCAACTAAACCTGACGGCTGTTTTGAATGGTTTATGATCAGGGTATACTACATTGATGTACAGAACATGAATAAATACCACAAGGTTTCCGATATACCCAACCGGTCACATTTGATTTTTACCCTTATTACCTGCGAGAGGGAGAGACAAATGGATAGTAAGAGGAGTAGTGAATGAGAGAGAGAGAGGGGGGGGGGGGGAGAGGGGGGAGAAGAGAGAGAGACAGAGAGACAGAGGTGAGGAAAAGATGGGGAAATGAAAATGATGATTGAACAAAAATGACAGAAGAAGAAGAAGAAGAAGAAGGAATATAATATTTATCATTCATGTACCTTACTATCTTAATGAATGCAATACCTCAAAATAATGCCTGAAGAAATCCAATCCCTTTGGAAAATGAAATCTTTTGACGCTAGCTGCAGCTGCAAAGAGATGATAATGGAGCAAGAAAATGAAATTTTGGGAATATTTCTGGCTGTAATTTCACTTGCATGATCTATGTGCCTCTTGAAGAGTAATTTCTCTCAATTTGCCATCTTTGAAGAGCAATTTGTGCATGGAATTCGATTCCTGCTCTGTATTAAATGATCGTATATATATAGAAAACGCGTTGGACTGAGCTAGTTAAATAGACGCCTTGAGCGTTCTCTGCTTAGTCATACAGTCACCTTAACAGAGTTCTCTGTTCATGTGAATGTGAGTCCGGGTATATGTGATTACAAATACGGACAAACATACATTTCAAATTAGTATTAAACCGACATAAGACTACATTATATCGCAATATCAGTGTATAGAACATTCCTTCCAAAATTATTCGGTTGATGCTCTTTAGATTCAGGTTTTTGGTGGGTTTTTTTTCAAATACAAAGTTGAAGATATAATTTCCCGAATTCTCTGATATATTTAGTTACCAATATTATCTCTTCTTTACCACAAAACTCTCCAGATACAAGACGTAACAATTCAACAGCAAAGTTTATTTGACAGGTGTAGCGCCTCACATAATGAGTTATATAAAGATAGAAAGAGAGAGAGAGGGAGAGATAGATAGATAGAGAGAGATAGATATAGAAAGAGAGAGAAAGATATATAGAGAGGGGGAGATAGATAGATAGAGAGAGAGAGATAGATATAGAAAGAGAGAGAAAGATATATAGAGAGGGGGAGATAGATAGATAGAGAGAGAGAGATAGATAGAGAAAGAGAGAGAGAGAAAGATATATAGAGAGGGAGAGATAGATAGATAGAGAGAGAGAGAGGGCTTGACTTCAGTTCATGCCAGTTACAGTAAAGCAAAAAAGTTTTAGACAATTTTATGAAGTATTACCGATACATGTAGCAACCCCCCTGAACAAAACAAAACAAAAAAAAAGAAAAGAAAAAAGGAAAAGAAGCATGTATTTTACAGATGCTAAACAAAAATACCCCACCAATATCTAATCATGAAAAATACCTCTACATGTATAATAAAAAAAATCGTCTTAACAAGTCGCTTTTTTTATTTTCACCATATATGTTTTTGAAGGACGATGTAAAAAAGAATTACCTTTTCAAAGACGGAATTATTTCTGTATTCAATACCACCTCTCTTTCATAAGTATGTTGTGCAACTGACGAAACCTCTTCTCAGAACTGAAAGGCAGTGGCGTAACGTGGATCTAGCCTTTGAGGGGTCACTCATTATCATGGGGGTTCTCCCAGGGGGCGGATCCAGGATTTAGTATAAGGGGGGGGGGCACACAAATGCAGTCGCTCAGTGGGGGAGGGGGGGGGGGGGGAGGTGGCGACAATTTTTTTTCTTTCGCCAGACCTCCAATATTCGCTCAGTGGCGGATCAAGGGTGGATCCTCTATGGTCAAAATGCATACTTCTCTTCAAAAAAAGGCGGGGGGTACGGCCCGGAAGTGGCCCTGGATCCGCCAATTGTTCTCCAATCTTCGTTTCACGTTCCCTTCCCTCTCTCTTAGTTTCTTTCGTCCCCCCCCCCCTCCCATAGAATTATGTTTCTTCTTTTCTCGCTCTTTCATGGAGGGCACGTGACCCCCCCCCCCCCCCTCCCCGACTGATACGTCACTGTTGAAAGGGATGGGTAACACTTAGAAACTTGTGATTCAAACCTTCAATCAAGAAGGCTGTTTAATTTGTATTTAAAAACGAGCTCTAGTCAGGATCTCCAGTCTGTGGCAAGAGATTTCTTTTCCATTTCAAAAGGATTTGGGTGATTTGGTTTGCTTAAGCCTATACCGCATACTATACGATCGACTGCGATCCGATTTTTGAAATAAATCGCAATAGCATTAAATATGGGCATTTTAACATATACAATCTACCTAAATCAGGTTTTGAATACTAAAAAAATATGGTTTGGGAATGCTGTCATACTTAAAACGCAGTAAAGGCCAAATCAGTTTCAAATCGTAGACAGTCGTAGGACTGCTCTGACGTCCTTACTCCTTCTCCCTTCCTTTCTTTTTCTCGTTAACCCCACCCCCCCCCATTCCGTGGGGGGGGGGGGGGCACATGTTCTTTGGCCCAACCCCAGACCAACACCATTATACTGGGAGAGAATTTTATTTGGTGTGACTTTGGGCGATGTGGGAAATTGTATTTATTGAATCATGTAATATTGTTAATAAAATATTTGATATTTCAATGTAGGAAGAGAAATATACCTCTAACAGCAACAAAATTATAGAAATATTGGTAGGAAATCAAGTTGAAGAAAGGAAGATAGCACTAGATCGTAACACCCTGTCGTTACATTTAAAGAAATGGAAACCTTTTGATTTCAGATGAAGGAAGGAGTCTTTTGGATGTGAAGTGCAATAGATAAAATATGTTAATTAAGAACTATAAATGGATTGCACTTCCATCCCTCCCAGGGGACTTTGCTTTAACTTTTGTTATTGGTTGTCTGCAGATTATCACGCTTACTGGAGGTCACGGAGTGCGGGGAGGAGCGCTCAGGGATTGGGATGGGGAAGACGGGGGGGGGGGGGGGCTGGAAGGGGGGGGGGTATTGTTTGGGATGTGTGGGTATGTCTGTCTGTCTTTCTTTTTTCCCTTCTCTCTCTCATATTTTATTCCCCCCTTTTTCCCCATTTCTCTCTCCTTTTTATCATTAATACATTTTTCTTTCAGTGAAAAAAACATATAAAAGGAATCATATTTAAGGTAAATTTCCAGTTGTATAAATTCTTTATTCTTTATTTTTGCAGATAACGCAAAGGTATATTTTCAGTTGTATAAAATATGTATAATTTCAAGTATGCTGAGATTTTAAGTGAATTACAAGTACATGTAAGTGTAAATTCTTTGTTCTTCCATATATACATGTATTTACTTGTAAATTGTATAAGTTTTTGTTTATGCTTTATTCATGATTGTAATGTTTCTATCTTTGTATATCTGTTGATTTCACTGAAAAGAAATGAATAAAAGAATACCTAAAACAAAAAACCACTTCACTGGACATCCCCTGTGGAATACTACATGACAGTGAGGTATGAAAATAGGATGCACCTGCATACACTCAACCTCCTTCTGTCTTCGTTTCGTCACTGTCCCCATTTCTAAACAAGACTTGACCGACACTGAGAGCCCATCATCAAACATGACACCGCGTCATAATGCCCACCGCGCTAAAGGGGATGTAGGGGTGCTGCTAGGGATGGGGGTGACACCTTCCTCCATTCAGCATTTATGTCCGCAAATTTGGAATTGTTGAGATCTTCCCGGCCATTACAAAAGTCAGATACATGTACCTATTTCTTTTAAAAACTCCTTTAATTTCGTTTTTCAAATCGGACAACGTTGGAGGGAAATGCAATTTTTACCTTTATTTGGCGGCTTACCAGCCCTTATTCTTCTGAAACTTTAGATACAAACTGTACACCCCCCCCCCACACACACACACACACACACAACTCCCCTGCAAGGATGTGAGCTAGGTCTGACGGTTCATACACAAGGGAAGGGATTACGCATGGATATCTTGAATACGTGAATTCTTTAACTTTCGTTTAATCCTTACTCCACTGTCAAATCGACAATATTGACCCCTAAATGCAGATCGGAGTTGACATTTCCTGTGATCAAAACCGTTTATCACTATGACCCATCCATGCCTGTGCGTGTTTCTGGTTTCCCGTGACTGACCATTGTAAACAGGATTGTCCAGTCACACTCTCCCACCACCACCTCCTAACTTAAAGGTACTGCATTGGCATAGAGAATGGACAGTGGCGAAGCGTGAGTCTAGATATTCAGGGAACCGGCATCATTGGAAAAGGAGTCTTATACTCGATGGGTGGAAATCACATTAACAAGACATTGATCAGGGGAGGTGAGGGAGGGGTCGTACCATCTTCTTTTCACCTACCCTTTCTCTTCTCTTTTTTATTCTTCAATATTTGTACTTTTAATTTGATTGGGGCACGTGCCCTTCTCCCCGTAGTTAGTTATTCCAGTAAATGTTGATAATATTAATAATATACCATATTTATATAGCGCATATCACAACAAGTCCCTATGCGCTGTAAGAAAGAAGAAGAAGGAAAAGTAGATAGAAAAGCTTGAGAAGAGTGAGGTATGCTCAAAATAATGTCCTTTCGCTGGTTACCAGTTAACACTGGATGTTATTTCTAAAAAGAAATGTTTCTAAGACTTGCCTTAAAGTTGTCAACGGTATCACAATTTTTGATATTTTCTGGCAAATGAAAGCTTCTTTTAGAAATGATAACATCACCAAGCCTGCCATCCGTCGACTAGCTAGAAAGGGTGGCGTCAAGAGGATATTGGTCTAATCTGGCAACGCTGCCCGTGACAACAAGAAATTGTTGCTTAGAAGCTTAGAAGTTATCATTTCGGCAGCAGGTGGGTTGCCGGCTTCTTCTTGGTGACCTTCTTCGTGCTATTTTCTGGCAATTTGTTCCAAAAAAGCCGGCAACACACCCACCTGCTGCCGAAATGATAACTTCTAAGCTTCTAAGCTAAGCTTCTAAGCTTTCTAAAATCCGAAAGCTTCTAAGCTTTCGGATTAGAAGCTCTGTGCTCTTCTGGTAGCGGCAAATCTCTCTCAGTGCGACTGTACCGGGCCTGTATCGATGAGGTTTCTTGACTCCCCCATAAGATTTTGTATTTATTTGTGGGACTTTTGGGAAGATCTGATGTTTCTGATGTTTCTGTTTGGATAAGTAATTCAGTCAAATATGTAGCATCCAGTCCTTTTTGTTTGCACAAAAGGCTATTCATTCAGGTTTTCCAGATTTTTAAAAAGCCGGATACACCCCTCATCCCCCTAGAAAGGAAATTTCTCAATTTTTGTGTCGAGGGGCAGAGAGCGGATACTTTCTTCCAACAATAACTGTATGATCTACACGTCGGATATCGCTAACACCACCAAGTCGAACATTCATTGAAATTATACTGCCTTCTGGGAACGATATAAAATCAATAGGGAGCGTAGTGTTTTCTTTTTCTTTGATTCTTCAAAAGGATCATCTTGATCTCCCCAGAGCTTCTCTTCAGACCCCCATGGAATATCGTTTCAGGGTCATTATCGAACTCTGTGTTACTTATCCCGAGCACAGAGGCTTCCGCGTTCCGCTCTGGAAATAATAAATATTCTGGATTTATATAGTGCCCAATATATCTTCGAGGACTCTAAGCACTTTACAGAAAAAATTATCATGATCCCGGTCATCGGATTCTTGCTTGCCCGCACATATTGTATGCACCTTCTCCACTCCATTACAGACGCTTACAATGACTTTAGCATCCTACCAGGTACCCATTTGAAACCTGGGTGGAGAGGAGCAATGTAGATAAAATGCCTTGCTCAAGGACTACAGGGCAGCAAAATGTACATTTTCTCGGGGCCCTTGACCTCTGAGCGACCATCATTCAAGACTAGCTGAAAGCTATAATCTTGGAAGCCTGATATCTCCCTTTAAGCAGAGGATGACAAGACAAACCTGTTTGCCCTAGACACAGGTAATCTAAGTCACGGGGGTATCCCATTACAGATGACGCTAAGGGGGAGGGTCAATGACTCCTATAAGGCTCAGCTGAGAGAGATGAAGGAAGGAGGGAGAGAGAGACAGAGAGGGACAAAAAGAGGGAGGGAGAGAGAAAGAGGGAAATGGGGGAGAAGAGAGAGACTTTGGAGAGCAGAAGAGAGTGGAAGGGGGGGGGGGTGAGGAGAGAAAAGAAAGAAGGGCAGAAATTCTTGGCTTCAGAGCAAACATTTTGCACTATTTCTCTTGATAAAGACCCATACATTCACCTGCAAAAAAATATCCATAACAAAGATATTTTACTTAAAAATATCAAGTGGATACACAGTGACTGTCAAAAGAAGGGCGTGCAAGTCCCGGGGTGCAAGTATTTCCGAACCAACAGAAATTTCTAATTTTCTTTAAATTTCCAGTAAGATGGATGCACTTGTCTGCTTAGCTGTAGTCATCTCTCTCTCTGACCATTGCTGACCTAATGGGCTACAATCCTCTACATATTTTGATAAACTTTCCGTATATGCATCAACAGGGCATTTCAAAATTTAAATCTGAAGGAATCACTATCAGGAAGAAATAATCTTTAAGATATTGAAGAGTTATGAAGGTATCCAATATCTTATTTCCACTGCATTTTTTGACACCTGGGGAGCATTTCATTAAGTGTTTTGTCAGTGAATTTTACCGACGGATTTGCTCTCAGCCAGTCAGATGCAAGGATTTCAGTAGCTTATAACAGTTGTCGGTAAAAATCACTGACAAAACACTTGATAAAGGCACCCCTGTTAACTACTGGTCATTTTCACAAGTCAATTTATTGGGTTATGAGGTCAAAAGTAATGCACCATTAAAAGAGAATTTGATCTTTGGTGCCATCTTTGGTGCCATCTTTGGCGTTGTTTCTGACAAGAGCTTGAAGGGACCCCTTGCATCTCCATTTCTCTGTGAAGTTCATGAATAATATTAAAGGTGCTAAATTGCATTTCCAAGTGTAAAGACTGCTTCTGTCGTTGACCTGTGCATAAATCTATATTCAAACCATTGGGCAAGAAGTATTGGATTTTTATTTTTTAACTGTTTTACTTGTTATGGATCAAAACCCTATATAGTACTTGTATTGGATTACATGATTTTAACATGTTGATATATTTGACCGGTGCAATATTTGCTGAAATCATTTACAGTTTTTAATATCTGTTTTCAATAGCTTTTTTCCTCGAGGGGGGGTATTTCACATGGAATTACTTTTTGTGAGTGTCTTTTTGTGAGTGTCTTTTTGTGAGTGTCTTGTTGTCAATAAAACTCAAATTTACCTTATCATTTTTAATAATTTAAATGAAGTACATATTCTTCAAAATAATATGCACTTTTCACAGGTCTGTATATAAAACAGATTGGTAGTCAATTTAGGTTCAATGATACATACATGTGCATGTTTTTTTTTTTAAATCTATAAGAATAATATAAGTATGTAAAAGGTGTGGATTTTTGTATAATACATGAACACTTGACTCACTCTAAGGTGACAATGCATACTCCATTTACAAGTCAAGAACACTAATATTGATTAAAAGAAAACAAGGATAAGTAATGGCAAATTACAATCATAAAAATTCATTTTAATCACATGAATATTTGAATATTTCATATCATATATAATCTGAATTAATTTTGTTTTGGTAATTGTACTTGTTATATTAAGTTTATTAGATGTGTATCCATTATGAATACCAGTACTTAATGCAATGTAACTAAAATTGACAGGAAGTCAGTTATATAAACTACTGCATCAACGTATTCAACAGTCCAATAATATCTTCTCAGATAACAAGCTCAGCTCCTAGTTCATCTTTAAATGAATGAATTAGAAATACGATGCAGTCTTTAAAAATGTTATTACAGGTATTTTAAATATAATCATCTTAAGATATGCATATATCTCAAGTAAAGTAACATCCCTGAAGTTGATTGAAATATTTCATATCATATACCACCTATCGAGATTCTAGGCCTCTGATTGGTCAAAACTGCAGGCATAAAATTCGCTACTGACCGCAGGGCAGTATAGCAAAAAATATTGACCCGGCATAGCTCTACTTGTCCATACAATGCAAGGACACAAAATGAAGTAAACGATGAATACTTGCATTGAGACATGCGCACTGATCTTAATTTTGGTAAATTTCCCTGCAAATAAATACATTTCGAGCTCTGTGAGCTTGAGACTGCACAGTACTTTCGATATCACCTTGGGCAATAGTTTTAACCGCACCCCTCAAAGCAGTCAATATTTGTATATTATCAAACACCAGAACCAATACAGAGATTGTAACAATTACTGCATTCGTTCTGGACCTTGTGACATGTGGACTGAATATAGTCTTAATTCATTTTGTTTTGGGTAAGTTTTATGGCAACATACATTATGAATAATTGATATGGTATATCAAAAAGTCTTTACGAATACTTGATATGGTATATCAAAAATTCATTATGAACATTTGATATGGTATATCAAAATTTCATTATGACCACTTGATATCGTATATCAAAAATTCATTATGAATATTTGATATGGTATATCAAAAATTTAGAAGAAGTCATTTATTCAACACAACTGCATCAATACATTCAAAAGTTTGATGATATCATGTTAAATATGAGGCACTGCTTCTTAACTTTTTATAAATTAAACAGACAAGAAATATGATATAGTAGTGAAAAAACATTATTTTTCTTTTACATATTTCTCAAATATTGTAACATCCCTGAATTTGGCTATACCATTTCATATTAAACAGCAGAATTCAGATGCAGCTAATAACTTTGTGTCATGTTGGGTCAAGCAAAGTGTGCATGGTGTCAAGGGAATTCTTGATGAATTTCACCAATGGTGACCAACTAAGAGTATTCCCACTTCTCATCCTACATGAAAAAACAATTTCATATTTTCAATTGCCCTAATCCAATTTATTAATCCCTTGATCCCATATCAAGTCAGGTAAACTCTATCACTCTTACTGTGTGATTGAAAAAGGAGATAACTGGTTCTCCAGTTGTTATGGCTGTACTTTACGCCCATCTTGAAACTGACCTTCCGAAGCTGAAATCAAATTTAGTTAATCATCTTATCAGTAAGAATAACATTTAACATCTAACAATAATGCATATATCCCATGGGATACTGAACAGCGTCGTCGATTAAGGGGTCGGGGGGGGGGGGGGGGGGAGGGACTGCCCCATATCGTTTTGGGTCCAATAAACCTGGAGGTATAAAATAAAACAAGGGAAATGAAATATAAAAGGTCTTACACGATCAGAATTCAATTTCTGCCGCGTGCTCCGAGTGAATTCTCTCAATAAGCATGGTGAAACTGGTAATTAACATGATCAAGAGGCTTAAGAAAATCATGAAAATCAAGAAAATCAAGAAAATCATGAAAACGGATCAACGCCCTGATACTGAAGGTGTATTATCTATCACTCTGATCAACGGATGAATATCGAGTGTGTACACCATCTCCACTCCCTGAGGTAAATTCCTTTCAGGAAAAGTAAATGCCAACAAATATATTTATTTCGAGGGCTCCTGTGAAATGACCAACTGACAGAAAATTGCTTTTAGGGTCATGTGATACACCTGCTATCACATGAAAATTGGAAAATGCGAAGCTCAGACACAATACAAAAAATTATTGATGTATAATGGAATCAATGAAAAGGTTAAGCTAAATTTAAAGTTTTAATTCCCCCCCCCCCCCCAAAAAAAAAGGATTTTTAACTTGTCAGTCAATGAACTTCTTAAAATATTGACTTCTGCCCTTTCTACTAAAGACATTTATAGAATAATAAATAAACATTGTCACACGTTTAAACCAACTTTTCTACACAAAGTGGACTTTACCCCCTCTGGAATTGCCCAGGTTGGGGTTAAGAGAGAAATATAGTAGCCATAGGTAGGATTTTAACCTTTTGATTCAAGGTCCAGTACCATATCCACTTGACCACATGTCTCTTTCTCAAATATAAAAATCACACACTATGCCAAATCAGAATAAGATCCAATTACAGAATCTCTACCAATATATATAATGAAATCCTTATATATGGATGGATTGGCAGATAATAAATTACCACCAAATTTATACTTTTAGGAATGGCAAGTTCCCAAACTGAGAATTTGTTGGCAAATCATCCACTAATCTATCACTACCATGTAAACTACAGCAGGAAAAATAATAAGAGGAAATTAAACAATAGAAATTGAAGTTCATATATATTCCAATAGATGTTTTTTTTTGTAAATAGCTGGGGATGTGCGAAATAGCTTCAAGGGATTAGGAGTTGAAATCTAGCCAATAAAACAATCATGATACCTTCTACCCTGGTCCTTTTCTATGAATTAAATTTTAATTGAAGATCTGCTTTCATCCAAATCTGATTTCATATGGACTTGAGAGAGAGAGAGAGTGACACAGGGAATATCTAGGATTCCAGAATTTAGAAAAGTGGTCATTTTAGCAGAAAATGCCCCATCCGTGGCGTAATAATGCTGAAAGTATTTGTGCTCATCTTCTTTTCTCGTCGACCTTTCACTCCATTTCATAATCTGATTTCATATGGACTTGAGAGAGAGAGAGAGAGAGTGACACAGGGAATATCCAAGATTCCAGAATTTAGAAAAGTGGTCATTTTAGCAGAAAATGCCCCATCCGTGGCGTAATAATGCGGAAAGTATTTGTGCTCATCTTCTTTTCTCGTCGACCTTTCACTCCATTTCTAATTGTCCTTTTAAAGATGGATGGCCGTTTTTATCCTGCGGTGAGGACTGTCCCTTGTCGTGGTTGGCTATCGCTCCTCCTGTCCTTTCTCCTTCTCGGCGAGTGCGAGATCCATCATTTCTTCTATTTTGGTCATCTTCTCCCGAGGCTTCCCCACCAGCTCACCCCTCGCTCTCTCCTCCGCATCGATCTTGGTCCAATCAGAGAAAGTGACTGGCGTTACTCCTGGGAGTCGGGACGAAAGAAAGATTATGCAAAGAGGAGCGTTAGAATTCTACCGGTGGACAGAAAGGGCGCGGGAGGGGGATTTTTATGGGGAAATAAAAGTAACCTAGATCATTGCAGAGTAATCTGCATTACCAATTGATAGATTCATTGAATATTGATGTCATCATTCTAAGAGTGCCATGTTATGTCAAGGCACAAACAAGTTATAGGAATGCAGAAGTGTCTCTTACAAGAACTCAGAATTGTTTTCATTTTGCTCTCTGTCTGCCTTCTCTTTTTCTTAACTATACGTGCCAGAAACCAAAAAAAAGATTTTAATCAAATTATTCACATTTTACAAACACACTTACATGTAATTGTATAAATATGGTTGAAGATATATTTTAAATATAGAGAGAGAGAGAGAGAGAGAGAGAGAGAGAGAGAGAGAAAAGGAAGGATACACAACACAACAAAATAACACATATAAGATAGATTTTTTTAAAAGGGAAGAGAAGGAAGGAAGGAATGAAAGAGATCAGAGAGCAGAAAGAAATAAGAGTTGGGAAGGGAAGGAGAAATAAAGAAAAAAATGATGATCCAAAAGCATTATCTCATCCATCATACTCCATCTGCTGATGTAAGAGCATTAGTAAGATTAAGATGAATTCATTCTCTTGTTTATTTGGGCTTTTCTGGGGGAGTTCACAATGCATTCATACTTTTTGTACCCACTTTTGAATGTCAATGTATTGTCCAAGTTCTATAAGTGAATAATCATACTGGATCATACTGCATCCGCAAAACTCATAACAACAAAATTTCATACAAAGAGATAAAATTCTGGATCGATTTCTTGATCATCTTCACTAAAGAGAGTTTGATCTTTCCAAGGTCTATAAAATGGATTCCCTCAAGTTTAATTTGTTTTTATAATGCTGATGATTATTAACATTACCTTTATACAAGCAAGCTATACATTCTAAAGAGAGCAACATTCACTATGCCAGGAAAAAACAATCAGCTAATATCGCATGATCACCTCCTATAGTAGGGAACAGCTCGCCAATAATGTACCACCCCATTTTCACAAAGTCAATTTAATTTCAAATCGCTATACCCTAAAGCAATAATGAATGTCCCTTTGTTGCCTTAAATGGCAGTTTCCGAGTGAGAATGCCGGTTATCACAGTCTATTGTACCTGTTCTGTGGAGGGATTATTCCTGGGCAATAAAGTGAAGTATTTTCAATTAATTGTTAATCAATATGTGCCATGAATAAAATATTGCAATCATTTTTATCAGCTATTGCTGATACCCTCGTATCCAGTATCCAAATTAATTTCAGCATTGATAGATCTGCATGGTCCCATTCCTACTCAAATTAAATTGCACTGTCCAGTTATTTTGCTATACTACATTTATTATGTATCTTATTGTTTTGCACAAAATAGAAAGCAGATACAAACAGATACAGTGGATGGTTTCATCTTTAAAATCAATATATAATTATTTTTTTCTTGACTTCATACTAAATTGTGAGGCAATTACATGGAATTTTTTTTTCCTCATCCCGAAACTCTTAACAAGGGAATCGTGAAACATAGCAATTACCAGTTGGTACAAGACAAAGACACTATGAAGATTTCTTTTCTTCCCAGAATTCGCTTTAGTTTCATCTGAATATCATCTCTCTCTGGCAAAGTTTACCGGATCATGTAACTATCAGTGACTGTTACAATGTATAATAATGCCATGTTTTTCTCTATTTTCAAGACTCCATACACATCCTTCAAATCCCATTCACCACACTCCAGACAACCCCCAATGGCTGAAAAACCTTTGATTCAATTTCAGAGCTCCTAATGCACAATATGATTTGCCAGCTTCCCAATAATTCCATCCCCCAGCGATTACAACCACCAATACCGGAGTCATCTCTGGAAAAAATTGAAGTGTGATTGCGAAGTCCTCTTAGGACCAAGATACAGGCATGGCTCCTTCCTCGACAATGAGAAGAAAGAATTATTTTTAAATTAGGCCAACATTACTGGAGGCACAGATGAATTTGACAAGAAAATTACCTCATCATGAGCCTCCCTGATGCAAAAGACATCATACCAACTCCGCCCAAAACTGTTGGAACAAACACCTCCTAGAGTTCTTGACTCAGGTGGGAGAGAACAGATGGTGACGAGGAAAGGGGCACGATTTCAAATTATCACCATTTAGTCCCCATGCACCTTACATTCAATAATTCGATAAACTGCCGTCGCTCCGGGCAACGCATCACACAAATCAAAAATGTTTGATGAAGAATGGATTTGAATGGAGTGCAAGAGATAGAGGAAAGAGAGGAATCAGATGGGCTTCCTTTCATCATGTGAAAAGGTTTGATCATTGCAAAGAGATCTGGGGATGATTAATAATAGTTCACTCTAAATTACAGAAAGATTTCTCTTCCATCCTCGATGCATCTCAACTTAAAATAAAATCACTGACCTCATTATCGTTCAACAGGACCACTCTAAAATGTAAAGTCCTAATAATCTTCCATTTTCAGCATGTTGTACATGTTTCAAATAGGTAAACTTTCTGTTGGGACTAAACACAAAATAAGTTAAGAAAAAATACAATTTTCACACATCTTTCTAGCATCAATTAGCAATCTCCATATACATAATTCTTGGTACATCCGATAGTGATTATCTCGAAATCCGGTAGAAATCCCGAAAACATGCATGGAATGGTGGGATAGCTTTTCGTCATACCTACTTCCGTTGCTGTCGTACCGTGCTGCCATTACACGTATTCCTCTGTCAAACAAGATTTTTTTTAGTTCTGAAACCGTTTTCCGATCTCTTATTTGCTGCAATGTTGTGGTCGATTCGAAAAAAAAAGTGCTGTTGCGGTTCGCGAGATCGTAGTTAAGAGAAAGTAAAGTTTTGGTTGCTTCTTTCAAATTGAAATGAAAAAATATAAAGGTAGTTAATTTATTTTATTTTCATGTTAATTCACACTAAATAGAAAAAAAATTTAAAAAATGAATTTTTCTGTGCGGGTTACGCTCATTGGCATCGAGAAAAATTCAGCGTGCACGAATCATTAGTCCACGCACTGGCCGCTTTAGCAGACGACGTACCGGAAGTGGGTATGACGACCCGCAATGTGGAAAATTATCTTGTCTCGTGAATTTCGAGATTTTCATTATTTGAGATAGCAAGAATTAAGAGTGAGCACACAGGACAATCACAATTAAAAGTTACCTATAACAGTTCTTTCAGTACACCTGTTTACTGTGTCACAGCAAGATTTGAAAATAGCTGTGTTGCATACAAAACAAAACATTTGAGCAAAATGAGACAAGGGGAGGTCCAAAACCATTGATAATTAAAAAACCACAATATAAAATAAATAATGGGCACATTTTTCTTTTTGAAACAAATAAAACAGTCAAATAAATGTTTCTGAACAGTCTCTTTCTTTAGGTGGATGGTAATCATATTTATAGTTTTACTCTTAACGGTACATACATGTGTATACATGTGTATACAAGTCAATACTTCCTTAGTTTGAAACAGGTTATGCGTACCCACAAGTGATTAAATGAACATCATGAATCACATGTTCTTTCAATGCCACCCACTGCACTATGAAAAAGTAAAAAAGATGGATATTCATGACTTGCAACGATGCCTTGAGTGGGTTTCAAATATCTTTGTTTCGATTTATCTTGGGAAATGTGATCTCTGCAACAGGAGCAAAAGATACTTTGGAAAACAAGCAAGTGTGATGTTAAGTAGAAGTGTCTAGGTTCAACGCTTAAAGGTATATTTTAACCAAGAGAGAGAGAGAGAGCGAGAGAGAAAGAGAAATACGAAGCTTCGGTGGCATTGTCCAAATGTTTTTAAGCATTAGAATTAATCATAGTCATGATTTCAGGGAAGACACATTGAAAAAATAAATATCAGTT
Source organism: Heliocidaris erythrogramma (assembly GCA_025617745.1). Lineage (NCBI taxonomy): Eukaryota > Metazoa > Echinodermata > Echinoidea > Camarodonta > Echinometridae > Heliocidaris > Heliocidaris erythrogramma. The sequence goes on from CM046857.1 coordinate 6,735,149, forward strand.
GAATTACTTTATAATGCAGTAAATGGACAAGCAAATACATGGAAATACATGGAAATGACAATGCACATGTATGCACAAGTGTCTTGTGCAAATGGTTAGAACTACAAGCTTGATTTCTTTGTCAGCTTTTATCCACTTTCTACCTGAATAGTTTTTTTCATATCAATCATGAAATCGTAGAATTTCTTTTCCATTATCAGAAGTACTCCAGATTACCTTTACATTTTAAAGAACTTTAATTTTGAGAAGAAATTGACTAGATTATATAAGTTAATATGAGCTGATGATTGTGTAGTTAATAAGAATAATGGTGTTTTATCATCAAATTAGCAAACGTATGTATGTAAAGCTTTCATTTTTTTCAGCATTACTTGTACAAAACATTCTCTTTAAAGGAGGAACGTTCGAAAGAATCATAAATTTCCGAAAGTTGAGCTTCTATATCGCACGAAAATATGATTTAAAATGTAAAAAAGGTCAACTGGCCATCCTAATCTATATCAAATTGAATTATGAATTCTTAATGCTGTAGCAAATGCCAATTTGTTCCAATACTTGTTGCTGGAGAGCAAAAATCGAAAGTAGACGAAAAGTGATTTCTATGAATTTCTCTTTCTGATGGCAGTTATGATAGTACCGGACCATGCATGTGTAACGTCTGACTTATGCATTCCTAACTTTCACAATCTGTGCAGTTTAAATTCGTATTTTGTCATCTTTATCTTGTTTTTCAATAAATACTTCTACATTTTCTACATCTAACTTTATTTCATATTATATTCTACCAAGAATACAATGTAAGCCTGTAGAAAGGTCATGAAGATATGAACTGTGCTCTGAGTTTTGCTCTGACTCACTGTAGGTACAGTATATAACAATCACATGTCATAAAGTTTGGTACACAGAGAGGTTTTCAACAAGCTTTGAAATACATTGCACCTCTAAAATCATCATGGCCTGCAGCGTTAGACGGGCTATTTTGAAAAATGTGTCACTACTTCATAGAAAGAAATGAAAAATGAAGGGGAAACATTGGAGACAGCCATAAAACAACCAGCAGGAATATGGATCGCGGCAAGTGGCGCTCCTGCAAGATCGGTGACAATTTCCTGGCTTGTGTTTGATCAGCACTTTACCGTCATAAAAGACTACAAGAAGAATAAAAGGGGGAGTTATAGCAAACATGGAACCTACTGAATACTTTATGGTGGTACTTCAAATTTGTCACACCAGCCCTTTATGAGATCCTTGGAAAAGTCAAACACACTCTAAAGCCAAATTAATGAGAGCGAGGCAGAGGAAGAAAGGCATGATATTAAGCAATGAATAGAGAGAGTCTAGTGGCTGTAAATCTTGGCCCATTTTTTGGTAGCTGATACAGTCAAACTATGATTGCTTGACTGTTCAAGTAGATTGCTTCTGACTTGCTCCAAGTTCCTGTTAAGAAGTGACGGTGGAACAGCTAGATTTCTGGGTCTGATTTATTGACGATAATAAATATTTGTAAATACTTTGTATTAATTCTCCACTTGAATGTTTATTCATTGCGAATTAAGAAGAGGTTTTTTGGAAAGAGCTCTATAATTTTTAAGTAATACTGTGACTTATTCATCACCATTGACTTGGTAAATTTCACTCGGAAAGCAGCACACATAGTAAATCAAAGAGCTGTTTATCTCCATAAAACGTATTGTAAGCCCAGTACTGATTAATTCTTCACATTAATGTAGACTCTTTTGCAATCATTAAGCAAAGCTTTGTTTAACAGAAAGCTGCAGTTACTGATATTCAAAGGATGTTGCAACTCATTAATCAGCAGGAACCTGCCATAATTCATAAGGAAAGTGCCATGCAGAGGGTTTTTATCTTCATAAGATATATTTGTAAACTCAACACTGATTCATTTTTTTTTTACATAGCTGTATATTCATTGATAATGTTTGTGCAGTGTTTCTTTGGACAGTTTAAAGTTTACGAAGAATATTGCAAGTCATTCATTAGCAGTATTTAGGGAGAATTTTTATGAAAAGCGATGTGTAAAATCAATCATGACCTATTTTATAGCCTCATTAAGATGTAAACTCAGAGTACTGATTAATTCTTCACATGATTGCACACTGGGCTGTGTTTCTTTTACTTTAGAAAGTTTGCAAAGATAGATGTACGTCATTCATCAGCATTAACTTGGTGAATTTTATATATGGAAAGCAACATGTAACAGCCATTTATTTTCATGAGATATATTTGTTAACTCAGCAATGATTTATTCGGAACCTGATTAATAATCTTTGTGCAGTTTCCTTTAGACAATTACAATTTCCAAAGGATGTTACAAGGCATTCATCATGCAGTAAAGTGGATGAGACTCATGGAAAGTGAAATGCAAACTACATGTAATTCAAGAGTCATATATCTCCATAAGATATAAACCTATCTTAGCACTCATTAATTGATTCTTCACATGCATGTATACTCATTGGGAATCTTTAAGCAGAGTTTCTTTGGAAAGCTGTCCATGTACGATTTGGAGAATGCATTCATCAGCAGTGACTTGGTATAATTCATATGGAAGCGACATGTAAAATATATTAACTGTAATTTAGAATCTCCATAAGATATAAACCTATCTTAGTAATAATTAATTTTTCACATGCATGTACATTCATTGGTAATCTTTACGAAGAGATACTTTGGAAAGCTAGACATGTACAATTTGGAGAGCAATGTTGTAACTCATTCTTCAGCATCGACACATGCTAAAAGACCCATTTATAATTTCAGTACTGATTAATTCTTCAAACTGATGTGTACTCATCGAAGCAGTGTTTTTTCTGTAGAAAGTTATAATTTTTCAAGGAAAGCTGCAACTTATTTATCAACACTAACTTGGTAAATTTCATTACCTTGCCTTTTGTCTTATTTATGTATATTTGCTGTCCCTATTGTATATTTTTTTTCTTTCCTCTCCACACTCAGAAGCTCCTTTCTTTTTGTTGCACATTGTCATTTTCTTTCCACTCCCACACATTTTCTGTTCTCACCACCCCCGCCCCCCCCCCCTCTCTCTCTCTCTCTTAATTTACAGTTAGGTTTTGAGATTCTTCATAAATGAGAAATATAAAAAGGGGATGAACTCAATCTAAAAGATTAATGGCAAACAAAAAGTAAGATTACAACATACTCCAGCATCATTACTGTCTGTACCCATTCCATAATGGTTCTCTGATTTATAGATGACACTTCTTGGTTAGAATTTCCTCATGATAGATATCTTACTTGATGCAAAGGGAAAGATATTCTCTTATTCTCTCATGCCATTTTCAGATGGGGATCAAATGGCCTCTTTTTTAATGCCCTAATTATTGTAATAGCACCATCCTTTCAGTTCCACTTTAATCATTGGCAATCATGGATTCCCCATTTCCTTTTTTTGTTGTTGGTTATTCTGAACATTTCTTTCTCTCATCCCCTGTACATGAAAGAGGACATTTTCCTAAATATTCATGCTTGCAAAAACCAGTGGGTCATTAACGATACAAATTGAAGATTCTTAAAGCCTTAGTCTCACTCATTAAACTTTTAAAGAAGGATATATCACAAAAACACTTATTTCTCTGCATATTTCAGAAAGGTTCAAATCAAACTGACCTTTTCCATCCATATATAAAAACATCTGTACACTAAAACTGCAGAGTATCCTTCTTCGTTTTTTCACACGTTTCTTCATTCACACACTCAATGATTCATGAAGAGGGGTACTATATGCCATACAGTGATATCTCCATTTCAACACACACCTTTCTGATATAATATTGCGATATAAAAAGCTCTCTCAGGTTCCATAAATATAAATAAAATTATTCATTGTCACACTTTTCTTTCTACAGCACTAAAAGTTTCACACAATATGATGGATATCTTTAACAACACAAGGTAATAATGCATTAAATATGATTTACCCAACAGAAGTGTACCATATAACAGACAATAAATGTATATTGTAAAATGCATAAAAAGAGATCATTACTACAATGCAGGGGAAAAAAATTGGAAAATCAGGTTGTGGTGAAATTTTAAAGAAAAATCCAATGAAGAATAACTGTTCCCAAGTCACAATTTATTTGTTTCGGAAATTGGAAAGTTTAGAAAATATCCCAAGCCTTGAGTTTGATCAAACAGGAAGAGTATACAAAGATGTTTTTAATGACATATCTCAAGCAAGGTTTGAGAAAATATTACACTTTCTTGAAAGTCTTTGCACTCCTGCTCAAAATATATTTAAAAAAAAATTCTAAATCCAAACCGTGAATTCAGTAATTGAATAAACATATATTTTAATGTATGTTTTGATCCAAACATTCTTTCATATTTCAGGGCAACAAACTCTTCGGTTAGACATTTTTTATGAGTTTGGACAGTAAATGCTTCAGACATCATGTTTATCTTAAAATGTGAATACATGAGTTAAAACTTGAATATTTTCCGGAGTATATGGAGAACTTGGGGCAAACAAGAACAAGATAGTATTTACAGCACGTTAAAGAGAAGGTTGAGTTCTGGGAAAGGTGAAAAATAATTTGTGAGCTTTCTCAATCCTTTTATGTAAGTACATCTTAGTAGCAATGTCCCCCTGAAAAGGAACATTCTCCAAATGCCCTCATATTCAAAATATGACGAGAAATAGCTGAAGTGTTCGGGCCGAACATTCATGACACACGTGTGTGCAGTCCCAAATACCCGTTTTTGTGTACACTGCAGTACATGTGCTTTTCAGCAAGACTGGGTCAATTTCCTATCATTTTGATGATTCCAAACCTCACAGTATACACCAATTCTTATGTAGACACACATGATAAACCTTTCCCAATTGCTTTGAGAGAGTTTCTTTCAGTGTAATCGCATGACCAGAACTCAACTTTATCTTTAAAGTACATGAGGGATGATAAAAGCACTACATTAGAACAACTCAAATGTGCTTCAATAATAGTCAAGGATGGATCAAAATTTCTCTTGAAAGATAACATGAACTACTGCAAATGTATGTTAACAAACTTTAATAACAAATGACTTATGTATTGATTCAAGCAAAACCACTGACCGCACTGCACCATCTCATCTACCTTAAGGACAGTAAAAAGGGGGTAGAAAACATAAATGGATGCTTGCGATGATAAATCGGTGAAAGATTCAAGGACTTGAGACTCAAACAAAAATAGTCAGGCAAATATGGTGACTTTCAGGAGAGGTTTTTCCTGGATCGATTGGGGGAAAGGTCAAAATCTTGATCTTGATGCTGTCAGGGAAGCATACATGCAGATGTGGTACATTACATGATTGTTAGAAGTCAGCTTTGATATTATCAACATGAGCTTTCATGGGTTATCCTGTCAAGGGACATATTCCTCTTATGCAGTCTTTAATACTAAACACAACACAAAAAGTAAGTTTCCCCTATTAAAAGCAAAATGGCATAACATTTTAACGAAAAGGTTTTAAGCAAAATAACTTCTGTTAGTCAATGAGATTGATCTGTCAAGTCATGCATAAGTGAGCACACATTATTAAGGGAAAATTGTCACTTTTCAAAAGTCACAGGAGTCATATTTTATGCCATATTATTAACAGTGAATTTTAGCATTTCTTGCTTAATTTTAGTGTGCTCACTCAACCAGCCAGAAAATTACCTCTTTTGTTTACACAATTGACAACTCATTTTGGTAGCAATATCTGTTAATTTTTTCAATAATCTGATGTTAATTTTTTCAATAATCCGAATGGATTTTGCCATTTCAAAGTTAAGAGGGTTAAGCATCGCTACTTTCCACTAAAATTGTGCTCACCAAACCGTGCAAAAACACGAAAAGTGTCAGGATAGGTGCGAAGGGGTCAAACGATGGATGATAAACAACATGAACAAAAACCAGAAACAGAATTCACCAAAATGACCCCCCAAAATGGCTCTTGTGACTTTTGAAAAGTGACAATTTTGCCTTGAATGTTTGCTCACTCATGCATGACTCGACGGATCAATTTCATTTTCACACAGAACTTTATAGTCAATAAGTGTAGGAACACTCTGACCAGGTTATTTTGTTCGAAACCTTTTCGTTAAAAAGTTATGCCATTTTGATTTAGGGGGAACTTACTTTTTGTGTTGTGTTTACTTGATGAATCAAACCAATCTTGAGTCATAGTAGTTAGGGGTTAGACCTCAGCCGGATTGACCTTTGACCTTTGACCTTTGGTTGACCTTTGACCTTATTGTGTCATTGCACCACCATGATGCAATATGGTTACGCCATCATGGCGCAACATTACCCATGACGACAGTATGGTGCAATATGGTTACACCATCATGGCGCAACATTACCCATGACGTCATCGTGTCATTGCACCACCACCATGATGCAATACGGTTACGCCATCATGGCGCAACATTACCCATGACATCAGTATGGTGCAATACGGTTACGCCATCATGGCGCAACATTACCCATGTCTACATTACATCACCAATCCTATTTGAAAAAAAATGTTTCTCTGATTACCAGTCGATGGTGTAATCGACGTGGAATGGGGTATACTGCGGATGAAAAGCTTGCTAATTCACCGGGAGGTTACACCGTCCCAGATTTGGACATGTAAGGGGATCGGTGTAAATTCGTTCACCTATTGACAAGATCAGTGTCAGAGGTTATAGGTCGGCTTAACCTGGTGAGTGATGAGAAGGCCAAGTTTCTTATGTACCGTATCTCTTGATAGAGGGGTATGATGAAAACTTGTGGGGCCTAGACAAGAAAATTCGTTTCGGTAATATTCTGCATAAGAAATATGAATGCTAAATGGTTGGGTGTGGCGATGAAAGGGTGAAATGGAATTTCATATAAAAAATAGGAGAAAAAGCAGTATAAAATTGAATCTCAGTCGGAATAATTATTCAACGTTTACAGTTGGAAGGATCGACGTGCTTGTTGCAATTCTCCTAGTAGCAATGGCGTCTTTTTCCCTATTTTTCCGAAGAATAATTTTTTTTTGTATTAGCGATGTTTAAGTATTAGTGGCTTTAATTTTTCAAGGACTAAATGATACTCTATTATTTGCGCTAACTGAATGGGAGAGACAGGAGTTGGATGAGAAGGAAGAGGATTCTGAAGAATCAATGCTTTGAGGGACCTGACTTTTACAAGCTAAGCTTTACCCAAGGTCTCCTCGTCTTTCTCTATCTTACTTTATGTATATTTATAATGGATCATTGTTCATACTCAGTATTTTTAAACTGTGTAACATGTTTGTTAAAGTAGAACTTTAATGATTTTAAATATTGGCTTAATACTTATTATTGCATAGATGGCATAAATTAAACAAGGTTATCCAAATTCAACGCTTGGAAACATTTGAAGTAATGATTATTATCAATTATAAAACGGTAAAATACAGCCCCCGATATAGCAGCTGAAGAGCTCCTCGAACGTTGCCGAGATATGTGACGACACACCATGGACCAGTCCTGTCTAAGCAGACAATGTCCCATAACATCTTACACATTTTTCAGAGCCTATTTTGTCATCTCCTCTTCACTTATTTCTCTTCCTTCACTAGCGTCAGTCTTAATGTTAGTCTGTTGCCTCACTCTTAACTTCGTGTATGGTATTATTTTGATGAAAAATGCAGCGTTAAAAAAATAAAGGAATCAGTCACTTGTAAACAAAATAAGACGCCATTGTATTTTCAGCTGCTTGCACCGGGGCATGTTCGGCGTTTCAAGAGGGAACGAATACCATCCTGCTATTATTCGGAGGGCTTTTCAATTTGAAAGTGGGGTTTATTTCATTGATCATTGACCCTTCTCCTGTGTATTTACAATCAAACGGTTTTAGCTATCAGAATCGGTTTCACTTTCCCTTTATAATGGTGTGAAATAAGGTCATGTTTAAATACGCCAAACTCTTTATAATTTGATAAATAATTGCATTGCAATTACGTTCATTCATTATTGGACGTCGTCTGCTTAAGCAGGATCGATCCCGAGTGTGGCGACATCAAAACATTGCTATATTTCTGGCGAATCCTCGGATATTCCAGATGCTGAGAAGAGCTTTTATTTGTGTTGTTTTTATAATCATCAGATACGCAGTTGACATAAAACTTATACGATTGCCATCTGTAAGCTTCCCAGTTTCTAGTGATACATTAATTGCCATATTTGTGATTTTCTTTGAATATCTACTTTAAAAGAAAGACAAATAAACTTGAACTTGAACTTGAACTTGAACTATCAATCATCGTCCAACGAGCTACGATGACGCGTCAAAGTCCTCGGGTTACCTACAGTATCACTCCTAACTCGGTCAATCCTGACACATCTGCTGGTAGGCAGAGAGAGATCGCTTTTCAGTTTTATTTTCGCATATGATTACCACAGACGAGGTTATAAAAAATGTGGGTATATTTCAGGTATTCATTATTTTTATACCCCCGCCAAACGAAGTTTGAAGGGGGTATATAGGAATCAGTCGATGGTTGGGCGGTCGGTCGGTCCGTTGCAAATCTTACGGATCGAACTACTTCCTCAGTTTTTGCCCGTACGTTTTTTCAGGACGCACGGTTTCTGCGTTTTTTCGGGGTTGGAAAAAACGTAGAGGTCCGTGGCAGTTCGCACAGGGAGTATAAGTAGTAGCGTGGTTGCGCGGGCTTCATACGCAAGGAGCACGTATGTCTTGCAGTTAACGTGCGGCACGCAAGGCGTCAGTACGCCTCAGTCGGAAATTTAATCGTGAGTGTAACATGCAAATGCAGTGCGATTTGTATGTGCTCCGTGCAGATGAAGCAAGGCTCACGTCCGTTAATCGCACGTACACCGTACGTCGCACGTACACCGTACGTGTTGCAAGAACGTACGGGCCTGTTGCGCCACACTCACGACGGTAGTAGGGTGAAAGCAAGATGAACGTACTAAAACCGTACGGCGACAGTACGGTCGGCGGTGGATTTCCACCCCTATATAAGCACCTCGCACTTGTGCTACATCACATCTCATCCCTGATCATCCACATCTCATCCCTGATCATCCACATCGTTCACATCATTCTTCTGACCCCTGCCTCTTGCTCCAGGCATTGTGATTCAAGAGTCAGTCCTGATTTAGAAAATGTCTTGAAGAAACGTCGGACCTCCTGAAGACACTGAAAATTCAGAGCGAAAGTGTGAGAACTCTGTTGCCCGCACGGTTTTTATACCGGCCCCAAATTGGCCGTGCGTTGCACGCACGTGTTTGCATGCGCCGTGGGTGGGACACACGAAGCACACAAGTCACATGCACGTTTTCAGCTATGATTGGATACCCGCGTGACACGCACGTGGCCCGCAAGGAGCGCATGCGCACTTGCGTGACCATCACATGCGTGCCTCGTGAGTGCTGCCTGCGGTATTCGCGCGGTTTTTACCCCAAGCAAACGTGCGACCCGGCGTGCGTGCGACCCACCCACGCTATTCGCACTACCCTCTTGCGGAGACTGGAGTGTTCATTACGTCCTGTCCACGGGCTGCCTGTCGTAGCGAGAACGCAGAAAATAATGTGCATACACATTTTCAGCCTACGGCTTTAGCGTGCTGTCTGCGAACTCGAAATTCCGTACGAACAACCTGCGTCCCCCTCGCGTTTTTCCAAAACCACCCGTACCAGCCCGTACGGGCAGTTGTGACTAAGGCTTAAGTATCTATCTCATTGTTTTCAATACTGGAACATTGTTACGGGTCCTGCTCACACCATTATCACCATCATCCAGCCGATGAACAAGGTACAAAAGAACGAGGCGAAGTCGTGGTCGTAGGTTTAGAAAAACTCTATTCTTGCTCTTCGACGTCCATTTTACAACTCATCCAACATCAACTCGTCCCTCGTCACACTCCCCTCCATAAAAACATACTTATGAGTGTAACGAAAGAAGTATGTACATAATTAAATCATCCCTATCGATATCGTACATGCAAAATAAAATGCCTTCTTTCATAATACATATACAGTAATACTTTCATACTGCGAAAAACTAGTATCGATTCACTTAGTCTAGATCGATTTGTTGGTACCTAAAAATAGCACATGCTCATTATAAATGCACGAATTGTGTTCTTGTAAAACATAGTATAAACACAATTTCTTGGCTTACAACTAATATAAAAACATGTTCATTTGCAAGGAGACATAAACAAGCAAGCAATTTGATATGCAACTGCAGTAAATTGCTCATAATTCTCTGTGATGCAAACAAACATCTTAAACATCTTCACATGTAAATACTATACATAAAAGGAGTACATAAAAAATGACAAAGGATGAATTTTGTCCAACAAAATATATCATCACAAAACATGAATTATTTTATGCAATTGGCTATGCTGCGCTGCTTTTAGCTGCAAGGTCACTTTTGTTTCTGACACTGTCAAAAATACACCAATCATCAAATGCTGATAAATATGAAAACTATCTGTACCCTCACATAAGTTTAGAAGTCTGAGAAAACAATTTAACTCACGAAAATCTGAGTAGTACCAACATGCAGATGGTATCACAGCTTGTATACTGAACTCAAGTTTGTCTAGTGGTTATGGCATTCATGTGTAAGATGAAAATAATAACTTTCATAAGTTTCAACACAAAAAATCTTCCAATATCCTGCTCCTTTACATTTATCACTTAATGTGTGCATAAATCAGAAGTTGTATTTATCCAATTTCTTCTATTTAAAATTAATTAAGAAATTGTGTCTCAACAAACAACAAAAAATGTTAAAATCACTGACATGTTATAGTACATGAAATGAGTCATCTCTGTCATGTAATTGCTTCTTGGCAATTCAACAAAAATAGCTTTCGCAAAGATGTAAATTTTTTTCTTCCAATGAAATTAATAAACAACTTTCAGCAATAATATATCTGTCTCAAAGATAAAACAACATATCTTCAAAATATAACGATGTGGTAAAATTTTTCACTGTTAATGCAATGTTATGCATTTTCATAACAATGACATTTATCTTTCATCTTCAAGTGACCAAAATAAGTATCTCCCATAAGGTAAGCCCACTTTCCATGTAATTGCACAGAGATTAAGTTCAAGTTCACACACGAGATAGAGCATCTGCAATAACATTGTTCTTTCCTGCAATGTGCTCAATGTTCAAGTTATACTCTTGCAGCAACAAGCTCCAACGTGTCAATCTCTGGTTTTTGTGTTTCATTTTACTAAGAAATGTCAGTGGGTTATGATCCGTCAATACTCTGACTGGGTACTGCGATCCATGAACATACACGCTGACATGTTCAAGTGCTAGGATCATTGATAGAGTCTCTTTCTCAACAGTAGAATAGTTCTTCTGACTAGGGGAAAACTTCTTAGAAAAGAAGGATATAGGTCTGTCGACTCCTTCTGTGTCCTTCTGAGTTAGCACAGCACCAGAGCCAACATCACTAGCATCCACCATCAGGCTGAACGGCTGGTTGAAGTCTGGAGCCATCAACACAGGATTGGTAGATAAGAGAGCTTTCACCTGGTCGAAAACACTCTTACAGTCACTGGATCAGTAGTGAGTTCACGTCCTTGTGACTGTAGTGAGACAGATCAGTTGGTTGCAGAATTTCCCTGTGTTCCTGTCGTGTGCTGTAACTCGTTCAATGGCAAAGAGAGTAGAGTCTGAGAAGGAGTCTAGTGAGATAGATGTTGACTTGGAAGATTCTTTCTTTTGTCGTTTGGTTGAGGGTGAGTTCAAATGAGGATGAGAGTGCCCGAGAGACGCATGGTGAAGGAAGTAATCAGAAGTCTGAACCAATTTTGTCTAAGAGAAAGTTGCAAGAGAAGCAACAAAAAGATCCTCAGTTGATTTCTTTGGGTGAGAGAGGTGTTTCTGAGGAGGAGGAATTGACTGTGCCTGTTTGTTATTACAAGAAAGCAGATGTGCTCATGAGAAAGTGGAGGCCACCAGATGTTCCTGCAGATGAAGTGTGGAAAGAAGTCCACCAGATTGTAGTCCCTTTTACATACAGGCAGGACATAATTAGCCTTGCTCATGAAGCTCCACTTGCAGGTCACGTAGGAGTTCACAAAACTCAGGAGAAAATTCTTTCTCATTTCTTCTGGCCTGGTCTGCAAAAATCCTTTTGCAGAAGCTGCCATGTGTGTCAGGTTTTAGGCAAACCAAACCAGAAAATACCGGCAGCACCGCTGAAGCCAATACCGGCCTTCGATGAGCCGTTTTTCTAGGATTATAGTGGATTGCGTAGGTCCTCTTCCAAGGACAAAGGCAGGCAATGAATACTTATTGACAATCGTGTGCGCTGCGACAAGATATACCGAAGCGATACCATTTAGGCACATTACAGCGAAACATGTAACCAAGTCATTAGTGAAATTCTTCACTACTGTAGGACTACCAAAGACTGTACAGTCTGATCAAGGATCAAACTTTATGTCTAAGGTGTTCAAACAGGTGTTACAGCAGTTAGGGATTGAGCATGTAACTTTGAGTGCATATCATCCAGAGTCTCAGCGAGCATTGGAGAGGTTTCACCAAACCCTCAAGAACATGCTGAAGACTTATTGTCTGGAGACAGAGAAGGACTGGGATGAGGGAGTCCCATTGTTACTCTTTGCTATGAGGACGTCTGTTGAAGAGTCTTTAGGTTTCAGCCCTTTTTGAGTTAGTGTATGGACATGAAGTCCGTGGACCCCTCAAGTTGTTGAAAGAAAGGTTGTTGTCGGACGATGAGGACATGAATTTGTTGGACTATGTTTCTTCTTTCCGCGAAAAATTGAATCGCGCTTGTGAGGTTGCTAGACAGAATCTGTCTGACTCTCAGGAAAGGATGAAGTCCTGGTATGACAGATATTCCAAGGAAAGGAACTTCAAGGAAGGTGATGAAGTCTTGGTGTTGTTGCCCTTGGTTGGTCATTCTCTGCAGGCTAGATTTTCTGGACCGTATGTCATTGCTAAGAGAATTGGTGATATTAACTATGTCGTAAAAACTCCGGATAGGCAGAAGAAAGAGTGCTGTAGAAGCTAATCCAAAGAGTGAAGAAGAAGAAATGTGCAAGATTGAAAGAGAGGAACCATGTGTGAAATTAAAAAATTCAGAGGTTCTAGCACATATTGATGACAAACTGACCCACTTGTCTGAGAAGGAGAGGAAGGATGTGAAAGAGTTGTTGAATGAGTATCCGCAATTGTTTGCAGATGTCCCCTCACTAACAGATGCTGTTGAGCATGATATTGATGTGGGAGATCAAACAGGCACCATATCAGGCCAACCCAACAAAGATGAAAGGTCTTGAGAAAGAAATAGAGTATATGCTACAGAATGGCATTATTGAGCCAAGTAGTAGTGCATGGTCTTCTCCATGTATCCTGGTTCCAAAACCAGATAGATCATATCATAAGTCAATGCGTGTACATAAACAGATTCATTCCCCATTCTGTGCGTAGATGATTGTATTGACCGTATAGGCAAAGCAGAGTATGTGAGCAAATTCGATCTGCTGAAAGGTTATTGGCAGATCTCCTTGACCAAGAGAGCGCAAGAGATTTCCGCATTTGCTACACCGCAAGGCCTATTTCATTACACCGTGATGCCTTTCGGCATGAAAAACGCGCCGGCTACATTCCAAAGACTCGTGAATAGTCTTGTTTCAAGTCTTGAAAGCTGTGAAGCTTATATTGATGACTTAGTTGTGTATAGTGAAGATTGGGATGTTCATGTACAGAGAATCAGAGAGTTGTTCAGAAGGTTGGCTGCTGCCAAAAATGACAGTGAATCTGGCAAAGAGTGAGTTTGGAGGTGCTAGTGTTAGTTTCCTGGGTCATGTTGTTGGCTCTGGTCACGTTCGACCACTCTCGGCGAAGGTAGAAGCAATTCTGGCTTTCCCGACTCCAACCAACCGGAAGGAACTGATGCGGTTTCTGGGCATGGCAGGCTACTATAGACGGTTCTGCCATAACTTCTCTGATGTCGTGGCTCCGCTAACCAATTTACTACGCAAAAAAGTGAAGAAGTGAAGGAGTCGACAGACCTATATCCTTCTTTTCTAAGAAGTTTTCCCCTAGTCAGAAGAACTATTCTACTGTTGAGAAAGAGACTCTATCAATGATCCTAGCACTTGAACATGTCAGCGTGTATGTTCATGGATCGCAGTACCCAGTCAGAGTATTGACGGATCATAACCCACTGACATTTCTTAGTAAAATGAAACACAAAAACCAGAGATTGACACGTTGGAGCTTGTTGCTGCAAGAGTATAACTTGAACATTGAGCACATTGCAGGAAAGAACAATGTTATTGCAGATGCTCTATCTCGTGTGTGAACTTGAACTTAATCTCTGTGCAATTACATGGAAAGTGGGCTTACCTTATGGGAGATACTTCGTGAACATTTGAGCAGTTTATTGATATGAACTGGAATTCAATGTGGAGAAGAAAAACAGAAATTTGAACTTGATAATCAGAGACTGACTGGACTCAGTGAAGCAATTTTCTTCTTGTGTTTGCTTTTTCGGAGTTTTTTTTTTTTTATATATTGCATATCTTTATGTATTTTTGAAAGTGAAATGATTAGTATTTTCTGTTGGGAAGAGTTTAACATGCATGACAACATTCTGGTGTTAAATTCCCTTTTCGATTTTACAAAAAAAAAAAAAGAGAAAAGTTAGTTCTCGTTTTGGTTATGCATGTGTGTCACTTTCAAAACAGGAAATAAGATTTGATTTTTTCATGTTTCATTTAAAATATGTTGTTTGTTGACAATTGTATTATTGGAACCAAAGAGAAAAGATAGTCTCTTGTATTTTGGTCACTTGAAGATGAAATATAAATGTCATTGTTATGAAAATGCATAACATTGCATTAACAGTGAAAAATTTTACCACATCGTTATATTTTGAAGATATGTTGTTTTATCTTTGAGACAGATATATTATTGCTGAAAGTTGTTTATTAATTTCATTGGAAGAAAAAAATTTACATCTTTGCGAAAGCTATTTTTGTTGAATTGCCAAGAAGCAATTACATGACAGAGATGACTCATTTCATGTACTATAACATGTCAGTGATTTTAACATTTTTTGTTGTTTGTTGAGACACAATTTCTTAATTAATTTTAAATAGAAGAAATTGGATAAATACAACTTCTGATTTATGCACACATTAAGTGATAAATGTAAAGGAGCAGGATATTGGAAGATTTTTTGTGTTGAAACTTATGAAAGTTATTATTTTCATCTTACACATGAATGCCATAACCACTAGACAAACTTGAGTTCAGTATACAAGCTGTGATACCATCTGCATGTTGGAACTACTCAGATTTTCGTGAGTTAAATTGTTTTCTCAGACTTCTAAACTTATGTGAGGGTACAGATAGTTTTCATATTTATCAGCATTTGATGATTGGTGTATTTTTGACAGTGTCAGAAACAAAAGTGACCTTGCAGCTAAAAGCAGCGCAGCATAGCCAATTGCATAAAATAATTCATGTTTTGTGATGACATATTTTGTTGGACAAAATTCATCCTTTGTCATTTTTTATGTACTCCTTTTATGTATAGTATTTACATGTGAAGATGTTTAAGATGTTTGTTTGCATCACAGAGAATTATGAGCAATTTACTGCAGTTGCATATCAAATTGCTTGCTTGTTTATGTCTCCTTGCAAATGAACATGTTTTTATATTAGTTGTAAGCCAAGAAATTGTGTTTATACTATGTTTTACAAGAACACAATTCGTGCATTTATAATGAGCATGTGCTATTTTTAGGTACCAACAAATCGATCGAGACTAAGTGAATCGATACTAGTTTTTCGCAGTATGAAAGTATTACTGTATATGTATTATGAAAGAAGGCATTTTATTTTGCATGTACGATATCGATAGGAATGATTTAATTATGTACATACTTCTTTCGTTACACTCATAAGTATGTTTTTATGGAGGGGAGTGTGACGAGGGACGAGTTGATGTTGGATGAGTTGTAAAATGGACGTCGAAGAGCAAGAATAGAGTTTTTCTAAACCTACGACCACGACTTCGCCTCGTTCTTTTGTACCTTGTTCATCAGCTGGATGATGGTGATAATGGTGTGAGCAGGACCCGTAACGGTTACAGCCCTATAGCTAGAAGGTCCGATAGTTTGCGGGTCCGATAGACCGACACCCAATAGATAGAAGGTTCGATAGACCGAATGTACGAGATGGTCCAATAGACAGACGGTTCTATAGACCGAATCGGCGGACGGTCCGATAGTCCGAAGGTTCTATTGATCGAATGTTCAACGGGGTCCGATAGTCAGAAGGTCCGATAGACAGAAGGTTCTATAGACCGAATCGGCAAAAGGGTCCGATAGTCCGAAGGTTCAGTAGGGGTCCGATAGTTAGAAGGTTCGATAGACCGACAATAACGCAAAAAAAGTAAAATAAGTGGATACAATAAGTTTTTAATACAGTCAAGCCCTCAGACTTCGCCGTATCTGCTCTGAGGATTCCGACTTTTCCTTCCATGCCAGGAACTTGAAGAGACATCTCGTAGCCAGGGGCCATAGCGCCAGGACAGCCCAACAAGCCATCAACAAAGTTCTTTCCCTCCCCAGATCTGAAGTTCTCAAACAGAAAACTGACAGCCAGGATACCAATGACAGAATACCTCTCGTGACCACCTTCCACCCTAATCTCCCTCCTCTCCGCAATATCCTTCATGACAACCACCGTATTCTCAACACTTCTGATCGTCTCCTACAGGCTGTTCCTAGTACCCCAATCCTGTCTTACCGACGCCCCCGCAACCTCAAGGATCTCATCGCTCGTGCTGAAGTCCCCCCTCTCTCTCGCCATTCTTCTCCCATTCAGCACGGCACCTTCAAATGTACAGCCAACAAATGCACCGTATGTGCTATACACATCCATGAGGGCGACACTTTCACCAGCAACTCTACCAACCTCCCTCACCAAACCAAGGGTAATATCACTTGCACCACCACTAATGTTGTATATCTCATCACTTGCAGAGTCTGCAGGACCCAGTACGTAGGGGAAACCAAGACCACACTCAAGAGACGCTTCTATGGGCACAGATCCACTGTCAACACAGCCAAGCTCGACACTCCAGTGGGCCACCATTTTAACCTTCCTAACCATTCCATCACCGATATGATTCTACAGGGCATTGAATCTTTAGGTACCCGTCCGGACACAGTCCGAACCAGCAGGGAGAAGTACTGGATGAGACGTCTTCGCACCATCCAACCTCATGGCCTCAACATCCAGGAGGGAAATGATTAATACATCTTTTTACTCCCCTTCCCTACATTTTCATATTTATTATATATATGTATATGTATATATATACATATATATCTATATTTGACTAACGGGTACATTAAGTCGACACCTAACAATGCAATTTATTCCGTCATAATAGCGACCCCTACATTAGGTAGACAGTTGGTACATTAGGTCGACAGTTGAACAAAGAAAAAGAACAAAAACTGTCCTCCTAATGTACCCATTAGTCGTTTATATATACATATATATATATATACACACACACATACATGTACACATACATTTGTGTATATATATATATATGTGTATATGTGTATGTACACATATATTTTATTTGCATTTTACTTCATATGCTATATTTTGCACTTGTTGTCTAACAACTTGACTCCCTCTTTATTTTCTGCCCTACCACTCCATTGCACTGAACTTGTACAGCGCTTATTCCTTTCTCTTGTCTTTGCATTGTTCCTTATCCTGTTTGATGTTACCTCCCCACTTATCCTTTGCTTTCACATGTTACCCACCCCTAAGCTTGGGGCTCCTCACTTATTACTCTCCTTTGATCTCCACGCCTTTGTATTTGTTTTAATCCACACCCACTTGACTCATGGGTTTTGACTCCCAACACTCCCCTTTTGTTCCCATTGTTTTGTGTCCACAGTTCCTCCCTTACAGTTTCTGTTACATGTAATCTGTTTTGTGCCTGTAGTCTATATATATGCTTGTCTTGGTCTTTATGTTCGTCTTTTTGCCTCTGACGAAGATTCTGCTAGGATCGAAAGCTCAGGCCCCTTTTGACTCCATTTTACTCCATTGGCTCGCTATTATTGGATAAGCAGTTTTCAGCAGCTTGTTTTCGAGTTTTATCTCATAAAAGGAAAAGTGTAATGCCTTATCTTCTTCTATGTAATTGTAATATTGTAATAAACCGATGCACTAGGTCTGTAGGCCCACCCTCCCCTCAAAAAAAAAATTCCGTTTTCATAATATGTGTAACATGTTATCGGCATCTTCTGTTCTCATATTGGGAAGAGACTATTGGTCACAGGCCATTACTCTGAAAATTCATCTCTTTAGCCCCCTTAGGTCAACTTGCCGCTCGATTCCTTTTAGTTATGTTGCTAACATTCTTTGAGTAGCAAAATAGCATAACATTAGCTAGAGATTCAAGATGCAAACCAAATAACTTCCATAAGAATATGACTTATTAATATAATTGGCATTGGTTTATATACATAAATATGGCGATTATATTCATAACTAATATCAATATCAATATAATGGGCATTGGTAAATAACCCTAATAATGCTAGTGAGCGAAGTTTTTTAAGTTTTATTTTCTTCTCTTTCCTTTCTGATTTCTTCTTTTCCTTTTCTCTTCTTTTCCTTTCTTTTCTTTTCTTCTTTCCTTTTCAACCGCTTCCTTTTTTGCTTTTTCTTTGGTTGGAACGCCCCCACTTATTTTAACCACTTATTTTTTACCCACTTATCATTTTATCCACTATTTTACCCTTTTATGTATTTAGTGTCCGTCTATCGAACCTTCGGACTATCGGACCCTTTTGCCGATTCGGTCTATAGAACCGTCTATCTATCGGACCTTCTGACTATTGGACCCGTTGGTCATTCGATCTATAGAACCTTCGGACTATTGGACCCTCCTGGCGATTCGGTCTATGGAACCTTCTGTCTACTGGACCCTCTCGTATATTCGGTCTATCGAACCTTCTATCTATTGGGTGTCGGTCTATCGGACCCGCTAACTATCGGACCTTCTAGCTATAGGGATGACCCCCCCGGAACAATGTTCCAGTATTGAAAACAATAAGATAGATACTTAAGAATGACGACATAATTACCCATATTTTGCAAATGAATTAACGTCATGAAAATGACAGTGATGCTGTGTCAGACTTTTGTGATGGCCGGCTATTAAAAGTGTCAGATTTTTTTTCTAGTAATGCAACAGATTTTCCTACCTTGAGATTACATTTCTACATCGACGAAGTATAGGTCCAAACTTGAAAATATTCATTTATGCATCTTAGTGAAATACAGGTATGTCACACAAGAGCATTCATATTTTTCTATTTTTTTTTGTTAATCCAGTAGCAGAGATGCCAAGTGTTCCTTTTTTGCAGTATTGTACTGGGTTTTTTTTAAAGAAATACTGCAGGTTTTTATGAAAATACTGTTTTTTACCCAATTAATTTACTACACATGTCTATTGTAAATGCATGAGCCTTTTATCTCCTATCCTTTATAACCTTCCACGCCGATTGCACCATCCCCATTCTCTAATAAAAAAGTTTTGATCAAAATTTAAGCCTCCGCATTACCGGCCGCAAATCGATCCACTTTTCAGTTTTATTTTTCGAATATGATTACCACAGACGAGGTTATAAAAATAAAAATGTGTGTATATTAAAAAAAAAAAATCTTTCTTGAAATCGGTGCGTTGCCTCGCAATGGTCCAATACCCCCTCGTCCCCTATACATCTTCAAACGTAAACTGAAGTTAGACTTATTGAGTAATTATCTAGTTGATTCTTCTTAATTGGAATTATTACATGTATTGTAACATGACTCTTTTTTAATTTACTGTAGAGCAACTGTCGACTTGACTCTCCTTATTTCCTTTCCTCTCCCGCATGTAGCCTGATTTTCTTTTCTTTTCTTTTGTTTTCTTTTCTTTTATTTGTGTCGCTTCCTGAGTGTCCTTTTCTTTGTATGTATCTCATCCCCTCCCCTCTTTCTGTGCATAATCCCTTCTCCCCATCCTTTTAATGATTTAGTTATTTCATTTCTATAAAAATATACAAACACTTATATGATCAACAGTTGTGGTTTGTTATGTTAGCTCGTTAGGTATATTTTCTTCTATTAAACATTTGTTTGTTCATCTTCTTTATGGTTTACTTTGAGGGACCTGACTGTTACAAGCTAAGCTTTACCCAAGGTCTCCTCGTCTTTCTCTATCTTACTTTATGTATATTTATAATGGATCATTGTTCATACTCAGTATGACATTTCATTTTATATTTGTAAAACTGTGTAACATGTTTGTTAAAAGAAAGACAAATAAACTTGAACTTGAACTTGAACTTGAACTATTAATCATCGTCCAACGAACTACGATGACGCGTCAAAGTCCTCGGGTTACCTACAGTATCACTCCTAACTCGGTCAATCCTGACACATCTGCTGGTAGGCAGAGAGAGATCCCTTTTCAGTTTTATTTTCGAATATGATTACCACAGACGAGGTAATAAAAAATGTGGGTATATTTCAGATATTCATTATTTTTTACTTTGTTCTCTGTAGGTTTCCATGGGGAGTGAGAATTCACGCTTGAAGGTTTTCGGTAACACCGTGTGGGAGCCTTTGTAAAAAGACATATAAAGATATATTCTTATATAACCCACTTACGGGGCGTTTAGAGAAATTTAAGAGAAATGAATGGGTGCAATATCGCAAATTCGGTCAAGGTCGCCGCTCGTTACCTTCAAAGCAATTGGTGTACCCCCAATAGGATATTCATTTTGGGATTTTGGCGCGATCCGTCGTGCGTCATTCACCATCCCATGTCGGTTATCACTTGACCCGCGTCTCAACCACCCCCTCTCTCTCTCTCTCTCAAAGAAAACTACTTACCATTTCTATATCGCTGTCGTGCTCAATCTTCAACCAGATCGCCCACTCGTCAATTTTCCTTCGTTTACATTCTTCATCAATTTCCATATCCCAGTCTGATGAGTCCATTTCGTAGTCACCATTGTCTGGGTCTTGCACCCGGACCTCATCCCAGACCTCATCCACCATAACTTCCTCTTCTTCTTCTCGCCACTCGAAATAGTCCACCCAAATTATGTTGTTTATGCGGTCGCATATGCAAGCCGCAACTCCCTCTTCCTCGTCTTCCGTCTTCCAATTTTCACAGCTTCAATCATACCAGTCTATTTCAGCCCCCCCACTCCCCTTCGGCGTCGTCGTCTTCCTCCTCCTCCTCTTCTTCTTCTTCTTTTTCTTCTTCTTCAGAATCCTCTTCCTTCTCATCCAACTCCTGTCTCTCCCATTCAGTTAGCGCAAATAATAGAGTATCATTTAGTCCTTGAAAAATTAAAGCCACTAATACTTAAACATCGCTAATACACAAAAAAATTATTCTTCGGAAAAATAGGGAAAAAGACGCCATTGCTACTAGGAGAATTGCAACAAGCACGTCGATCCTTCCAACTGTAAATGTTGAATAATTATTCCGACTGAGATTCAATTTTATACTGCTTTTTCTCCTATTTTTTATATGAAATTCCATTTCACCCTTTCATCGCCACACCCAACCATTTAGCATTCATATTTCTCATGCAGAATATTACCGAAACAAATTTTCTTGTCTAGGCCCCACAAGTTTTCATCATACCCCTCTATCAAGAGATACGGTACATAAGAAACTCGGCCTTCTCATCACTCATCAGGTTACGACGACCTATAACCTCTGACACTGATCTTGTCAATAGGTGAACGAATTTACACCGATCCCCTTACATGTCCAAATCTGGGACGGTGTAACCTCCCGGTGAATTAGCGAGCTTTTCATCCGCAGTATACCCCATTCCACGTCGATTACACCATCGACTGGTAATCAGAGAAACATTTTTTTTCAAATAGGATTGGTGATGTAATGTAGACATGGGTAATGTTGCGCCATGATGGCGTAACAGTATTGCACCATACTGTCGTCATGGGTAATGTTGCGCCATGATGGCGTAACCGTATTGCATCATGGTGGTGCAATGACACGATAACGTCATGGGTAATGTTGCGCCATGATGGCGTAACCGTATTGCACTATACTGACGTCATGGGTAATGTTGCGCCATGATGGCGTAACCCTATTGCACCATACTGACGTCATGGGTAATGTTGCGCCATGATGGCGTAACCATATTGCATCATGGTGGTGCAATGACACGATGACGTCATGGGTAATGTTGCGCCATGATGGCGTAACCGTATTGCACCATACTGCCGTCATGGGTAATGTTGCGCCATGATGGCGTAACCGTATTGCACCATACTGACGTCATGGGTAATGTTGCGCCATGATGGCGTAACCATATTGCATCATGGTGGTGCAATGACACGATGACGTCATGAGGTCAAAGGTCAACCAGAGGTAAAAGGTCAAAGGTCACTGGGTCAAAGGTCAATCCGGCTGAGGTCTAACCCCTAACTACTAGTCATTGTGTGAATGATGTATTTCATTACTCACTGTGATAGATTCAAGGGGGTAGTGGTAGCATTTGCATCCCCCCTAATCAAAATTTAAGCCTGCACTTGTCAGTATGAGCCCTTTTATTGCCACAAACTTTGCAGCTCAGCTAAGAGTTGATCGTATTTATTTATTTTTGTCTTCTTTATTTCATACTGCAGGGTTGGACTGTTCAGTTAAGCAAAACAGCTTTTCAAAGGCACCCTGTGGTTTAACAAATCAATATCTTGTACCTTGCTATTTACCAATGAAAATCAAGGAGATATAACAGAATTTTATTTTTATTTTTTTAGGGGGTGGGGGTTAAACAGAAGGTTGTGTTCTGGTAAAGAATAACATGAATTTGTGAGCTTTCTCATTCTTTCTTTGTTAGTTTGGAAGAATATCAGAGTACTGAGAAATGGCCCCTGAATTGCTCTTCAAATGGCCTCATATAAAAATGCCAAGAAATAGCTGACGTGTTTGGCCTGAACTTTCATGGCACATGTGTGTGTGCAGTCCCATATGCCTATTACTATGCACAGTGCATGTGCTTTTCAGCTAGATTGGGTCAGTTTCTTGTTATCTTTTATGCTCCCAAAACCTCAGAGTATACACTACATTAATTCTTACGTAGCCACGATCAACCTTTCCCAATAGACCTGTTTACTAAGTGATTCAAATTTATGGATGTTTCTTTCCTGGGGACCTAGAAACGAGGTATTCCATTAACCTGTTATTAATGAATGAACTACAATACTTGGAATCCAGTTTGCATACCTTACTTGTTGCTATGTCTGACAAGCCTCTGGCAAGCTTTCGGGTTGTCAAGAACAACCTTTGTTTCAAAAGTATGCATAAAATTTGAATCACTTAGTAAACAGGTCTATTGCTTTCCCCAATAGACCGCTCCTATAATACAAATATGCACATATATTCTCTGAGCACCTATGACGAGCTATTCCATTAACCTGCTTTTTATAAATGAGCCTCAATGCTTGGAATCCAGTTTGCATACATTATTTGTTGCTATGTCCGGCAAGCTTTCAGGTTGTCAAAAACGACCTTTGTTTGAATGGTATGCATAAAATTTGCAGACATTACCGAAGCGGTCTATTGATTTGAAACATTTCCTATCACTGTGTAATCCTTTGACCATGCAGAACTCAACTTTAATGTAACAAAACTACACATGGGTTGGAACTATTCCATCAAAACCCACACACCTTGAATGGCACACTTTGACCTAATTGATGACTTCGATCAAGCTAGGGATCTATTTTAACCTGACTGCACCATCAAGCATGACCTCAAACAGTCAAATATAAATCACTTCTAATTGATGTCCACCCCAATAAGTAGCAAATTCATGCTTGGTCTAGTTCCTGTAATGGCAATCAGCAAGTACCATGAAATATTGTAACTGTCAATCAAGGCGTTCATAGAACAGGTAGCTTTTTATAGACACATGGCCTATCTCTATAAACCTTTTTGAGACAATTGACTACATTCTGTTGTTTCGCTCAATAACTTTAAATGCACACATTGAGTCCATTTTGCTCCAAGACCATATTGCGTTTGATGCCAGGAATTTTAATAGAGAACAAGCTTCAAAGTCCTTAAATTGACAACAAATTGAGAGGTTCAAAATCACTGTTTTTTTTTAAATCAAATGTGACAATGTTTTTCAACATTTTGACAAAATTTGGATTTATGTAAACTGTTTTCAAAGACATTAAATTTTATTAGAACCATGTAGGACTAAAATAAAAATATTATTGCCAATTTGAGGAATAAAATGTGATCAATTTAGCCCTTGAATAATTCCTGTCCTGAAAGGGTTAATGTCACATCCCGGAAAACTGACGTAAAAGTTGTGAGACACTTTAGAGAAGTATCAAAGATAAGTTGCCTTTCATCAAACCATGAAAATTAGGGAAATAAGATTTTCCAAAGATTTGAAAATGCATGTACCAAGAAAACAATCACTGTCCGCTTTGATTTGATTTGATATATAAATATATATTTATATATCAAATTATAAACAACCTGATTTTAAATGTGAGCCATTTCAATGCTAGCTCCTTTTGGTAAAGGAAAATCTAAGGTCAAAAATTCTATAAAAAGACTTAAACATAGGCAATGATTGATTGTGCGTATCATGTTACAGGTGCATTGTAAAGTGTAATTACAAGCACATGTACGTACAAGCTTGAGTGTGATCAATGGATGGCAAACTTCTGGGCAAGAGACAACATTAGCAGTACTTGAGAGCAGTGACTTTTTCCTGTTGCGCAATACCATTTCAACAACTCAAGAAGTCACACTTGTCTCTTTGACTAGTAACTCAAATAATGCTTTACATTAATAACAACATTCATGCAATGTATGTGTCTATGCAAGAGGTAGCTGCATGGAAATTACATCAGTAAGATAAATCATTGTCATGAAATTCATTCATAATAATGCAGTTTAGATGAGGAAACATTTAGAAATTCATAAATCTTGGTACGCTATTTCCATTTGAAATTTAGACTGAATATGGAAGCATTTATCATAATGACAGTTTCCAGGAAGCTAGCAGTGTGAAAACAAATTATCAGCTTGTGAGAGGGGGAGAGACAAGTGAGAGAGAGTGAGTGAGAGAGGGAGGGAGAAAAGAAGAGAGAGAAATAGAGAGAGAGAAAGAGCAAGAGAGAGAGAGAGAGAGAGAGTGAGAGAGAGAGAGAAAATGGGGGAAGAAAGAAACAAGGAAAGAGAGAACATGAAAAACAAAAGGATTTTGATGAGCAACATTTTACAAAAGCTATAAACCGAGGTTAAGTCTACGGTCATGCAGTAGGTTAACATCTAGGGTAGATCAAAGAGAGAGAAAGGGGGTGGAATGGGGAGAAGAGATAAAGGGAGAGAGAGAGAGAGAGAGAGAGAGAGGGATGAGGGGAGAGTGGGTAAAGACAAGTTATTTCTAGAAGCAACCATTTAAGAATGCACAACATAGTGGTTTAGTCTGTAATTCTGCAGTAGCTCTACATAAAATACAACCAACCCCCCCCCCCCCCACCAAAAAAACAACAACAAACAAAAAACACCCCCAAAAAACAGAGATAGAGACATAGAGACAGACAGAGAATAAAGCAAATTTAACAATATATATTTTTTTTCAAAAAGTACATTTCAGGACATCTACAGCATAGAGGGGTATTATAAGGCTGTGCAGTATGTTTACATCTACTGTAGATGTACAATGTACCTTTATCTGCACATGCGCAAATTGTAATTAATAACTGGCTTATTACGTAAATCTCATCTGCCCCAGTACATGTACAGAGCACAGAAACACTCACAGACACCTGTCTACCTTTACCATATTAAACACATTAAGAAGCAATAATCAGCACAAACAAACACACCACAAATCGTCGTTGAATTTGTGGCACAATGCCCAAAATAGCATAAAATATATTTCATTTTTTTCAAGTTTTACCATCTATTTACCATCAATTATCACATAACGAAATTTCAAGTATCAATTTTGATTTATTCTGCAAAAAAACGGTATGATCAAAACGACACGAGCCTCAAAAAGGCCAACCATTTAATTCACGAAGTGACGTTTTTTATGTTATAGTGAATGGAACGCACGTATGAATAAAGAGCGCGCACGGTACACGCGCGCATCCAATGTGTCACTTAGTGAAAAAGTAAAATGCGAATTTAATGTGTAGTGCGCGGCACAGACCGTTGACTGTTGCTTCGCACACTATTATTCTACTTGAATGGGTAGACAAGATTCTTCTCGTTCTTAACATACGTGATTTATCAAATTTAACTCATATCAACAAGTCAAATTTGCCGTTTTCAATATGCAAAAATTTGAATCACGTTTTACTCAAAAAGTGATTTCGCGCATCAGCGGTCGTGTGTGCCACTTCGTGAATTCAGCTACGAAATGAACAAAAAACAATATACATAGATCTTCCTGGCATCTTTCTGCAAGTAGTGAGTACCCTGTCCTGTGGATTAGGATTGGTAGTATATATGCCCCCCCCCCCCCATATCCATTGCTTTCATGCACATATGGAACAAAAAAAAAACACAAACACAGTTACAAACAATTACATCACCCTCACCTCACCTTTTTCTGCAAGCAGAGAGAGTATGTTGTCCTATCCATTAGGTTTAGTGGTGTTTATGGCCTCTCAGTGTATTGCTTTCCTGTACATGCATGTATATGGAACATACCAATAAACAACAAACAAATATATAGACGAAAGAGACTACAAACAAATACATAAATTTAAAAAAAAAACAACACACCACAGACGAACAAACAACCATCCTTACCTCTTTCTGCAAGTAATGATAGTATCCTGTCCTGTCCATTAGGTTTAGTGGTATCCATGGCCCCTGAGCTGATATCATCAAGCATGCACTTCGCTGTCTCTATGCTATCATTCAATGATGACAGTATCACGCCCTTAGGACCTCGCTTCACCCATCCGCTGCAGTACAGACCTGTGGAGGATACATCAAAATGGATTTAGAAGTTGGGTTCAGTATGTAGTTTTGAGAAAGGTACTGAACCCATGAGATATTGGCTGGTAATCTAGACAAACTGGACTCGGCTTCATAAAACCTGTTATCAGTAACAACTGCCACATTTCTATAAAAAATCTGCTCTCAGCCAATCAGATGCAAGGATATCAGTAGCTTATTGCAACTTGTTATTGATAACAAGTTTTATGAAACAGGGCCCTGGTCGGTAGATTCAAATCCAGGTCATGTCTGTATGTCTCTCTCGAAGAAAAAAAAATTATCTATAGGAATGACAATTGACCATTTCATACAACTGTCTATTGTAAGAAATAATGAATTACATGTAGATACACCGTATCTGTTTCTAAAGAAAACTAAAACAGACATCAATATTTTTTAATAAAAATTGGACATGAAAGATATTCACAAATAGAAGGAAACCAAATGATATTGAGGCTGCAATATAATAACAGTAAATCATTTCTCAAATATAGAAAAAATATTGATACTCTATGATTTTTTTTTAATCACAGGTGATTGAAAATCATGCCACTGGAACAATTTATTAAAGATCACTTGATGAAATGAAAGTTTCATAATCAGATTATGAACTCCTCCTGCTAAAACATTTCAACACAAGAAGACCTTTTAAACCCCATTTAACACAAAAATGCAGGAAATTAACTATAAAGAATACTACTACAGCAAAATAAAATAACATTAAAGGAAAGGTTGAGTTCTATGAAAGGTAAAATATAATTTGTGAGCTTTCTCATTCTTTATGGCCCGAATTGACAAAGGAGGTTTAAACCTTACCCATGGTTTAAACGTAAGCGTACTAAAATAAGCGTAAATAAGCGCACATTGCCTATGCGCACGCTCAAAGAAAATATATGATTGGATCGGATTCAGTGCGCACGTATGCTTAAAAAACCCAGGAGGGGTTTAAACCATGGTTTAAACCAAACCTTTGTGAATCCGGGCCTTTATGTTAGTTTGGAAGATTATCATAGTAGAAATGTCCCCTGAAAAGGATTGCTCTTCAAATGCCCCGACATTCAAAATATGACAAGAAACAGCTGAAATGTTCAGGCCAAGCATTTGTGTGTAGTCCTACATAAACATCACGTGCAGTGCATGTGATTCTCAGCAGGACTGAGTCAATATCTTATCATTTTGGTGATTTCAAGACCTTACAAGCATTCACCCGTTCTTATGTGCTATATAATCAACCTAAATTTCCAATTGCTTTGAGAGAGTTTCTTTCACAATTCAATCTCATGACCAGGACTCAACTTTATCTTTATTCATAAGTTACAGAAAAAAGCACTTAGAATATGTACTTCGTCTCCATTTAGAGCTCCATCAAAATCTCTTTTTAATGATCTAAAAACTCTTTATGACATCAATTTTTTTCCAAATTGCTTTACTAATGTTTAAGAAAATGAACAACATGGTTCCAGCTAATATTGCAAACTTGTTGAATGTATAGTCATAAATTACACTGTGGAAAAGTCAGTTATATACAAACTCATTACAATCTGTTAGGCATCAGGGTCCATAAGTGGAATTCATTCGACATAGACATCAGATCTTGTACAACTGTAAGTTCTTTTAAAGCGAAGTTAAAGACCAACCTACTTGCCAATACAATGAATAATTTACTTATGTATATTCCTCTATCGCTATTCTGACACTGCCCTATTTCTCTCCTTCTCTTTTTCTCACTCTTTCCCTACTTTTCTGTCTTTTCTTTCCTGTCCCTCTATTTCTCTTCCGCTCTCCCTCCTTTTCTGTCTCTCCCTTTCCGATTCTACATCTCTCTGCTATTCTTTCTTTTTCTGTCTGCCCCTCTGTCTCTCTCTGTCTCTCTCTGTCTCTTTCTATCTCTCTCTCGTTCTATGTAAGAATGGCAATAGGATATTGTAAGTGTGGATGGGTGCTTGCGTGTGTGTGAGTGTATGTGCGAGCATGTTTGGTTGTGCATATAAAATGTAATAATTTTTGCTTGTAATACACTACATGTACATGAGTTATGTCCATAATAGTTATATATCTGTACTATGTATTACTATCACGGGAACTACGTATAACAAGCTCATCGCTTTTTGTAGGTTGCCTTTTCCTCATCTTGTATAATGTACAAATTATTTCATGTCATGTACATTGTAGTTCTTTTTATGGATGATGAATAAATAAACGAATTGAATCTTTAAAAGCATTGTGCGCTTCGTTTGAACCAAATTTGACAAGGAATAATCCCACAATTTAATTAATACATGTATGTATAATCAGGTTGTGATTCCAAATTTGTAGTTACGTCTGTGTATACTTTTATAATTATTTTAAATCTTATGACTTTGTCTTTTATTACATGCTGTATTTCTATGTTGTCCTGCTTATGATTGTTGTCACTAATGTTTTCCTTCATAAGTTATTTGTTTAGTTTATATTTAAGTTTGTTAAGTGCTTAGAAACAGCATGTAAATTAAGTGCTACGTAAATGTTACTTATAGTTATTATTATAAGAAAGTTATGAATTTTGGAAAGTTGTAATCACTATACATATGGGAATTTCAAATTGACTGAATCTATAATATCACTGTGAAATAGTAGTGGACAACTCCCCCATTTGCTCCAACACACATAATGCCTAGCATGTCTTTTTTTTCCAAAATGAATAACTCAGAAGAATCTTTTACTTTTATGAGGACCTATCACAATATGCTATCAACAATATATTTTGAGCACTGCCCCAAAGAAAAAGGTGCTTAGGAGAAAACAGCAAATAAATGATATGTTAGTGTACGACAAACGGGAGATTTTACCACCAGTATGCCACAATCGACTCACCAATTTGCCAATTTGAGATGTGCTTAGATATCATGTAGTGATCTCAGTTTTCAAACATCTATAACTTTCTTATTCCATATCCGACAGTAGTGACAGTGACAGTAAATTGAAGCTCCTAATTGGCGCCATCTTTCGACAGGATTTGAAAAGTGTCTGTGCCTCTAATTCTCCCATCATGCCCCATTCTAGTTTGTAGATTCTTAGAACGTATCTGTAGTCAATTTTCTGCATTTGCAATGTCAAAATAATAATTTGAAATATAAAATGTGCCTATTTTCCCAAAAGCTGTTCATCAAAATTCACAATAAAAAAATGCAATTCATTTTCAAATTATAATCTCAATTTAGCAGTTACTGTAAGGTGGCGCTGTTCAAGTTTTGCCAGTTTAATGCCATTTTAACCATCCTGCTTTCTTAATTTTTTCTGCTTCACACAAATCATCTTATTACCAAGGTTGGATTGCCTTTTAAAGGCCAGAGCACAAATCCAAAAGTTAAAATACCAAATCTGGCACAACAGGTGTAATTTTCACAGCAAACCTCACACTGCATCTCTTGACGTGTGCAGGACACAGGTTACAAACCTGTCATAGTTCTTACCTTGAATTCCCTCGACCCTGCCAAGTTGATTCTTGATGACTCCGTTCTTGTGGTCAAAGGGGATAAAGTCGTCTACCTGGACACTCTTGTAACCTATACTCCTGAGGACCAGGCCGCAGGAAATGGTCTCGCTCTCTCCGGTCTTCACCAGCTTCTCCTTGCCGTCCACATTCTAATGCACAAAACAAGAGGAGAAGATGAGATAATTCAGTCTTGAAGCCTGTACTCATGAGGATTACGATGCGAGTAAGAGTCTCATTGTCACCAGAAAGCGACGACTTAAACACCAACGCGCAGAGGTAAAAGGAAATGTCAAGGAAAGAAAGACGACAAGAGGAATCAAGTTTACACTCCCGAGACCTAGACTTTAAGAGGTGTATTCAGCCTCACCGGTCCATACCAGATCTGCTTGAGTTAAGGATCTAGAGTAGAGCAAGTGAGAAAAAGACGGACACTTGTTGCACATACAGTATGTATGTAGGTTGTTCTTTTACATCTGGGAGTTTTGATTACCGGCTAAGAGATACTGTAACCATAAGCCTATAATAGCTGTTGACAAGGGAAAAACCTCAGGAGAACGCTACAAATATCAAGGCCTGCCTGTCATCACGTATCTCTGAAAAGGATTACAGCCTTTTATCCGTATTCGAGAAGAATAGATATTTTGTGTGAAAGGCTTGAATGTAATTTCAAGGAAAGAAGGCATTATTTTCCTGCTCCATTTTTCTGCAAATTTATCAATATTTGGTCAATTTGACTTTGACAGAAAAGGAATGTACGAGGGACAGATAATATTAGCAAAGCGATATTTACATGTACATGAGGGATGGATGGTGAGAAAGTGAGAGAGGGTGAGGGAGAGGGAGAGGGAGAGGGAGAGGGAGAGGGAGCGGGAGAAAAGAATATGAGAGAGATAGAGAGAATAATAAGAGACGGGAGGAAATCTGAAAGAAAACAAAGGGAAAGATGAAAAGAAATGGGTATGTATTATGCAGTACATGCAAGTTCACCTCAGATTGTATTTTCGGGTCATTAAAAAGTATTTAAAAAACTCTTAAAGCAAAGTTCACACTTCTGTAAGTAAAAAGGTTCATGTTTCAGAAGCAGTTTTTAAGGGAAAAACATGATATAAGCGAACTTCAAGTAAACCTTCACATTACACCACAGGCCATGCTACTTTGTTACACCCAAAGAGAAAAAGAGGAGAGACAAATTTGATTATATCCATCTTGTAGAGTTTCTGGTTAGTACAATGATGTATTGAAGATATCTTGTAAAAAGGGTAGGAAATCCCCATGGCATGCTTTTCTTCCATCACTTTGAAACTAGAGACTCACTAAATAAAAACATTTTCTTTTTGTATTACAACAACGAATATTATTGGAACAGGAGAGATAGAAGGGACTTGGTTTTTGAGGCCTTCGCAGTAAGAATTTCCCAACAATATGAGCAAGCGTTTTTGTAAGTTGTCAAAATAAAAATTATTCCTTACAATGTACATGCACCTCTATCCTGAAGCAGGATTAAAAAGGAAAGTAAAGGAAAGTCAAGAAAAGGCTTAAATGAGCTTGATTATATTATGTAGTCATCTGTTCATTCAAATTATATTTCAATCCATAATATTTCAATAATAAAGAGGCTTCATCCGGAAGATAATACCTACCTGAGACAAAAAGGCATTAACTCAGGATTTAAAGTAGTCACCCGTAGAAAATTCATGACAACTGAAAATTAGTTATAAATTATATATATGGATGGAAAGATTACAACTTGAAAAACACAAATGATGTGCTGAAAAGTCACATAAATATCTTGGAAAGGCTTAAAATGTATTTTTTAAGGACCCTTTTCAGACCCCCAAACCAAGCTAAACAACGGTCGTAGCGAGGTCTGAATTGTGACGTCACAGCCTTGGCAGATATAAAGCCAGGTGACACACAGCCAATTTACTCTCGTTTGTTTACCATGTACACATTTGTTTTTCTCTGCTATTTATTGTCGCTCTGATATTTCACGTTAATTATTTGATATCATTCAACATATCACTCAGGAGTGTGTCATCTTGAAACATTATAGAATATATCTGGGTGATTATTTCAACTTCTATGAAGCAATAATCGGCTATAAACTGATTTCGCAACTTGCTTGTGCAGTTGAGTTCAGGGCCTGCATGGCTGGGGATCCCGAGCTCGTGTTGCACGTTTGGTTGCCTACTACTATACTAGCACACTGTCTTGTGACTGGTTTCTTCACTTTCGTATTTTTGGAGAGAATAATCAGACTCACTCAGACTGTCAGACAGCCGCAGTTAAAAAAATTGTCATCACATTTTCTATTTCAGATTTATCGTGGTTGAGGAAACCACTCATTCGTTAGCACGCAAAAATAAAGTGCAGAGTCTATGGACGGGGAAAGAGGAAACCAGTGCATGCCATGTAACACAATGAAGCACTTCTGTATGGAGCGAATCGTGGTTTCCTCAGCCAGACTTTCAGTACCAAATCCAAATGTTACTTTTCTAGCGTTTTTTAGAGTGATTTTTGGATATCTTCTTTCTGTCAGAATTCACAAGCTTCATCAGTTCATGCTTCACGATCCCCGGCTCACCCAGGCAACATTTCATTTCCCCTGCCTGTGGCCGTGGCTCGATCTCTTTCTCCTTCTTCTCCTTCTTCTCCTTCAATCTCTCCTACCTCACCATCATCATCATCATCATCATCACCGTTACTATAAACTGAATCACTCTCTTTACCAATTTCTATGTCCATATTGAGCTCAATTTCCTCGTCTACAACCGACATTTTGATCTCTAAGTCTCGAAAAATCAATGAGAAAAATTGTGTCACTTGCGTGTGTTTTCAATGCATGCGGCGCGCCTAGCCAGCAGCTCTCATTACATGTATGTTGTCAAGCTTGTGACGTCACACATCACGACACTCCACGGAGGACTGCTGAAGGCAGAAAATCTGGTTCTCACAAATACCATTTTTGAAAGATGATTACTGTGGGCCCCACACATATCTTGACCAGGGAAGTTGTTATACCTAATCAGTAAAGCTTTCCCTTCGTAGTGATATGAATTTTGCAGCAATTCAAAACACTTCTGACTCTTCGGGTGAGTACTTTAACAAAGATAGTTAACATCCTTCAGGCTCTCAACACATAACATTCAATATTGGCTAATTAAAATCTTTGTTTAGGGATATTCTAATACCTTGAATCTACTTACATGTAATTCATAGCATACTGTGATTTGTGCAATTATTACTTTTGGTTTGACATTTTCCTTGTCCAAGATATATTTAATACATACATGTGTATGTCAAAAGGTGCATGAACAGAGTGGCTGAAAAGAATTACATGTGCATACAATCTACATGTACTTCCTTTAAGCTGTACCTGATCAATCAAAGTTTCTTCTGTTGAATACCCTAGCAGTGCCACCAAATTTACAAACATGTATCACAGATAAAACTTCATGACATCAGTTTTCACTTTTTGATACAGAACTTTATGCAGGGCTCCATATTAAATTTTTCACAGGGGGTCTTGGTTGACATTTTAGGGCCACTGTGCATGGGCCCTATGGTAAAATTTAGAAATTTTGGGGGAACATACTTAGATTTTGGGTCCAGCCCTGCATTATGACATCAAAGTTTATAATTCATGAATATATTTTGCCAAGAACAAAGACATGCTTTTCTTTGTTTAAACATACTATTATAGAATTCAATATCCAAATTTGAGCAGTTGCAAGGACCTAAAGCAGTCAAATATTTAATAGCTGCAACGATAATAAAATTTGAATATCCTTTTCACTTTTTCAGTGTACCCAATACAAACATACAATTCATCAAAAGCAGAGTCACTCAACTTAAGCCTCGTTCATATAACGCTGCATCGAAACTGCCTTTAAAACAAAACCACCACAAAAATAAAAAACATTTAAGAGTAAATGAATGACATATGGAGGGGACAAAAAAGAAGAAGCTGCGTCCAACAACGGCCCCTAAGTGTACTTAGTGATCTGGGGTTTTTTTAGGATTCAGAAATGAGAAGCTCACTATGCTTTTACATGTATGTCATTCCACATTGCTGCGACGGTTTGCGATAGTTCTGAGAAGCAGCTCATAGCCCATGAAGTGAACAAGGCTTTATTTTGAGAAGAGTTCTCTTAGATTTCAGCTCTATTTCCCTTCAAGAGGGCCACGCCAGTGGCCGATAGCATTAACTAATGTGATGAGCATACAAAAGTTAGGCGAACATTCTTCTCTTCTATCATATTACATAAGCCCTCTCTTGAATGAATTGTATGTGTCACGTAGTTAAGCAATTAATATGCCGTCAGCTGATAACATGTATCGTGGGCTGTGACAACGGTTTTCTGAATTAATCTCATTAATTTCCCAAGAGGTGCATCTCTCATTTATCATTCTCCTCCTCCTGAAATCTGACACTCGTTGAAGAGGAGGATGATGACATGACATACAATTTCATCTTCTTAAATAATGAATAAAATCCTCCTATTGCATAATGCAGAAATTATCCCATGATGCATTGCAGCATCCGTGTCTGGCACAATGCCAACTTCCTCTTGAATACATTTCTTTAATACACTACAATGTAATGTAGGTATTTGATTTTCTTTTCAGATGTAGCCTGCCCCACTCCAGGAAATAAGACGAAAAATATTAAGTCATTAAAGCTACAAGTAAATACACAAAAAACTTCTCGAAAAACTTTCTGGTTTTATAAGAAATAAAGCGGATCTCAGTTTAGAATTTAATAGAAGTTTGTCTCCCACTGGCAAATGAATTAATATGTAATTATTGTATTATGGAAGATTTCTTGGCTTTGAAAAATAAAAATCACTCTCTGCTATTAATAAACATATAAAACCTCAACATTTCAAAGAAAACAATGACAAATAATAGGCAAACTTGATCTGCTCCTTTATCTCTTAAAATTGCCGACATACATGTAACTCCCCCGTCTTTGAAGCTTCAGGTAGAGCATAACTCCTGAGGTTTATGAATTTGGCAGAAAAACTTAAACACATTTCCATCAAACAAAATTATCTAAATGGCTGGGGGATCAAAACAGCTTTTTTTTGTACATGTATATCCTTTCATTTTCATGCAGCTTTCCAATTTATCCGTTTATCTCGTTTTTGGTGGGTGTAGTATTTGGAGAGAAATTGGTACAAATCCTTTCATTTGTAGAGAATCATCAAGCCAATGAACTCCAAACGGGTATTTATCAAAATGGGGAAAAATTATAATAATCATTTTTCTTTGCTGGCTCTGATTCATTGCCCATTTACGTAGTGACCACAGGCAAACATTTTACTTGCACTCATCAGGGAAAACAACTTTTCATTTACACATTACATACCAATAGTGTATTTGCAAGGGTTTGCACCCATACTGTGTCTTTTTAATGACATTAAACAGAAATTTCATAAATAGCAGTAATGTTTTTTTCCAATAAAGAACACACTTGTGATTAACAAAGTGAACTCAGCAGCTTTTCAAGTTTATAACTTGTCTTTCCAGCATTGGCCACTTATGTCACAATATACATTTACACTTTGAATTATAAGAAAACTAGAATACTATAAAAAGTAGCCCATGTCAGGAAAGTTTGCAACCTTGTTTACTAGTTTTGGAAGGTTTTTGAAATTTAAATGCACAACATGTCACATGCACTGGAGACGTGTAACTGGAGATGTGTAATGTATTAATCATTAGCTTGCATTTAAAATGTATTTTAATATAAAAACTACATAAAATCGTTGAAAAAAAAAACCCAACAAGAACTACCCAGAAATCAGGCCTCTCAAGGCAGTTTTTAAAAGTTAGATGCATGACATGTAACATGAACTGAAGACATGAATTGAATTTTACTAAACATCATTGATTTACATGTATTGTCTGTTCTTAAACACAACATGTATCAGCTTGTATTTCAAATCAAAGAATGACATGTTTGTAACATGAACGGAAGAAATGTATCAGACTGTATTTTAAAATAAGATGCTCACATCAATGAACCAATATCCTGAAAGAACAACAACAAACAAACAAACTACCAGGATATAGGGCCACCTGAAGAAACTTTGTAACTTGAGTTTGTACACTTGTTCGTCAAGAGTCTTGATACCTACATTATATAATCACAAAGAAATGAGGACATTTGAATTTCAAAATCAAATGCAATTGTCCCTTTGTACAAAAAAAAAAATTAACCAAAACTACATGTACTAGGTGCTAAAAAAAACGTGGATACTTTTGAAAAAATTATGCATCGTCAGACTGACATTTTAACATTGTAAATTTGAAGGATGTAAATTTTATTGGGAGGAAATTTTATGACATTTCTCTGAATATTTAATCATATTTTTCAGTTTTTGAAAATTCAAGGCCACAAAATCTGTGTGTATCTGTAATTAATTCAGAATACAACAACATTATTTGTACATTGCAGCTGAAATTCCAGAACACATTTTTAATCCCGAGTCATAAATTATCAATGACACTGCACAGCAGAAGGCAGAAATGACAGCTGCAACACACAATACATGTAACAGTTGTTGTGTTCTGAATTAATTTCTGATACACATCTATTTTGTGGCCTTGATTTTTCAAAAAATGAAAAATCTAATTACATATTCAGAGCAATATTTTAAGAAAAGTATTCAGAGAAATGTAATAAAACTTGCTCTCAATAAATTTTACATTCTTCAACATTACAATGTTAAAACCTTAGTGTAATACGAGGTATAACTTTTGAGTAATTAATGATCAAAAGTGTCCACTGTTTTTTTTTTTTTGACACCTAGTACATGTAAATCTACAAAAAAGTAGCCTCATGAGAGTTTGCAAGCTTGTTTACTAGTTTGTAAAGGTTATTGGAATTGAAATGCATGGCGTGTAACATGAACTGGATAGGAGGAATGTGTTAACACATTACTGGATGATAGCCTTACCTCTAATTTGCAGACGTCAAACCTAACGCCACTGACTCTACCATTCTCTCCTGAGGGGGTAGTAGACAAGACTTCAGATGGACTGCGGAAGAAATCCAAGTGCCATTCCCCTGAGGCTGCATCCTGTCTGGCCTTTTCTTGACTCGAGGGGGCACTCTGGGCGGTTTTCAGCATGAGTTCTGTGATGCGTTTCTTTGGCCTTGGTAATTCTGTCACAAATGAAGAAAACGTGAAGCATTCCAAATTTAGCAAGAAGAACAAAAAGCATGACAGATTATAACATTTTTCATGTTCCTCCTATTCTCTGATTCTGTAGAACAAGTAACCTTATATGGTGATACAAAGTTTATGCAAAGTTTGATTACAAAAAGTATCACCTTTTGTGAAACACGTTTTCACTCATGGTACTTAATCATTGTTCGTCAAGACACAAATATCATGCCATGCTGTCTAACTTAACAATTTAATTAAGCAAATTGAATTTTAAAATATTGAAATTTGGGCAGTGGCATTATTCAATAGGAATCTGTTAATCTTAATTACTGGGAGTTACAGCAAGGTTGTTTTATATCTGCGATATTGCTCCCATGATACTTCTCAACATTTACAACTCCAAATAGGTTATCCAAAACATGATAAATCCATTGTGATTTTTTTTACACTCCAGCACCCTGTTAACATTGCATCATAATATCTTTCCAATGCCATCTGAAGAATCTTCATCATTATGTATGATGTCACGCTGCATAAGACATCAAAACTCTTCATATAAATTTAATTCACAATTAAAAGTTGAAAGTACCCGGTACATGAAAGAGTAATTGCATTTCCACATGGTGGTTCCGTTAGCCTAATATATATGTCTATAGGGCTTTTATGCTCTAATAACCTTTATATGGCCTAACAGTATTGCTTTCTCAATTCAATGAGCTCTCTCATAATGTCCACATAAAGGAAGACAGCCTTTCCTATTATTAAGAAATACCTCAGAGCTAATGGGCGTATTTTACTGAGAGATTTCATAAAGCACCGCTGGTTTGTTGAACTTTTTTTCAACCTGGCAATTAGCACAAAAAAGCTAACTATTGCAAAGTTGTATAAAGGTACATTATTTATCACAAAGGATTGTTGTGACAGAGTTTGTGAATTTGTTGAAAATAAATAGAGGAGATGCATGCTCAACAAAGTCTCCCAAAAGAATATGCCCTCTGCCTTTTTTCTGGTAGGGCTTAGCATAGGTATTCCTGGATTCCATGACCACCACATAAATCATTTAGTGAAGTATCAGCCAATACTTTTTCATGGTGGAGAAACCGAATTGTATTTTTAGTTTTTCAGGGTTACACCATGCTCTGATCATCATCAGGAGAATGACTAGAACACTGAAAAAATAAACCTACAATTCACATAAATCTTGTTTTTATTGTTTTATGTAGCTTCATTTTATACAGCATGGTCATAATTTGAGATCCATATTGAATCCTTTCAGAATGATATTTCACATTTCTCTTTCTATTTTTTTGGAGCAATTTTGAGCTGACGTTTGGACTGATTTTCACAATTCTTCAAGCTTCATTGAATCCATTGAAGAAAGTAGAGTTAGTCATAGTCATGAAGTTGTTTGATTTATTTCATTCAACAGATTGACCTGATGAGAAGCACTGATATCAATGTACCTCCAAAATGTAATCACAATATTTGTCTACAGAAATGCCAGCTGGTTTTACTCATTTAGCCGGAAGAGTCCAATAAATCTTGGAGCCACATATGTTCTGCACACTATGAAGCAGGAAAAGTCTAAAAACAGAGAGATGGCCAGGTTTGGAATCATGTAAAAGCCTGAAAACTGGCTTCTCTGTGTCTACAACATACATTCCCCTCTTTGCTTTGTTTCATTTCTAGTATGTCTTAAAATACTTTTTTTCATTGCTCTCTCTTCTTTCTTTCTCTTCTTTTTTCCTTCTCTCTCCTCCAATTCTTTCTGATTGTTCTTTTTCTTAAATGAATTCTTTGAAAAAAAAGAATGATATTCAAAATATATGTAATAAAGGCAGATCGAAAATGGCTGGAGAGGACAGAAATTCATCATAGATTCATACCTCTATAAATCTAGCGTGTAAAGCTAATTATCTTGAAGATTTGATAAGAGGCACTTTGTTCCCCGTGAAGGTATTTACAGAATGAGTGTCACATTTACAATTCCATCGACAATAATTGGAAGTAAACAGCGCGGCTCTAACAGTGACACATGGGCACCTAAAAACTGAGTGCAGACCCCACAATATCAAAATTCTAACATGGGCTCATCTATCCTCACCAAAAAATGTTAGTGTGGAACCTTTCACCCTTTCAAGACAATTGACAACATTTTGCGGTTTGACTCAATAACTTTTGATGCAGAGTTCTAAAAAATATAATAGATGCAAGAGTAGAAAGAGCAAAAATTTTATGCACACACTATGTCCATTTTTATTGCAAGACCATTTTGCGTTTGATGCCAGGAATTTTAAAACAAGAATAGGCAACATGTTGAGAGGTTCAAAATCATTGTTTTTTCATCAAAATTGGAAATTTTTGTCAACTATTCAACAAGTTCCTAACCATGTATATTGAATTCAAAGACATTACACCTTATTAAAAGCATGTAGCACTAAAAGAAAAATATTAGTGTTATCAATTTGAAGAAAAAAATGTGATCAATTTAGCCCTTAAATAATTCCTGTCCTGAAGGGTTAAACAGTACTGTGATATACGTACATGTAGCATATGCTCTGGCAACTTTCCTTTCTTCAAAGATAAAGGGATAGCGTTAGGTTTGCAATTGGGTTTTTAGATTAGGTGTATGGTTAGGGTTAGATCGTGTTTGGTCCAGGGTTGAAGTCAGGAATTTGGTTTCCTAACATATCGACAGCTGAGCAATTGTGACCAGCGGATGTGTCATACAACTACATTAATGCACATGTATGAATTGAAAGAGTGCATTGGCTTCAACTTACTCATACCTGTACGCTCATACACATATATGTAACTAGAAAGGCCGTCAAAGGCGGCAGACCCACGCCTTAACCCAATAGGTTTTGTTTTGTTGCGATTATTTTTGTAAGCAGTAGCCATTCAAAGGGGATAACAAGAGGCACATCTCCCCCCCCCCCCCCAAAAAAAAAAAAAAAAAAAAAAAATTTTGCCATAATCCAGGTCATAGCTTTGTGTGTCCCCACCCTTGAAAAAATTCTTCTGAAAAAGATATTTTATTATTGAAACATCCCTCCCCTAAAAGTAATTGATTAGACATGTCAGAGAGCGTGGCGTGATGAGAAAAAAAATGTTAGCAATTTGTATTCAGTGTTCAGTGACATGTCAGTGTGTTAGTAAATGTATTCATGTTCTATCTTTACATTGCAATTCGGGTTGTTGTTTTGTTTTCATCGGGCTTGGATAAAATAAATATGACGACAAAAGAAGTTGGATCTCGACTTCAAAATGACGTGCATGCGAGGAACAGAGCTTATTCACTCATTACTACAGTCAACCCCAGGGCACTTCGCGACAGTGCTGTGTATATACGTACACAGCGATCAACCACTCACTCAGATCAACACACGCGAGTGCGATAGACACTCACGTCGAAGAAACTCACCAGATTTTCACCGAAAACAATTAAAATCACGTACTACACGTCCACCAGGATAAAATAAATCACAAAAACTTCCACAACAAAGTGGAAAGAACCGGGGAAAATAAACAGAAATGCACAGAAGATAAGAAATAGAGGAGAAATTAGACGTGCTAGGCTATACGAATACCGTATACCTAGCCGCTTTCGATTTCGCATCGAGAGTACAGTTCGAGTGCAAAAAATCCCTTGTTGCTGGGATACGTTGCTTTGAATATTCATTGCAGGCTCGTACGGATTTGAAGTGAAATGGCAAATAATGGGTCTAAAAGTCTTCTAAAATTCATAAACCTGAAATAGACTTTTGGTGAGAAGAAGTAATGAATGTTTTGATTGGCCCAAATATTTCTGCATCTGCAGGCGAAGTTTGGGGTCATCAATCTTTCTAGTTTCTTTCCTGTCACTCTCTGAACTGAAGTTCCTATACTTTACTACAGGGTCAAAAGTTCAAGGTCACACAGAATGTGCAGGGGTCAACCAATCATCACCAAAATCTAATCGATTCTTTCCTGTCACTTTCTGAACATTCCCTGAAAATTTGGTGCAAATCCGTTCACCCGTTCTCTTGTTATCTTGTACACAAACAAACAAACAAACAAACAAACAAACAAACAAAAAAAAAAAAAAACAAACATACGGAGCCCTTTACATAACCCTGCCGATTTCATCGGCGTGGGTAATAAACAGACCGTCTCTGAGTCAAATGATCATTAGAATTTGTTCATTTTCTATAGGCATAATCTTCTTTCAATTACGTCTGGTGATACTGCCACAAATGGAATTGCTCCTTTATAGGGCAGTGGATAATGGTAAGCAGGAGAATTGTCATTTGCTATATACATGTACATGTAGGTACAGATTGCCTCGCATTAATAATGCATTGGCCTACATGCATGGGGAACTGGTTGGGGAGAAATACCGGTACGTGTATCGCTCCCCTAATATTATGGATGGGGGCTAGTTTTTTTTTATTAAATGGGGCACACTCATCAAACAGGGCACATCACCACTGATATACTTTGCAGTTCATTCTCCTTAAAATGCTTGGTAGAAAGTTGTGTAAACTTTTAGGAGAGAGGTAATTAATTGAATTTCTTATTTTACATGATAGTTACAAGAAAGGATTAACGTGGAGAAGGTTTACGGTTCACCATGTGTGTTGGTAGGAGGAAAGGGAAAAGGGAAATTAGAAATGGATAGATGAGAAAGGATGACAAGAGAGAAAAGAAGAAATATTCTTTCGTGACAATGGGTGAAGTCCTGAAAAGGACTGTAGACCAGATGAGATGAGATGAGAAGACTTGGAGAAGACTTGGTTGATGATCGATGGATGAGCAGATTAATCATAATATGTTGTAGCAAGTATGGTTTGGGAGGGGGCGGGGGAGGGGGTTACAGCTTAAAGTACTAAGCCAGTAGTTGTTAACCAGAGGGTTAACTCTTTGAGGTGCTGATTAATGGGGAATAATCGAAACAAATCAATCTACTTCCGTATACACTGTATACAGTTGCATTACCTGGGGTTAGTAGGCTAGTGCAACTGACCAAGAATGTATTTATTTGTTTACTTTTTTGTTTGTTTTTATTTTTGTCTACAAAGGCACATTATGCAATTGCTCCTAGACTATGTTATACTAATGCAGAAAAAAGAAGATTTGAGGCTAAATGAGGATTTAAAGTTGGTATTTGGGGCAAAAAAACATGTACATGTACCACTAGTATGCAGAAAGTGATGATGATTAGTCATTAAGGGCAACAATTCCCTCAACTCTGATTATTTTTAGATGAGGCATATGCGATGGCCTATATATCCGAGTCACTGCAATTAGAAATCTTGAAAACATCTCATGTCCTCATCACTTTTACATCTCCTTGAAGTCTCTTTTTTAATTTCACGGGCCATTGCTGTCTCTACATCCAAACTCTGCAAACATGCCAATGCTGCCCATCCCCAAATCCTTGTCTCCGATATATATGAGTTTGGGATTCTCGCTTGCAATTAAACCAAACATGAATGTCATGATAGGCTGTAATTGGTCTGGATTCATTAATTAGACGATGTATGTGTTTTAAAATTAACCCTGATGTGTTCTGCAAACATCTAATGTCATTAACAGGAAGTCATGAACACGAGATGGATGCATTCTTGCATGATGACTCTTTGTGAGGAATTCATAGTACAGCACTTCTTATTCTTGTTCTAGATTTTTGCCTTTGGAGAAGTGTAATCATCACCTGTTAAACTGTTTTCTGTTCCAACTTTACAGATACACACACTCTCTGACATAAAAAATAGGAGTTCATCAAACTCATAATCTGCAAAATAAAAGACATTAAAACTGATGGTGTTGCAAACATGTACAGGTACATTAGAATTAGTTCTTCCATTGCAGGAAGTCAATGACTTTTTTATAAAATTCTTGTCCTCCTTCCTACCCATCTTTTCTTCTTTTCATTTACACTCTCATGCTATGAAAAATAATTAAGTTCATTCCTCCTCCTCCTTCTTTCTTCTCCTTGTCCTTCTTTCTTCTTCTTCTTCTTCATCTTTTTCTCCTCTTCCTTCTTCATTTCCT
Organism: Heliocidaris erythrogramma; assembly: GCA_025617745.1. NCBI lineage: Eukaryota > Metazoa > Echinodermata > Echinoidea > Camarodonta > Echinometridae > Heliocidaris > Heliocidaris erythrogramma. The sequence goes on from CM046857.1 coordinate 6,778,946, forward strand.
CCTCCTCTCCTCCTCCTTCTTCATCATCTCTTTCTCCTCCTCCTTCTTCTTCTTCATCTTTTTCTCCTTCTTCTTCTTCTTCTTCTTCTGCTTCCTCTTCTTCTTCTGCTTTTTCTTCTTCTTCTTCTTCTTCTTCTTCTCCTCCTCCTCCTTCTTCTTCTACAATATCCTTTTCCTTCTTCTCCTTGACCACTTTCATTGCATTATTCTTCTTTACCCTCTCACCCTGCTCCTCCTCAAATTACTTTTTTTCTGGTGGGGGTCTCATATGGTTATTCTCCTTTTTTCAAACAAATTAAATTACAAAAAGAATTTTATTTGCATTTCACAAGGTGGTATAGTGACTTTAAGAAAAGAGGTTGATAAACATGCAGTAAAGCAACGGGGGGTAAGATATCATCATTTTGTATTTAGGCATCTAAATTACATGTAGATGTCAAATTACACTCACTCCAATCAATGTAAATATTTATTTCAATATTGCATAAATTTAATACAGTATTGTTGATTGTACAATAGTTGTAACGTGTTTTAAAAAAATACCTTCAACTATATGTAGCAACATGCCAGTGTATCAAAAGAATGACAACCAAGCCCTTTCACTACAACATGGTGATAGCTTTAGTCTAGTTGGTTTTAAAAAATTAGTGCCACATTGTAATTCCTCCAATGTTTTAAATGCTCATTTTTCACCCATTTCTTTGCTTGGGATATGCCATAATATTTTCAATATATTTGCTGTCGTATCATAATTCATATGAGGTAAATAATGTATCTACCTCATATTTTGGCCTATATTTTCGAGGAACAGATTTAAAGTGACCTAAAGATTGTTAAACCTTTCCTCTTATGCCTCTGCAATCTGAAAAAATAATAAAACGTAATGAATAAAATAAATAACTAGATTGATACTGGATTGATACTACATGTAGATTGATTGATACTAGATTGATACTGTTTAGCAACAGTGAACCGCCGCGCCTGCGCGATGTAGTGTCCCACCTCATTACCATTCAATAAGAATTAATTGCGGATGCGCTGTGGTGTAGTGGATTGGGGTTCTCGTCTTTGGATCTGAGGGTCGCGGGTTCGAACCCTAATATGTCTGGTGTTTATGTCCTTAGGCAAGGCATTTTATCCGCTCGCTTTTTTTACCCATGAGTGATGGGAACCTTGGTCGGGTGTTAACTAAGCCGTGAGCGTCATACCTCGGTAATGTATTCATTTTTATGATTTTCATTAAATGAAAACCTTTTCAGCGTCTCAAAAGTAAACTTATTAAATGCATTCCGTACAAATTCACATTTTGTTTGTATGAACTAGACCTGAAAATCATCTTTGAAATGAAAGCTCCGAGTGCTCTGAGTGGTTAGCACTCGCATGAGCCTCTACTGAGGCCTGCGGTAACGAACTAGTGTCTGTACTGGGGATAGGATAAAAAAATATCAGAAATTGTTAAATAAATCCCCAGAACAGACAGTTATTCCTGTCTAGGTCTAGATCTACTCGGCTGTATTAGGCCCACTCAGGGCACCGTTACTATCCTTGGCTGTGAAAAAAACATGTGGGAATACACACTAAATTAACGAGAGTCTACGGCGACTCCCTAAAATCATTGCTGGGGGCACAAATGCACAGGTTTTACTTTTACCTGTCTAATTTTTTTAGGTGTCTTACCTTATCATATCATGCTGTTCTTCCACCCATTGCGTCCAAAAAAATGAAAATATCTGATTTTGGTTCTTGCTTCCATTTTATCGTCACAAAAATCAGATGCACCTGTGACCGTGGAATTCAATAGGAAACCGCATATTACTTAGACGAAGATTCGCTGAAAGTTTGGTGAACTGAAATGGAACCATTCACAGTCACTGTCTATCTCGTTTCCTTGATACACATTATTGCCATAGAGCTCTCTCGGCGATTGTTATGCAGATTACGTACAGCTCGCAAAAATATTTTTGATCCACACAGTTGCGCGCGCGGATACGATAACTCAATAGATACTATGTTGCGGTGCTTTTTCGTACACTGCAATGCACAAGCCAATGACGGTACGTGTATATAAAGGGCTGTAAAGGGCGCTATAAAATCAAAAAAATTAATTAAAAAAATTAATTTAAAAAAATCAGATGCACCTGTGACCGTGGAATTCAATAGAAAACCGCATATTACTTAGATGAAGATTCGCTGAAAGTTTGGTGAACTGAAATGGAACCATTCAAACGTTAGAGCACGAACAAACAAACAAATATCCGGACAGTATCAACTGAAATTAGTACCGCCCTTGCTTTGCGCTGTGGTAAAAATAAAATAAGACAGACAGCTGGAATTACGAAGTTCATAGGGCATTCTTTATCCTGATCTTTACTGTCCGTTATAATTCATTGATAATACATGTAGGTAATGCATGTAAATTCAATACATGACATTAACCACTGGACAGATACATATATCAATCTTGCAGAATGAACAAGAACAGAGAATTGCTATAATTATACATGTATTAATATTTAGCATTATAATATGCCTTATATGAACAATGAAAAAAAAACACACTTTCCAATCTGCCAAATTGCTATAATTTTTGTATGTGAACAGTGCTAAAAAGAAAAAAGCCTCGGCTTGCTTACAAAGTAAACAGATCTATATATGCCAATAATATAAACAAAATATTAAAACTATTGCTCCTCAGAAGAAATCTGATATTCTTCCCTCAGCAATATGTAGAAATTTTCTCATTAAATTTCTCTAATTTCTTAAATCAAGAAAACTTGCCCCACTTTCCCCGATATACAATTCCTCTTCAAACTCATCAAAGAGGGGGAAATATCATGGTGGAAAAACGCCTGCAGTGATTCGGGACATCTGTTACCTTTCTGAAATAAATATTGCCTGTTTCTCCTGTAACATGAAACCTGGAGTGATACAGGAGAAAGTTAACAGGGCTACAGGCTGCAATTTAGTATCTCTGAAGGGTATCTAATCTTAACCAATAAAAAGATGCTGTTGCTTCGAGCTCATCCACTTATTTTGCCAGTATCATATTTCTCACATCTCATTTCTGTGATTTTTTTTAAAAGGTTGCATGGCGTCATGAGCGGTGATCCCGAGGGGACGCGTCCCTCCCCCCCCCCCTTGGAAATTTTGAATTTTGTACAGCAACCAATAATGGTAGAGGTTAGTCGCATCACAACCCCCCCCCGGGCTGGACAAGAAATCGCCGCATGTGCATAAAGGTTCTTCATATTCTTACCATTTACTCTCAGAGTTTTTATATTTTCAGTGAAAATACAGATAGATCCATATGCTTCTAAAAATGCATTTTAAATTAGCATCAATTTGAAAAGATCAATGCGACTACGTCTCCTATATGCCTCCACCTAAATTCAGTTAAGTTCATGGCTCACACTGTTCTTGAAATATTGTGATAACCAGAATAAAAAAGTATATGTTAATTGATCGCTTTGACCTTTAGCCTTTGAGCTAACAACCTAAAGGTCCTAAAAGTCTGATCACTTTTTCATGCATACAAAATAGTTGAGCTATGGTGATAACAAAACTAACAAATCAAACAAATATCTCAAATGGTTCTTGAGAGATCACGTTAATGAGAAAGCCAGACAGATCACCTGAAAACATAATGCCTTCGGTGGGAGGAGGCATAAAAAATAAACTCACCATATCTACTACTCTACATGTAATTATTGCTCGCCTGGAAGATAAGATGTCAAGCGGTCGTTTTTGGACAACATGATATTCCAAATATTCTCAAAACAATACTAAAACACGCAATCCCTATAGTAAAATATATTTACAAGTTCAACCAAAAAGGTGCCCTGAAGTCTCCTATAAATTCCTTTGTATAGCAATTACTATTTATGTATGGATTTTTAACTTTTACTGTGCCAAGGGTTTTAGCTCTCTTCAAACCTTTACCAAAATGTGATCAATGCATACATTTCAAATGTCTGCACTTCATTAACCATCTATTATTTCACAAAATATTGTGTACAAAAACTTGTAGGAAATTTATTGCCATTTCTTATGATACCAAACATTATTACTTTACCCAACTTTATGCATAAGAATTATTGAAAATTACATTTGAGTTCCTTTTTTGTCCGTTATGTTTTGGTTTCTCATTTGTTTACTATTGTTTAATGTTGAAATAAGGTAATATCTTTTAAAAAATCTGCAATTTTCTCTCAAATTTTCTATGGTAGCATATAATTATAATCATATATTTAGAATGCTTGAATTCTGCTAAAAAATTTTGATATACATTGACCACCATATACCTTTCTTGTGGTCGAGCAATTGGTGAATGAAAATAACAAGTCTATCTGTCACATATGCGTGCCATCGGCATTGAAAGAGTTAAGGAAGAAGATTTAAGAGCAAAAAAGAAGTACATGTATCAGTACAATACATAACATGCTACCCTACAGATCTCCCTCCATTTGTCTCATGACTTAGAATGACGCAAGTTTATTTAATATCAAGCGAAGAAGGAATGCAATTTCCAAGGTTTTATTTGTGTTAAATAAATACAATTAGACAGGTCTGACGATTCATTAGTACTCATAATTATCACCACAAGCATTTTACAGTCCAATTTTCTCTGGAAATCTATGTCGTTCACGACAACCGCTCTCTCTCTCTCTCTCTCTCTCTCTCTCCTTCTTTCTCTCTTTCTTCTCTCTCATACAGCGTACCTCTGACATTTAGATGTTTGAATCACTTCTTTGTGGATTTCTTCTGACTTTTCACTGCCTCTTGGCACTTTATCCTATGTCATTCTTGTTCTCATTCATCTTGTATAATTACTGTTCATTTTAAGCCTGTCATTTTCTTCCTCTAATGAGTTTTTGTATTCAAGATTCTTTCTTTTCTTCTCATTTGGTTAACTTTCTTTCAAGATATGTTTTTCTCAAACTTCTTTTCCTCATTGGCTTTCCTTTTTTCTCATATGCCTTTTCTTCTAGGTTTCTTTTAGGCCATTTTGTTATTTTTCAAATTACTTCAAGAATTTGTTTATGACTGACTTCTTTAGATATATCTTTTCATTTTTTAAACATTAATCTCCTTTTCTATTATTTCTTAATATTAATGATTATACTGTTAAGTTCTCGAAACCTTTAGCCTACATGTAAATATCAGTCATGGGATTTTCTTCTTGAAGTAGAAAAAAGAGAAACCCATCATTTAGGTAGTTTTCCAAAACAAACCAAAGCAGAAACTCCAATTCATGATAAAGTCCCATGTGTCTGATGTGTCTCTATGTTCGGTTCGCAAATCCTGTCTGGACTTTCACATTTCATCATTAAACTTGACTTTTTTTTAATCATCATTCATATTATCAAGGTTGATTACATGATGCTATAACTATAACTAAACCATACATAAAGCAATACTGCACCATCAAAATATTGAATTTTTTATCACCCTAGGAATATTCTATAAAAGTTATGAGTAACATTTTTTCAAGATATTCACACGCATGAATACGCACAAGTTTGTTTTCTTTTTTTAAAAAGGTAGTCAAGATTCAGTGAGTATACAGGAAAGTAAGGAAGAGTTTGAAAGACCTAATTGCACCACAGAGATTAAGATTAAAACAAATGAAGCAACCCAACACTGATTGTTCGTTAAGTCTTGAAGAAAGTCAATGTTAGATTATTCTGTAAACTCACAGGATCAAGGTGAGGGAAGAGAGATGGTTTCGCTAATTTTTGCAACAGTCATGTTTATTTCCATTGTTATTTAAAGATCTTTGTATGACAAAAAAAGAACAAGTTCTTGACTTAACCCTAATAGAGCCGGGTTATTTAGACCCATCTCACAGCCGGGGGGGGGGCTGATTCCGCCCCCCCAAGATCTCGGCCGTCCACCGCGCATTCGCAACGAAAATCAGCACACACGTCGCCGACCACGTAATCTACAAAACTGTATAGTCAATTTCTCCGAAAAATGTCACAACTAATTAATTATGCTAATTTATGCATAAAATTAATGGTTTGCTCTAATTAATTAAATAAAGCCCCGAAACTGCTAATTTTTTGTATAGAGACTCTTTGTCAGATTCTGATCAAATAAATCCAAAAAAAAATTCGGTAAAATCCTTTTTTTCTTATGTATTTTATTGTTTTTTAAATTTCTTATGTATTTCTTTGTTTTTCGACTTTTTGTTTTTTATTGTTTTTTCGATGGAATTCGTCGGCGACACTATTTTAATCATAAACAACATAAAATTAATTGTTTTTAAACAGTAAAAGTAAAAATAATGAAACATTTATGAATTTTAGCTGGAAACACAATTTGCATTGGATTTGTACACGAAATCACGTTTTTGAGCAATTTTGGGTAAGATGATTGTAATTCTTCAAATATGAAAGATCGTTGCAACATAAAAATCGTCACTTTACAATAATCCTCTGTTATAGCTGTCTCTGTGATATTATTTGTTTTTTGTTTTGATAGTCTTTGTGATACTATTTCGTCTGGTATTCTGTGCCTTCTTTGCTTGTGTACGCATGCGCACTGTGGCTTGAATGTTTCCTTCGAGGTGTACGATAAAGTAAGAATTATTTTTACTTTTTGAATATCACTTCACTCCAATTTCATTGACCCTTATGTATTTTATTGTTTTTTAAATTTCTTATGTATTTCTTTGTTTTTCGACTTTTTGTTTTTTATTGTTTTTTCGATGGAATTCGTCGGCGACACTATTTTAATCATAAACAACATAAAATTAATTGTTTTTAAACAGTAAAAGTAAAAATAATGAAACATTTATGAATTTTAGCTGGAAACACAATTTGCATTGGATTTGTACACGAAATCACGTTTTTGAGCAATTTTGGGTCTGACATGCACTTACGAAATGTTGCGTAACTCCGGAACCGCACACGCGGACATCACAAATTTGGTCTCAAAAGTTGCGCAAGACTTGAAAGAAAAAAGTAGTGAAGCGGCATGGTGAATCCTTTTCGCGATGCGAACATATTACGCGAAACGTCGAGGGGGGGCGGAATCTCTCTAAAGCCCACTAATTCTATCTGGAGATACTAGCCTGTTCACAACTATCTCGAACCTATTTCAGATGCATCTACAATGTATATTAGTCTGAACAAGCTCAAGTTTAAGATATTTGACCGATCATCGCTTCTCAAGGAAATAGTCAAGAGTTTGAAGATCTTGCTTCCAGAAGCCAATGTCAAGCAATCCCTACTTGCTCTAGAAATTAGCTTGAACTTTAGGACATGTTTTAGTCCAAATGTGCCACTGCTGGCAAATTAGCCTGCTAACTGGCCAAATAGGGATCTATTTCGTGACCAGGTGCAAGGGTGAAATTGGTTCGTGATCAGGCTAGTATCAATCAAGAAGCAAACTAGAGCATCAGAGACTGTGGTATATTATGATGTAACACCATGAAAGAGGGCACCTTGCATTAGCACTTTAGCACTTAAACCACCTGAATGCCCTAAAACTTGCTATATTGTACTATGGCAAAGTAGGAATAAGAGGTCTGCACCGTCTTGTGCCCAGGCTTTGTACCTGAGGATTCCAAAGACTTATTCTGTATTGAAAATGGTATAATACTTGAGAAAGGTTTTGCATAGTGCTCTGAAACCATGTCACATATTTTGTAATTAATGGACAATCTAACATTTGGAAAAAGATGATTTGTTTGAAAGGAGATACATAAGAGAAACAGGATGGTGAAAGTTTGAAAGAAATCGGGCAAAGAATAAGAAAGTTATGAATGTTTGAAAAATGAGATCACTACATCTACGAGAATCTCAAATTGGCAATATGACGCATCGATTGTGACATATTCACGGTCAACTCTCCCATTTGTTGTACACCAAAATATCATCAATTCCAGTTTTCTCCTGAGTAGGCCTGGGAATAATATTCGAATATTCGAATTATTTGAATAGCTTACCGCCGATCGGTAATCGAATACCACTTTTCTCACTATTCGAATATTCGTCCAATGACGAATAGTGATTTGGACATTCAATTACCTAAAGCATCATGACAAAAATGATCTTTATAACATCAGAAGTTTAATTTGAATATTCGAATATTATTCCCAGGCCTAATACAGAAGTACTGCATAACAGACGACAAGCACATAAAAGGCGTAAAGAGGCATTTTACTTGCTAAAATAATACAACAAATTTCCAAAATGTGCCATGAAAAGTTTTTAAAAAACACACAAAAGTAAAGGAGTTATGGCGTCACTTCGACAATGAAACACACAAGCTGGTCGGCCACAATCAGTTTATACATGTAGTCACCCGGTACGATCATGGCCATACAGCGGCCTGGCCCTAGCTCGCTATTGTCTGTGTTGAGCTCTGTACCTGTGCATTTGGGCTAGCTAGTGCAGCTCCGATCCGGAGTAAGATGATTGTAATTCTTCAAATATGAAAGATCGTTGCAACATAAAAATCGTCACTTTACAATAATCCTCTGTTATAGCTGTCTCTGTGATATTATTTGTTTTTTGTTTTGATAGTCTTTGTGATACTATTTCGTCTGGTATTCTGTGCCTTCTTTGCTTGTGTACGCATGCGCACTGTGGCTTGAATGTTTCCTTCGAGGTGTACGATAAAGTAAGAATTATTTTTACTTTTTGAATATCACTTCACTCCAATTTCATTGACCCTTACAGAATTGTTTGAAAATAGAAAATACCATCGCTTTACGGTAAACTTGTGTCGTAATTGTCTCTTGTGTGATATTATTTGTTTTTGGGGAGTCCTTGTGATCCTAGTTTGTCTTGGAGTTTTGTGGCTTTTTTTCCCCTTGTGTTTGCGCATGTGTGTTGTTACTCGATTGTTTCGACGTTTAATATGAAATTAACCTTTGAATTTAATATAATTGTGATTTTCTACTCCCCTAAATTTATTGCTAAACCAAGTAAGATACATCACCGTACCGTAATCATGTCTAGTAATTGTCTGTTTGATATTTATTTTGTTGTTTTGATAATAATTTTGATCCCATTTCGTCTTGCATTTGGAAGTAACTTGACTACACTACAGTGAGCGTTGCTGCCGTCAACCGGAAGTTGAGTTCGACGTAATACTTTCCATTTCCCGACATTTCTCAGGCATTTTTCAGAGCTATGAAAATTCACCTTAGTGTCATTCTCAACAATTAAGAAGAAATCCACATTATGTTTATTAGATTTCAAAATTTCTTAAGGTCTAGAATTATCATGACAAAAATCTGCAGCATCTATTAAAATTCGAACGTGGGTGGCATATTGATCGCAGGGGTACCGTCGCGTCAGCCACTGCGGACAAGTAAATGTCACGCTCACATACGATAGATTTTGAAACTAGGTATTCGAAATATTCAAATTATTCAAATACCCGTTTGCTCGAATATTCGAATAGTAAAACTGGTATTCGTCCCAGGCCTACTCCTGAGCGCCTTTTCCCTCGGGGCAGTACTCAAAATATATTGTAGATATCATATGTTTTAATTATAGGTCCTCCAAAAAGGAAAAGATCCTACAGAGTTATAAATTTTGAAAAATCAACATTTTAGTCATTTTGTGTATTGGAGCGACTGGGAAAGTTGATCGCCTCTACATCACAGTGACCATGCCGATTCAGCCAATTTGAAATCCCCAGATTTGCACTGATTTGAACTTTCAAGAAACCACAACTTTCTTATTGCTTGTCCAATTTTGGTAAAACTTTCACCAATCTGCTTCTCTGGATTTTCTGCTTTCACACAAATCAAATTATTCCAAAGGCTGGACTTTCCCTTTAATAGTATCTTCCAGTGAATAAATAGGTTTTACATCACATGCTCCAGTAACATTTGCTCCTACATTAACAAATTCTTGACTTCAGACCAGGGAAGCATTTCATCAAGTGTTTTGTCAGTGATTTTTACCGACAAATTTGCTCTCAACCAATCAGATGCAAGGATTTCAGTAGCTTATAACAGTTGTTGGTAAAAATCACTGACGAAACGCTTGATGAAACGCTCCCCTGGACCATACACTATCATACCTAACCTCAACCCTAACACCAACTGTTAACATATCCTAAAATCAATTTAATCACACTGCAACCCTAAATCTAAAACCCTATAGCTCTGACACACAAAGCCAGAAGTAATTGTTGCCAGAGCGTGACAGAGCACTTCTGGCTACAGTACACATAATATCGTCTGTTTGGAGCCAGAAGGGCGTTAACTCATATACTTTAACACACAGTTAACGCCCTTCTGGCTCTCAACAGACGATATGTACATGTAGGTGCTAAAGGGTTAAAAACCAACATATCACCATACCTGGAATGATTGACTCTAGTCCTTCAAAGTGTTTTGGATTGATTGCTGACCGGCAGTCCGGCAGGTTAATCATCTCTCTCAGTTCTTTGATTGTAAATGAGATGTTGAGAGGACCTCTTCTTCCTACTACATGAACCTTCTTCACTTTACTCTGCTTCAGGGCTTCAATGGCATCTGCGGTGATGTCAGTTTTCTGGAAAGTGAAACGAAACAAGAGAGTGATAACATTTATCCATTAAATTCATACTTTCATTTTGTTTTCCTTTGCTTTATCCTGGACTCAAATCTTAGTTCCTATCTGGAAGTAATTTCTGGAAAACTTTCAAAAAAGGTTCACGCTGGATTTATAATCGGTGAAATTTAGGTTTAGTAGTCAATGTAAATGTCGAAGGGTCATTGCCTTCAGACCCCTTCTATCTAGCCCTGCTTTCCTTTGAATTTACTGTTGTTATTTATGTCTTTGTTGTTAATTGGGAGGCTGCTCTCTTTCTCCAGAGCAAAAAAGGAAAATAAAAAGAATAATCAATATTTAGTGCAACTGATCTAACTGAATATATGTGACAATCATCAGCATAATTTCATATATAGGTTATCTTAAAGCATGAACAAGGAAACATTAATACCTTAAAAGAGGAAAGTCAGATGCACTCTTCGTATTATAAGCATGAATAAACACGTAACTATGTTCTCTATAGATATGCACAATATCCAATTCAACATCACCATGACCTAAAATGTGTCAAACATGTCCATCACTTTTATTACTATTATCACTAGCATTAAAGGGTCACTAAAATAAAAAAATAATTGCCCATTTTTCGTAGGAAGGTGTCATCAGGAGCCAAAAAATATCTATCACACAATTTTTTATGCATTCAGTCATATTTTATAATCATTTGAAAAGTACATTTTTGCTGATTTACACAGTCATAAGCCCCGCCCCTAAAAAAAAACCCATCGAAGCGACATCGTGATCACGTGATCTGTGACGCATGAAAAGTAAGGGGAAATATTCCACTAACCTATACCGTGCGCGCCCGGAGGCCCCCGGCAGGCCCAGCCCGGTGCCGAGCATGATATTCACCGCATCGACCATTTGCATTGCGTATTTTCGTGTGTTTAATTTCTCACAATAACTTTGATTTTGGGACACAGTTTCATCAATAATGCCTAATCGGTGTATAGTTGCGGGCTGTAGCAAGACCCCTAAAGATGGTGTAAGCCTACATCATTTTCCTAAAGATGAAAATCTACGGAAATTGTGGGTCGCAAATGTAAAGCTCACGCGGGCAGAGTGGCAAGGGCCGGCCAAGTGAGTGGAGTACAATCTGCAGCGATCACTTTGCCGAAGATGATTTTGAGGATCCTGGCCTGTATTCCGAATTTGGCATGAAGAGAAGGATAAGCTAGCTAAAATAAAAGATTCAGCTATTCCAAAGATCAGACTTGGAGTCAAGTCTTCCAATCTGTTTTTCGGACAGCAGCTGCAGCAGCTTCACCCGTAGACCGAAAATTCTGTCTCTCGTTCGTTAGCTAAGACGACCTAACGAACGAGAGACAGCATTTTCGGTCTACTTCACCCGTAACTCCAGGGAGCTCCAACGCGTTGGAGCTCCCTGGAGTTACTTCACCCACGGCCCTTCACCGTATTCTGCGAGGGGTTCAAACATAATTATGGTCGAATTTCCCCTTGCCACTCGAGCTTCTTTGCCTTCGGGGTCTGATAAATCATCTGATAAATAGAGTTCGTATCTGCATGGCTCAGAAAAGTCCTCCAACTCGGAATCGCGGGCACTTTTCCTCTCTCTATATAAGTTACTCGAATTCAGCCAAAATCTAAGTCAGTACTAACGTACTTTGTAAAGCGAAGTAAAACAAAAAAAGTAGTAAGTGAAATACACAAAACAAAAGCGTTCACCAGTCGCTATGTACGAGGGGAACATAGTCACTGGCGTACTTTGTGTAGGACATAGTACATAAAGACGCATAAAACGGCTGTGCACGCGTTTATGACCAATGCAAAATTTTCATTCGGCAAGCTCACATGGATGAGAACATTGTTCAAAATAAAAGCTAAAAAACTGTATAAAAGCTGTATATTTGGGCAAGAGCGTTTTCTGATCTTGTAGAAAATATATTGCTAATGATTATTCACTCCCTAAGATTATATTGATTAATTTCCTTTTTTCATAGATTGTCCGTTGAACAGAGGGGTCAAATACCGCATTCTGTGTACAATATTATATGCTGCAGCCTGCAGCTCTTGTGCCTCTTACTTTTCATACGTCACTTGGGGTTAGCCAATCAGCTCACGAGTTTTAAGGAATGGTCCCAAAACCTCTACTTTTCCCCTTTTTCGCCAAAACGAGACATAATTTGGACAATCGATTGGCAGATTCGTGATTAGAAGGCCAAACTACATGGAAAGAGCACCCATTTTCTCTCTAATTTAGTCAACCTTTAAATCATTAGCATCACCACATTATTGACTAACCTGTAATATCTCTATAGGAGTGAGGAGTATCCTTGCCACATCTAAAGCAACATTACCATGACCTATTACTACAGCTGTATCGGTGTCCAACATTGGGTTTAGCTGCAAAAGAAAAGAGTGGAGGATTATAATGATACAAGTACAATAACGCGATCACAAAACCGTAAATCCAGTCTAAATTTCTATACAAAGTTAATCCATACTAGACTGGAGTTTAATTTAAACCGGATTTCGGAATGTAATTTTCTAAAACTATGGTTCAAAGGACAGTTTTAGACCGAGTTTAAGTTAAACCGGAGTTCAGAATAAGGGCCACTATTTCATAGAACAAGTCCCTGTACATTGATACCAGTAAAAAGGAATTGGTTATTGATGAATTAACAATGACAGGCCAACAGAAACTGGGCTCCTGTGTAACAAATGAATATTAACCAAAGAAAGATTTGTGGATTGAGGTAAAGTTTCAAACAATGTCTCCTATGCCTATTTAATTTTGATTTGACAAGTATTTGCTCTTACATATTTCCTTTGGGAACAGGTTGGTTTGTATATCAGGCCTAGGAGAACAAGAGAATACAGAAGTCAACGGGTTAACTGCCGATTTAGTGAAGGTGTACATCCAAACATAGTTTAAATTACATCATACCGGACTCTGATATACAGATAAATCCATGAGCATTGAAAACAATCATTTAACTGCCAACGGCTCGTCACAAGTTGTACAGACCTTTGAATGTTCTGGAAGACCATTGTACCAGCCAACAAACTTTCTAGCCGAGTAAAACCCTGGTAAATCTTCCCCGGGAACATTCAGCATCTTGTCTCCTTCAGCTCCATAACTCTATTTACAAGGAAACATAAAGAGTTGTGGGAAAGGGATTAAGAGAAATGATATTGGTGTCATTCTAAGTGGTGTTTATAAAAAATAAATTTAAAAAAACCTGCATCTTCACAAAATTCAGATCCCTGCCATGCCACCTAAATCTTTTAGTAGACAGTAATCTACATACATTTATGACCCATGACCCAGGAGAAGGAATTGGGTACCTGGTACTAGGTAGAAAGAAATTCCTAGAATACTTGAGTGCCTTATCAATATCACAGAAGCTACCAGAACTTCAGGTAATATTATACTTTGTATTTGCATCTTAGATCTATGCTACATGTATATTGATATATTATTCATATTCCTTGTTATTTACAATAAATAAACACATTTAAATTAAATTCATTTTGAAGAATCACAAGTGTAACATCAATCATGTTGAGGTGATCTACCCTAAACCATAGCATATTAAAAGAAAATTATACACTAGTTCAGGTTTATACAAACATTCATTCCAGTACACAGGCATGCTTCCATAAATACACCCATACAGGTACACCATATGAAAATGTGATTGAACTTCTTACCAATACAACCGCACTGTATGCATCTAAAAGTTCCTTGACCTGAATATCTTTGCCTATGTTGACCCCACCTATAAAAGAGCATCGACCGGCCGTGGCGAGTGTTGTAAACTGGTTGATAACATTCTGTGAAGGAGAACCAAGATGATTATACAACACAGGCTCAGGCAACTTTTATCTGCAGTCAATTTCTGTTTTGACTTTCTAACTTCAAACTATGCCCTACCCTAATCATAATACTAACTATAACCCTGTATTTTAAAGTATAGTACACAGGATACATGTATGTCACAGGAACAAATATCAGATTACAACTAAACTATATGAATCCAATTTGGAGAAACCAAGGCATCACGAATGAAGATCCAACACTGTTACTTCAGCCAAAAATAGCTATTACGATTATTCAGCTAATATTCATAATACACGCTAAAACTGTATTGCCACAAATTACCGGTAAAATAATTTGTGTATAGCTACAATGTACTGTATTAAATCAACCTCAAAACACTTTACCTGGCCTTCTATGAGTTAACAGTTAAGGAGTATGAAGAAAATAAATGAAAACGTAAAATCCGGACACGCGGAACCCCGAGTTTGGTTCAGTGCGGGCCATTATTCTACGTGGACACGTACAGGTGCGTCGACTAGTCTCCTCTCAAGTCACTGTTTTGTTTATTGGGAGTGTATTTCAACTGGCAATTTCTCTTTATAGAATCAACATTTGAAGCTCATATTTCGAATATAGTATAGCAACATGCATGGAACCTCTAACATACGGAGCAAAATATTTTTGGTGTTTGGTACACTTTAGAATTTATTGACCTATGCATACCAATATTTCAATACAGAAATACAAAGAAGTAAGAGAGAGAATTGTCACCTTCACTTCTGGATGATCTGGTGCCACACCATACCTAACAAGGCCAAATGGTACTGGAAGACGATCAAAGATATCTACATGTAATGACTTGTCACCCTGTATGGCAGATAAGAAAAGAAAAAAATGGGAATTATTGGAATTATGAATCCTCTTTCATTTTCAGAATTTTAAACCCTAATCCATTTTCAGGATTGCGATAATTCAGAATTTTAAACTCCTCTGATAAAAAAACCCTTAAGATAAACTAAACTCCAGAATTACAAAGCATCAGAAAAATGAACTGTAATTTCCTATGTCATTATTTATTTATATACTTGAAACTCAAAAGGATCATGTTTATAATGTTAGTTGATATGACCTCTCATTTCTTTTCTTACAACTTTACAATTCATATCTATCCAGTCCTAAGGATATGAGGATGATCTTTCTTCAGGAAGTTCAGATAAAACCTTCAATATAATTATACCAGGAAGCCGGTATTAACCTACTCACATACATGTACAGTATATGTTCGAGGTTATCTATAGATAACCCTGCACACCATCCATCTTTACTGCCTGCATTGCCTACAATAGGTAAGTGTGTATTTTCAAACTCATGTGAGAGTTATAAAGGAGCAGATCACCAACCGAAAACAGCCTGAAAATTCTACTTGATCAAGTTCCAATTGAAGGTATTGTGTGGAAATAAGATATCACTCTACAATGTATAAGGGAAGTATTTTCCCTGATTTTTTTTTTATTACACTGGCACAGTTACTACTTCAACTTAGGGATCGACTGCAGTCGAAATTGACACAGCCCCAGAAAGGGCTGGCTCCGTGAGTGACACTAACCTTGAGCAGTGACTGAGCTGTATAGAATCCTGCAGGTCCACTGCCTATGATGCATACCCTGGGCTTGCTGTTGGTCTGGGAAGACAGGAACCGGGCCGAGTGATTGGTCTGATGAATGCATGCCGGGCATATCAGCCGACTGGAAAGGTATCTGCGCAGTACCCAAGACATATTCTACCACTTCTAATAAACAGAACTGGAGAGAGAAAGAGGAGAAAAAAAAAATGATCAAGGGCAGATCCAGCGAGTGCAGGCAAGATTTTTTTCACTTTAGGACATACATGTATTTTTTTAGCTTGGAATACTGCAGGATTATCAGGATACCTTTCTTCAGAGCCACTCTGACTTTTTTGACCTATTTATGCTGGGAGTTAGACTGCTCCAGGACCCATCCAAGGGCGCTCCAACATTCAGCATAAATGGGTGAGAAGAATTTAGGGTGCCCCAACATAGGGTGGTTCAAGGAGTGCCCCAGAATCTGTTCAGGGTGCCTAACTCCACCATAAACGATCACAGTGATTTAGGCTGTTCTAGATTCAGTGACCCAGTGCAAACCGGAAACTGTATACCGCTTCCAGGTTACGCGTTTTAGCAATAGCGCTAGAGCTGCACTTTGCATGCATGCAGTATGAGTCGATCTCTACTTGTGTCACAGTTCGTAAGCCCTACATGCAACTACATGCTTTTCGTTGAAAATACATACATGTGTAGGCCTATATTTTTCATCTAAAAATTAAACTAAATAAAACTTCAACTATTGATTGATTGCATTTATTAAGTTAAATTTAGTTAACCAACTTACAACTTACCAAAAACGATGATTTATTGCGTCATCTGCCCACAGTCCATAATTGCAGAATGTAATCGCTCTGCACTTTTTGAAATGTCACACCTGTGCGAAACTATACACAGCGCTGTCGTGAAACAGAACCGGGATGGACAGGTTTGGGCAGTCAAAAGTTGAAATTTTATTGGCTGTGCCTTTGGACATTGCCTGATGGCTTGCTGGGGATTGAACTTCAACAAATCCACCCAAGGCCAAGCAATCGATTTCAATTCATGTGAGTATAACGTAAAATTGGAAGTTTAACATACATTTGAAATTAATTTTGTACATTGTTTTAATTTTAGCGACATTGGCTTTCATCTTCATCTTTCATACCTCTGGTTGGGCTAAACTAACTATACATAGCGCTGTCGCAAAGCGACAGCACGGTACGAGTTGCCCATATTCTAGCGTTGCGAACCGCGACTACAAAAGCGAGACTACATGCTTTTCGCTGAAATTACATACATTTTTCATCTAAAAATTAAAATAAATATAAATTAAAACTATTGATTGAGTGCATTCATAAATTGAAATTTAGTCAACCAACTTACAACTTGCCAAAAACGATGATTTATTGCGTCATCTAAACTAGACCAGTCAGCATTCATTGACTACACTATTACACTCTTCAGCCCAGATTGGTCCCCTAATCCCATTTTTCTGGCTTGAATAGTGTAAGAGTGTAGTCAGCATGTCAGTGAATGCTGACTGGTACTGTAGTACTAAGACAGTGAAGAGGCTAACGACGAGAGACAGAATTTTCGGTCTAGCTCAGCTTAGCCTCAGCCAGGCTCAGCATTTTTAACCGCACATCACTCATAGCTACATTCCTATACTTTGTGTGTAGAATCTAGGCAGTCATACGGCTCAACTTTTTCAAACACCACTGCACAAAAGTCACCAACATTCACTCAAAATCGACATTTAATTTACAAAAACCGACCCCAATATATCCAAGAAATACAATAAATTCAACTCACCGATGTTGGAAAAGATGATTCCAAAAATGAAATCCGTAATTTACTGTCGATTCTCGCGAAACGAGCTATCAGAGTCATTGTGTACATTTCCCGGTCGCTGCGGAGTGCGGGCGCTGACATCTCCCCAAAGGAATTTTTTCGTTAAAAATTTGGTCCCTATCCCGTACACGGAAAAGTCACGATTTTCTGTGTGCGCGATCGTAGAGAACGATGTGCGCTTGCGATCCCGAGTTTCTTCGTGGACAAAAATTTTATTGGCCGATTTTAGTCTAAATGATCGGCGGTATGTAAACAACACGCGATCGCGAAACAAATCGGCGGGGATTTCTTCGGTTTTGGGCATGATTTTGACTTGGAATTTTGCTGGAAATATGGAAAGTTCTTCCTAATTTGAAAGCAAGGTATTTAAAATATTTATCGTATTTTCCCCCCATACCTCCGCTTTAGTACATGCGACAGAAAATACCACACCACGAATAGTGGTCATATTGACCACTACGAATACAAAATGCAAAAATAGTTGTTATTTTCTGTCGCGTGTAGTAAAGGTATGGGGGGGAAAATAAGATAAATATTTTAAATACTTGCTTTCAAATTCAGCCCTTAAAAATCTCACTCCTACCTCAAATGGCCGTTAGAAAGAACTTTTGATATTTTCAGCAAAATCCAAAGTCAAAATCTTGTCCAAAACCGGAGAAATCCCCGCCGATTTGTTTCGCGATCGCGTGTTGTTTACATACTGCCGATGTCTTAGACTAAAATCGGCCAATAAAATTTTTGTCCACGAAGAAACTCGGGATCGCAAGCGCACATCGATCTTTACAATCGCGCACACAGAAAATCGGGACTTTCCGTGTATGCCACATAGGGACCGAATTTTTAAGGACAAAACTCTTTTGGGGGGATGTCAGCGCCCGCGGCGACCAGGAAATGTACACAATGACTCCGATAGCTCGTTTCGCGAGAATCAACGGTAAATTACGGATTTGATTTTTGGAAATATCTTTTCCAACATCGGTGAGTTGAATTTATTGTATTTCTTGGATATTTAGTGGTCGGTTTTTGTAAATTAAATGCCGATTTTGAGTGAATGTTTGTGACTTTTGTGCAGTGGTGTTTTAAAAAGTTGAGGTGTATGACTGCCTACATTATACACACGAAGTATAGGAATGTAGCTATGAGTGGAAAATACCACTCATAGGTACACGCCATTGCCGACTGTGTAGGAATGCAGCCAACACACATCCCATACCTAAACTGCATCACTGTGCATTTTTGGCTATATTTAAGTGAAACTCATTGTTTCATTCAGTAAAAGGTTTAAGTCGATCAATTCCTTTTTTTTGTCAGGCAAACGAAAGCTTATTTAAAAACTGTTTAATTTGTACATGTATTTTCTGGCGAGCAAAGTTTGCTCAGCTAGTTTTCATTTGGTCTTTTAAAGACACCGTAACTATGTATGCAAATATGTTCCTAAGTTATGCAGGTTAATTAATGCAAAGACCGCACCCAAAATATCGCCAACTGAAAAAAGGATGCAATCTTCTCAGTGGAAAGAAGCCAGGGAAGTTTTGCAGGGGCAAATATGTCTTCAGTCATTCTATCAGTTCCATGTTTTGTCCTGTCAAGAAGTAAGTGTTACGGTAAATAAGAAATAATGACTTTGGAGTCAACTATAAATTCAATGTCGGTTATAGAAGTTTTTGAGTTGCAAACTAAACTTTCACTTACCTGAAAGAAAGTATTTGGGACTGGTGTGTGTGTGTATGTGTCGCAAGAACGTATTAGCATATTAGTATACACTATATCGATAACTGGACATTCATGAGAAATAAGTAGATTTTATATTGATTATTATAGTTTTGGTCAGGAAACTATTTTGAGATACAATTTCAGGCATTATAAGATTTAGTGTCAGTAAATAGGTAATAAAAGAGAAAGTAATGAAAATACAACAAAGTTAGAAGGAACGATGTGTTGTTGATTTGTCACGTGATAGCCCATTTGTACGTGTACGTTCATTGATGCATAAAGCAGGTAGTTTAAGAAGATTCATTATTTGGGAAAAGATTTAAAGGGGAAAGGATAAAGAAAAGAGATATAATTTGAGGAAGGATAGAATTTAGATTAGTGCATCCTTATTTTTATAAGGATAGTTGTGGTATACTGGTTATTATGTATTGAATAAGCGAGTAAAGACTATTGTTTACAATCTTGGATTCAACGTTTATATTTTGCAGATTGAATAAACTGGAATTATACAATTCCCCCAGGACTCAACATGAAAGGGTGACTGACTCAATTCTTGACAATCCACTCATATATTGCAGTTTACTTAAATCTAAATACTTATGTTGAATAATAGATGATTAAAACTTACCAGTTTGTTTTGTGACCTTTGAAGAGGGTTTCCTGAAATTTTGGGTACTTTTTGTCGATAACTCCTATCGAGACTGTCCCGTCAGCATCCAGTTTGTATTTTTCACGATTATGATGAAGGGAGCCCTCAGCGCTCGTAGTGGTACCGGCGCGATCGGTTCGTCGATCTCCTACGAAGACCTGGAAGGGCCAAACTGACGACGTAAAAAAATAAAAAATATTACGTACGTACGTAATAATTACTACGTACGTACGTAATATTTTTTATTTTTTTACGTCGTCAGTTTGGCCCTTCCAGGTCTTCGTAGAATAGCTTGTGTGCGTAACATTCTGCGTATGTATCTATGGTGCGTAACTATGTAGAGCGGCCTCACTAGTGCGCAACATATTGAGAGCAGTCGTCATCCGTATGGAGGTGTGGGTAACAAGTACGAAAAACAAGGCTGTAAATGTAAGTTTTTATAACTTTTTACATTTTGTATCTTAACGAACTTATAACGTAAAATCTAAAGAGTGATACTTAAGTATCAGTTTGCCCACAAAAACCTCCATTTCAAACAAAATTACATCTGTATCCCCAACACCCAGTATACACACATGTATATGATCCTAATGGTCAATATGACCATTGCTTGCTGATGTGGAAATTATTTAGATTTAAGTAAACTGCAATATATGAGTTTCACTTAAATATAGCCAAAAATGCACAGTGATGCAGTTTAGGTATGGGATGTGTGTTGGCTGCATTCCTACACAGTCGGCAATGGCGTGTACCTATGAGTGACTGTCGGCTAGCGACAGACGGGTTGCCATTCTCTGATTGGTCAGTTAAGACAGTGCGATGTAGTACGTGTGCGCTGTGTGTGTGTACGTGAGCCGTGGTGTGTGCTATGATTTTCAGTACATACAGGTAGAATTGACCGGCATGTTGCCATTTTCAGGTAGATAGGTACATTGACCGGCATGTTGCCATTTTCACTATAATTATGGTAGATAGGGTCTAATTGACTGGCATCTAAATCATTAGAGATAGATAGAAAAATCGAGAGATGGTGAGATGGAGAGAGCAAGGGAGAGAATATTTTTCTAGAGACAGAAATGAAAGAGTAATTTAGATTTGAGATTTTGATGGGAGAACCAATAAACAGAGAAAACATAAGAGATAACATATGATTAGAACTATACAAACAGCAACAAACTGGCAGAGTCAAAGAGTTTGAAGAAACTTCACAAAAACATTATACAGCGTGTAGAGCATGTACGTAATATATCATAGCACACACCACGGCTCACGTACACACACAGCACACACCATTTCGCTGTCTTAACTGACCAATCAGAGAATGGCAACCCGTCTGTCGCTAGCCGACAGTTATGAGTGGCCATGAGTGACCGCACATACGATAGTACACTATGTAGATTTTTTTTTTTAAGTACTGCACGTACACCACACCAGACCTGACAAATAGGACAATACACCCGATGGTGGACTGTACTCGACGAGAAGAACTCAAGTCTCAAGATTAACATGATTAAGAAGGAATTTATTCGTATTTCACCTCGTACCACACACCGCTAAAATGTAGGTATGTTACAAAAATTTGAGAAATCTTATTTCAAGCATATAATCGATTCCATCAAATAGAGCTTAATGAAAGCTTCAATTTGATACCTCATTCAGCTCTGTAGCTGCAAAATTAACGAAGTTACAGTCATTTTTATGTCGAAAAATGAGCGCAGTTAATTTCTTTTGTTTTCTATTGTTTTTATACATGTAGGAAAAAAAAGTCAAAAGTTGTGATCTCGGACCATCCATTCAAACACAAAAACTTTTATAACTTTCTTAAAATTAAAGCTAACAAGATGAAACTTTCAGCAATTACAGATAATAACAGTATGAACATTATGTGAAACTGTCTCATAAAAAAACAAAGGGTAACCATTAATTAATTAATTAATTAGGTGATTATTTTTTCTTTTCGTTCCATATTAAATGTATTTATCTCGTTTTTATATATATGTGTATATACATAATATACTGATTTCCGCTCGAAATCTCTTTTATTTCACCATGCAATCTTATTTTGTAATGTTAGATCAACTGTATATAATATGTTTTGTTTAGTAGTTTTCTCCCTCTCAAACAATTACTTTAATTAAACGAAAATCTTTTTTTTAATATATAATATTGTATCATTCGATTAGGGGGTCTACATCACACAAGCTAACATTTTTAGTAGATCCCTCCACATATCCTTTTGTCATCTTTCTATGTCATATCCATGTATTCTGTTTTTGCAGTGTTTGTAACTTGTACATATTGTTGTAATTTCATTGTAAATGTGGAATCTGAATAAAATAAAATAAAATAAAAATCAAATCAAATTATTTTGTGACTGCATGTGTTTTTGTGTATGTAAAAATGAAGCGTTTACTGAAATTATCAAGTCATCGAAGTCAAATGCAGGATATTTGTAAATAGAACAGACAAGGACATTGGTTCTATCATCTGGTAAGGATCTTGTTGTATACTTAGTTAATTAATACTATAATTAGTTATTTAATTAAGTAGCCATTTTCATCAATAAGTTAACTAAATACTGCAAATTTGTCGAAGAACTTGAAAATTGTACATGTGGATAAAAAATATTGACCGAAAATAGGTGTTAATATTCTTTTAAAAAAGATAATTACACTAATTAATACATAATTATGAGAAAACTATTCCAATTTCTTGTGTGCAGGTTTTCAGTTCAAAACTTTAAATTATCATCTATTTTGTCAAAGCAAATTTACATTTTTGCACGGCTTGGGAAAATTAAAGGATTTGAATTTCTTGCTGAATTAAATCCAAATGATTAGTAATTTAAGCAATAAAATACAGTAAAATTTAGAATGACATGAACTATAATTCAGAGATGTTATTTACTTCAAAATTACGTTTCTATTCTAAAAAATATGATTATTAATCTCCTCTGCATTATTTTCAACTCACATTGTATGATGGGGGGGGGGGGGGGGGGGGCCTACAGCTACGCACTTTGTTTTGTATGTGGAGCGCATTATTCTCCCCCATAGACAACGCGTATTAAAAGTGGTGCGTAGCATAGACTGCAATATAAAATGCACACATGCAATCGCACGCTCAGATCGCACAGAGCACAGATCGCTCGGATCGCACAGAGCAAAGCGCATGCATCTCCCGGCGGGAAGCCATCGCTTCGCCGTGTCAACTTTGCAATGACATCCCTCAACTTCGCAACTAAAAAAACACATTTCGGATCGTAGAATTTTCACACAAATTCACCAACATCAAGAAAACATGTATAGAAAACATCCATTATACCTTAAATTGAATCCATTATCCAAGATTTATGAGAAAAAAGCACTGACAATCAAGCTCTCGGGAAAAAGTGGTGTGCTGATCGCAACGATGAAAAATTGCATACATGTTGGGTATTGAATGAAAGCTTGTACATTCAGCTACAGCTTGAAAATAACGTCACATGACAAAAATGCTATCAGCCAATGCAAAGGCAGTATTTACGGGGGCATTATCGTGAAATAGTCCCCGCTTCAAAAAAAATCTAAGTTTTTTTAGGATTAGGATTAGGGTTAGGGTTTAGGATTAGGGTTAGGTTTAGGAAATTAGGGTTAGGGTTAGGGTTTAGGATTAGTATTAGGGTTAGGGTAGGGTTTAGGATTAGGGTTAGGGTTAGGGTTAGGGTTAGGGTTTACTGCGGCAGCCCGAACACGTAGTGTTCGGGCTGCGATCAGCAGTCCTTTGATTGCGTGGATGTCTCTTAATTACAAGGTCGTTTGTCAAAATGATACCCATGAAACATGACATTATTTGATTTTAGGATACTTTAGGTACTTACAATACTTAACGATTGACTGTCGTCTTTCTTTTCAATGAGGATGATACAAAAAAGGCCTATTTATCTCCAAAAGCCTGTACTAAAAACTTCCGTAGGTCGGTGTTTTGCTTGCAATGCGCATGCGTCAGACAAGAAGGGAGCATTATGAATATTCATTAAGACGAGTGGCAGGCAGGAGCTCGAGCGAATAGAGATCGCCAGATCACAGTGGATATATGAATATTCATTATTCCTGTGACGAAAACTATGCCGTCGTTGTAATAAATATTCGTAGGCGCATGCGCAAGTGCCTATTTTCGCTTCTGCTTCAACAACATGGCGAATGGGACTGGTTTCGAAAATTGAGAGTAAAAAGTGACATTCATCGATTCTACACATTTTTTAGGAAAAGCTGATTTGCGGAAGGTCTGTTTAGGTAAGTGGCATCGTATATATGATACTTTAATTTCAAAAAATAACTTATATGGCCATATTTTCAATGGTCATTTGAACATTGGTAAATTGTGAGACCCACCGAATCGTACTGTTTTCACTCAGGACGCTGCCACTTCGTGGCAGCGTCCCGGGGCTAGGGTTAGGGTATGCTGGGGACCACTCATAGGTACATTCCTATACTTGGTGTGTATAATGTAGGCAGTCATACACCTCAACTTTTTAAAACACCACTGCACAAAAGTCACAAACATTCACTCAAAATCGGCATTTAATTTACAAAAACCGACAACAAAATATCCAAGAAATACAATAAATTCAACTCACCGATGTTGGTAAAGATATTTCCAAAAATCAAATCTGTAATTTACTGTTGATTCTCGCGAAACGAGCTATCGGAGTCAATGTGTACATTTCCTGGTCGCCGCGGGCGCTGACATCTCCCCAAAAGAGTTTTGTCCTTAAAAATTCGGTCCCTGTGGCATACACGGAAAAGTCCCGATTTTCTGTGTGCGCGATCGTAAAGATCGATGTGCGCTTGCGATCCCAAGTTTTTTCGTGGACAAAAATTTTATTGGCCGATTTTAGTCTAAGACATCGGCAGTATGTAAACAACGCGCGATCGCGAAACAAATCGGCGGGGATTTCTCCGGTTTTGGACAAGATTTTGACTTTGGATTTTGCTGAAAATATCAAAAGTTCTTCCTAACGGCCATTTGAGGTAGGAGTGAGATTTTTAAGGGCTGAATTTGAAAGCAAGTATTTAAAATATTTATCTTATTTCCCCCCCATACCTTTACTACACGCGACAGAAAATACCAACTATTTTTGCATATTGTATTCGTAGTGGTCAATATGACCACTATTCGTGGTGTGGTGTGGGTAACAAGCACTCATAGGTACACGCCATTGCCGACTGTGTAGGAACGCAGGCAGAATGCAGGCCATACTTAAACTGCATCACTGTGCATTTTTGGCTATATTTAAAGGAGAATTATCCCCAGGCTTTTAAATGTAAATAGGTCATAGTGAATAAAATAACATTTAATTTGATATAAAAATGACCGTTTTAGACCAACTGATGCCGTTGTAAGAGCAGAAAATAGAGACCACTTTTTACGATGATTACAACGTCGTCAACTCCTACTGGCGGCGTCCATTTTCTCTAAATTTCCCATAAAACCTTGCGCGTGATGACGTAGGGGATGGAGAACTCACTAGCTAGTAGCTGGCTTGCATGAAGCGCGCGCTGCATATACACACGGTAAACATGGTGTATTGTCAAGCGTTCGGCTGTTGTAACTGTTCCAAGAAAACAATAGGGAAATCATTCCATCGGTTCCCAGACCCGCAGAAATGTCAGCAATTGTTCAAGCGTTGGGTGACCATACTGAACGTGGAAAAATTCCAAGGAAAAGACTTCAAACTTGATCGGAAAAATGATGTGATCTGCAGTGATCATTTCACGGAGGCCGATTATCACGTAGATCTGCAGGCTAAGCTTATGCCCGGGCGAATCGTATAATCAAGCTAGTGTGTCCTGGAACACGTTTTACTTACGATGATTATTTTACTCTAATAAATGTTTTTCAAATGTGATAGTTACGTAGATAATATAAATTGATTTATTTAATTTAATTATGAAACTCTTGCATAATTTATGTTATTATTAATAATAATAAACTCTTTTTAAAATAATGTTGGTGAACTATTGCGAGCCAATTACAATGCGCTACGGCCAACTCCATGCCCTACGTCACACAGCCCGATCGCACCGGGAACATGGCGACGCTGCTTTACTCTCGAGAACAATAAAAATCGGAGGATTCAATCGACAATTCCCATCCTCTCGATTCTCGAATATACAATGTTTTTACTTTATCAGAAACTGTTTAGAATTCTGTTTTAGGTCAATGATAAAAGTCTCGTGGGGATAATTCTCCTTTAAGTTAATACCTGCGGTTGAAATCTACTTAAATATAAAGAATTATCGTGAATAATAGATGATTAAAACTTACCAGTTTGTTTTGTGACCTTTGAAGAGGGTTTCCTGAAATTTTGGGTACTTTTTGTCGATAACACCTATCGAGACTCGTCAGAGCATCCATTTAGTATTTTTCACGATTATGATGAAGGGAGCCCTCAGCGCTCGTAGTGGTACCGGCGCGATCGGTTCGTCGATCTCCTACGAAGACCTGAAAGGGCCAAACTGACGACGTAAAAAAATAAAAAATATTACGTATGTACGTAATAATACTATGTACGTACGTACGTAATAATTACTACGTACGTACGTAATGATTACTACGTACGTACGTAATAATAATACGTACGTACGTACATAGCACTCATAGCTACATTCCTATACTTCGTGTGTATAATGTAGGCAGTCATACACCTCAACTTTTTAAAACACCACTGCACAAAAGTCACCAATATTCACTCAAAATCGGCATTTAATTTTCAAAAACCGACCCCAAAATATCCAAGAAATACAATAAATTCAACTCACCAATGTTGGAAAAGATATTTCCAAAAATGAAATCCGTAATTTACTGTTGATTCTCGCGAAACGAGCTATCGGAGTCATTGTGTACATTTCCTGGTCGCCGCGGGCGCTGACATCTCCCCAAAAGAGTTTTGTCCTCAAAAATGCGGTCCCTATGACGTACACGGAAAAGTTCCGATTTTCTGTGTGCGCGATCGTAAAGATCGATGTGCGCTTGCGATCCCGAGTTTCTTCGTGGACAAAAATTATATTGGCCGATTTTAGTCTAAGACATCGGCAGTTTGTAAACAACACGCGATCGCGAAACAAATCGGCGGGGATTTCTCCGGTTTTGGACAAGATTTTGACTTTGGATTTTGCTGAAAATATCAAAATTTCTTCCTAACGGCCATTTGAGGTAGGAGTGAGATTTTTAAGGGCTGAATTTGAAAGCAAGTATTTAAAATATTTATCTTATTTTTCCCCCCATACCTTTAGTACATGCGACAGAAAATACCAACTATTTTACAGTAATGTACCCGTGAGTGGTACATAGTATTATTACGTACGTACGTATGTAGTATTTTTAATTTTTTACGTCGTCAGTTTGGCCCTTCCAGGTCTTCGTAGAATAGCTTGTGTGCGTAACATTCTGCGTACGTATCTATGGTGCGTAACCATGTAGAGCGGCCTCACTAGTTCGCAACACATTGAGAGCAGTCGTCATACGTATGATGTCTGTGTAACAACTACCAAAAACAAGGCTGTAAATGTAAGTTTTTATAACTTTCTACATTTTGTGTCTTAACGAACTTGTAAATTCATATGTATAGGGTGCGCGCGCCGGTATTCGGTCACTTAAAAAGAAATCGCCGCTGATATGAATACCTATCTCTTTTAATTGACAATCTACCATCAAAAGAACCGCAAAATTGTCCTTTAAATAATTATCAAAATAATTTAAAACATGGAAACTTACCCCAAAAAATATCGCCGACAGAAGAAGGAGAAGTTTTCCGCCCAGTATTCGGTCGGCGCCGCCCACAATTCGGTCACGCGATAGTGCACTGCATCTCGGGAGAGTTATATAACCATTTTTGTCACATTTCTGCGTTTGTAGGCATTTTCTGTGGCTTCTATATATTCATACTTAAATGTATGAGAATTTTTATCCATTAAAATCCACAAATCGAAGCTCTAGGGTCAGAAATAATGCACAAAATGTATTTCTAAAAAGAGCAAAGCGCGTCAGCAAATGCCAACGCGCATCGGCAAAGCGCAAAGCGACAAGTTGCACACAAAGCGCGTTGGCGCAAGGCACTCAATGTTGCCTGACCGAATACTGGAAGAGCGCCATCTCACTGGCAGGGGTGAGGTATATATGCTCTTGCTCATCGCTGAGATCGCCATTTGCAAATTCGCTGCGATAGAAGGAAGACCCGGAAGCTCCTCTTCACACATACTAAATTCATTGCACCTGCACACATAGTTATTTCACCATAGGCGTCTACATATGGCTATGCGTGTTAACTCACGCGCTAACGGAACCCGGAAGTGCGGAAACTTGGGAAACACTGACCAGTTTCGAGGGTATTTGGAGATCTTTTCCAGGGCGTCCGACCTGAATTGCTTTCAACATTAGAGGTACCTTGTTCATGTGTCTGTTATGTACAGGTTTCGAGCCTCAAAAATTATTCATGAGTTCTTCACAGCTGTTGAAAGAGCTGCGTGACCGAATTCTGGAACATGACCGAATACCGGGCCGCGCACCCTAGAATGATACCTAAGTATCAGTTTGCCCACAAAAACCTCCATTTCAAACAAAATTACATCTGTATCCCCAGTACCCAGTATACACACATGTATATCACTCCCGGGTACATTCCTGTAAAATAGTTGGTATTTTCTGTCGCATGTACTAAAGGTATGGGGGGAAAATAAGATAAATATTTTAAATACCTTGCTTTCAAATTCAGCCCTTAAAAATCTCACTCCTGCCTCAAATGGCCGTTAGGAAGAACTTTTGATATTTTCAGCAAAATCCAAAGTCAAAATCTTGTCCAAAACCGGAGAAATCCCCGCCGATTTGTTTCGCGATCGCGTGTTGTTTACATACTGCCGATGTCTTAGACTAAAATCGGCCAGTAAAATTTTTGTCCACGAAGAAACTCGGGATCGCAAGCGCACAGCGATCTTTACGATCGCGCACACAGAAAATCGGGACTTTCCGTGTATGCCACATAGAGACCGAAGTTTTAAGGACAAAACTCTTTTGGGGAGATGTCAGCGCCCGCGGCGACCAGGAAATGTACACAATGACTCCGATAGCTCGTTTCGCGAGAATCAACAGTAAATTACGGATTTCATTTTTGGAAATATCTTTTCCAACATCGGTGAGTTGAATTTATTGTATTTCTTGGATATTTAGTGGTCGGTTTTTGTAAATTAAATGCCGATTTTGAGTGAATGTTTGTGACTTTTGTGCAGTGGTGTTTTAAAAAGTTGAGGTGTATGACTGCCTACATTATACACACGAAGTATAGGAATGTAGCTATGAGTGATGTATATGATCCTAATGGTCAATATGACCATTGCTTGCTGATGTGGTAACAAGTACCAAAAAGAGGGCTGTAAATCACATCAGCAAGCAATGGTCATATTGACCATTAGGATCATATACATGTGTGTATACTGGGTATTGGGGATACAGATGTAATTTTGTTTGAAATGGAGGTTTTTGTGGGCAAACTGATACTTAAGTATCATTCTTTAGATTTTAAGTTATCAGTTCGTTAAGATACAAAATGTAGAAAGTTATAAAAACTTACATTTATAGCCCTCTTTTTGGTACTTGTTACCCACACCTCCATACGGATGACGACTGCTCTCAATATGTTGCGCACTAGTGAGGCCGCTCTACATGGTTACGCACCGTAGATACGTACGCAGAATGTTACGCACACAAGCTATTCTACGAAGACCTGGAAGGGCCAAACTGACGACGTAAAAAAATAAAAAATATTACGTACGTACGTAGTAATTATTACGTACGTACGTAATATTTTTTATTTTTTACGTCGTCAGTTTGGCCCTTCCAGGTCTTCGTAGGAGATCGACGAACCGATCGCGCCGGTACTACTACGAGCGCTGAGGGCTCCCATCATCATAATCGTGAAAAATACAAACTGGATGCTGACGGGGCAGTCTCGATAGCAGTTATCGACAAAAAGGACCCAAAATTTCAGGAAACCCTCTTCAAAGGTCACAAAACAACCTGGTAAGTTTTAATCATCTATTATTCAACATAAGTATTTGGATTTAAGTAAACTGCAATATATAAGTTTCAATTAAATATAGCCAAAAATGCACAGTGATGCAGTTTAGGTATGGGAAGTGTGTTGGCTGCGTTACTACACAGTCGGCAATGGCGTGTACCTATGAGTGCTGTAAATGTAAGTTTTTATAACTTTCTACATTTTGTATCTTAACGAACTGATAACTTAAAATCTAAAGAATGATACTTAAGTATCAGTTTGCCCACAAAAACCTCCATTTCAAACAAAATTACATCTGTATCCCCAATACCCAGTATACACACATGTATATGATTCTAATGGTCAATATGACCATTGCTTGCTGATGTGCTCGGGAGAATTTACTGCCGCGAGAGCGCACGCATTGTAACGTACCTATAAAATGAACGTATGGGACCAAAGATTTCATGCCATGGCCTGGGTTGTCTAGCGCTAGCTCGCGCCAAATTGATTTATGCTCTCTTAATCTAAATACTACCCCTGACAAATATTGACCAATACAGAAATTTACGTTAACATCTATTCACGACCAATTTAAATCGCCTTATTTATTCATATTTACCTTTCAAAACGTTGAAAATGGAGGTGAAAAGGGTGACCGACCGATACGGGCTCCGATGATTTGCATAATATGAATATTTATATCTTCTGACAACTATGGAGTGCCTTGTAAACTGTTTGTATTTTTTTTTTCTTTCATTATTGTTTCCATACCTCCTGCCTTTCCACAAAGGGTAACTTCTTTTGTACCCTATAAAATCATACATGGTTAGGGATAGGGTCTAGGGATGACAAAATCCTAGGGTCTAAGGATTAGCTAGAGTTATAGGCTAGACCAAAAGCGCAATCAAAAGTTTCAGTCTCTCCGTATCGTCGGTTGTTCCACTTGAGACTATACGTCTGGCTCCACTAACCTCCGTTCATATATGGGAAGGTTGATGTCAGTTTTAATGATTCCCCATAACCATGAAGAACAGACGGTTATTTCCATTGGCGGATCCAGGAGGGGGGGGGGGGCACTTCCGCCCGTGCCCCCCCCCCCCCCCCCCCCCTTTGGAAGAAAAGTATGCATTTTGACCATAGACGATCCGCCATTTTCTCGATTGTGCCCCCCCCCCTTTTAGAATGAAGACCTTTTTTTTTTTTTTTTCTTGTCAGGGAATTATGGAGGGAAACTGGACCCCATAACCCCCCCCCCCCCCCCCCCACACACACACACACACACACACACACACACTAATTTATTATTATTTCTGCATGGTACATGGCATTGCATAGTATGATCATTATGACAAAATATGAGAATAAGTATGAGTAACTCAATAACAGAATTAAAAGGCAAATGTGATCATAATGCAGGTACAATATATGGATAACGTAGTAACATGCAGAGGTATGGCAATATAAGCTAAAGCTTGAAGCATTGCAATACCTTTCCATTTTGTAAATAATACATATAAAAGGAAAATAACTAATGATTACAACAAACTTTATTTACAGAATAACAAAGAATAAAAAACCAACAAAAATATGAATAGAAAAAAAGAGTGAGAGATAAAGTGTATTTACAAGGGAAACAGAAGCAGAAAATAGGAATCAGAAAGGTGAAGGGGTGCCCTAATGTTGACAAATAATATATCAAGTCTTCGATGAGTAAGTAATAGTAAATAAAGTACAATACATAGAACATCGATTACAATGTAAACATAAATAAAATCATCCTTTGAGTTATGTACCTTGGAATTCATGCATCTTTAAAAGGAGAATTTGCTTTACGGCCATTTTAAACGAATGTGGGGTTTGCAAATTACGGATATTTTGCGGAAGAGAATTCCAAATATCTGGACCGCTGTGTCTAATTGATTTATATGCTAACGCGGTGCGGGGATTGACTAAATGTATGTTTGATGCCTGCCTGGTGGGATAGGAGTGAATGGTGCTGTTATGCTGAAGCATAGAAGAAAATGAGTCAGGCAAAAGTTTGGCATTAAAACGAAACATGAATAAGGCGGTTTGCAGGTAGTTTATCGACCTTCAGGCACTTCAACTTAACAAAATAATAAAGGCTTTGTGTGGTCTCCGGGACCAGACCCAGTACATTATGCGAATGGCTTTCTTTTGCAGGAGAAGGATATTGTTAGTTGATACATTGGATGTAGCCCAAAGTACATTGCAATATGAAATGTATGGTAGTATAAGAGTATAATTGTATAATATCAATAAAATTTTATCAATAACAAAACATTTAACCATACAATACACCTATATGTTTCGAGAAATTGGGGCAACAATGTGAGCCACATGGTCACTCCAATCAAGCTTCTGATTGATATACACTCCAAGGAACTTTGTACATGTCTTTCGCTCTAACTCTATACCATCCACTTTAATATTTAATTGTTTGTTTCCAGTAGATTTCCTTCCATGAAAATGAATAAAAATTTTCCTATATTTAGAGAGATTTGTACCAACATTAGTAAAATAGCTGTTAAATGCATTTGCAATATCTCTTGCGGAAGTAAATTCTTTTCCATCATGAGTAGAACTTTCGGGGGTAGTAATATTTCCATGCTTACGTAATATATCTTTGACAGTTTTCCAAGTAGAGGACATATTGCCCCTTGCCTGTTCAAATTGTGTGGAGTAATATGACTTACGGGAGTAGCGTATAATTGACGTCAGCCTGTTCCGATATGTCTTGTATTTGTCAATATTTTCATGCGTTGAATGCTTAATACTGTACGTTTATAAAGAATATTTCTCCTTTTTATTGATTGGAGAATACCCCTGGTTATCCATGGATGATTTCCTCTTATCTTGTTTTTAGATTTCTCATATGGGAAATGTTTATTGAAAAAGTAATGAAATTTGGTCCAAAAAACCTCATAAGCTCTATCCACATTATCACAGACAAAACATCATCCCAATCTTCTGAATGTAGATCTGTGTTCAGACGAAAGACCCCTTCATCAGTAATTCTTCGCTTCCTTATATATATATATATATATATATATATATATATATATATATATATATAGTTGTAAAGAAATGTAGATGGGAGAACGTATAGAAAAAAATAATTTAAAGTAAGATAAAGTTCACTCCGAGAATAAAGACATAGTAGATATCCGTAGGTTTGCTTCCACAAGCGCTTTCGTTTAATTCTTCTGAAGAATTAAACTGAATGCATTTGAATCTAATTAATATTTCGGAAGCGAAGAGAGGGAGGACTTTTGCTCAGCAAATCAATATTAAAATCACCCATCACACATACAGATTTACCAGAGGAATTGACAGTTAACATAAGAGATTCCAGATCATCAAGAAAATTAGCCACATCTGTGCTAGGTGGTCTATACACAAGACAAACTACAAAATTCTTTCCCTCAGGAAGATCAACCTCAACAGATAAACATTCAGCAGTACCTCTCGGGAATGAGAGGTCCCTAGGTATGATAGAGAATCTGATATATACAACATTATTCCACCACCCCTGCCATTTGTCCGGTCTTTGCGAACTTCTTTGTAACCATCTAGTGCAAAAAGAGGTGGAGATTTCGCAGTTAGCCAAGTTTCAGATATACCAATAATTGAGCAGTTAAATTGCAATGAAGATAAAAGAATATCAAAATTTTCATAATTCTTAGAAAAACTTCGAGCATTGCAGTGCAAAAAGCTCAGATATTGAGTTTGATTTGGTTGAACTTGCTGAGGATGAAATTCACTGGGTACATAATAATTACAGTTGATGTTTTGTTGCAAATTATATTCTTCTACATTCATATAAAGATTGAGGGGACAATAACAGACCTGATATAGTGGTTACAAACAAATGCACATCAAAAGGAGTAGGGCAAAAGACAGACAGAGCAAAGAACAGACTGATAAGAGAGTAAAATGAAGCTAAACTAAAATTAATATATACAATACATATTGAAAACTAGTAGGCTGTAATAGGAAATGAAGGAGAAAGAGATTGAAAGCATATAAGATAGTGCCTTGAGCAAAACAATTGATATTTCTATAGTTCAAAACACTTTCCGCAATTGTATTTATTTTTACTAACATGAATTTTTTCCCCACATAAAACAGAAATATAACACATTCTGGCAGAATAAACATATACACTTCTAAATACTTTTCTAAGTTTCGAACTACACAAAATGGAAGCTACAAGTCTTTTCTGTAATTTAACCCTCCCCATCTGCCCCATCTGCCCCCACCTTCCTCACACTCCATTTACTCGATGGCTTATTGCCTTTCTAACTACTTCAAGCTTTATCCCCCCGGGGGTGGGGGGGGGGGGGGGGCCTTCCCATTCTACATGTGCCACGATCGAAAATAATATGTACGCAACTGTCTCTCTCTCTCTCAGATCCCTATATTGCTTTTCAATTCTCCCATTTTCTCAAATGCAGAGAAATTTTGTTTCTCATCACCAACGCCAAACTCTTTTCTTCCAATCCATATAGTTTGAACTTGCGTTTAACTTCATCAGAGGTTATGGGTGTTTACTCTTGCATGCCTATAAAAATGTACCGGTTTTAGCAAATGGTTTATTACCAGTTGTTCCTTTCCTTTATCGGTTAGCTATATTTCTTCCAAATCAAATGAATAAATGAATATGAAGTCTAAAAATGTTATTACAATAGTTCCATCTAAAACGAGCATTTTCAAAGTAAAAAACTAAAATGGTGATATATATACGTCTCAAAGTTATGCAGAAACAACATTCATTATAGTTACTTTGAATAATTCCAAATCGGAACAAAAATGATGATTTGTCTAAGTCTTTACAATGTATTGTAATTTAAATTGGAACTCCACTGTTTGCTGATTGTTTGTTGATCGAGTATTATCTTACCTTATATATCTTATATAGATTGTCTCTTTCTTTTGAATGTATACTGGGGAGCGTTTCATCAAGCGTTTTGTCAGTGATTTTTACCGACAACTGTTATAAGCTACTGAAATCCTTGCATCTGATTGGCTGAGAGCAAATTTGTCAGTAAAAATCACTGACAAAATACTTGATGAAATGCTCCCCAGATGTATTTGCAAGATAAACAGTGACTGTTCTCTTTTCCTTGAGCTCGCCTTATCTAAGCCCCCTTACTGAGTTTTGAAACTCAAGCATGATCGATTGTATTCTCTCTTGTCATTGGATAATCATTCAAATGTATTATTATAGTATGTTTATTCCCTTTTAAAATGATACAAAAAAAATGAAATGATATCAAACTAAGGAGAGGGTCAAAACTAAGTTGCAAAATGCATTGCTCTTGTTCGGCAGCTGTGCATTCTAATTCTTTCTTTGTGTACTTGAGTTGTAGGCCTTTTATAGGGCTCATTGTTTTCAGATGATCTTCCATGAGCAAAATACACTATTCAACATACATGAGGTCTAACAAACCTCAAGCACTGAAACAATCATTGGGATCACTCAATCAATCGTGATCGAGCGTTCAAACAAACTTTCCCATAAATTCATCTCTAGTGACTTGACTTTTGTATTTTCTTGTATTCTCTCATTCCTGCGTTGTGACCCGATGAGTGCAGGTCGAAAAGCTTCGTCACTATGAATTTGTTAAGTGTTATCTTTAAATTCATCTCTGTGAAAAAAAGAAGAAAGAAGAAGCATGAGAGAAACTTCAATGAGCTTAAATTCACTTCTGTCATACTAGTATTCATTTTCATGTTCGAAACTTATTTCATTTTCAATATTCCTTAAAATCTCGCATATTCATGGATGACCAGTTCGGGGAACATAGGCAGCGGCGGCACCAGGGGGGGGGGGGGGCATGGGGGCATTTGCCCCCCAGTCATAAGCTTTGCCCCCCCCCCCCCCAGTTGCCCCCCAATAATTTTCGGAGTGAACAAAAATAAAAGGGTGGAAAATGATTTTTCGATGTACACGCAATTTTTTTTGTCCGCCCTCCCCCCCCCCCAACATTTTCTTTTGCCCCCCCCCCCCATTTGCCCCCCCCCCACTTTAAAAATCCTGGTGCCGCCACTGAACATAGGCCCCAAAATCATTTACAAAAATTACACTCTTCAATGTCGAAGAGAGAAGAGTGCTCTATATAGCAATACAAGAGCTTACTACACCAGTACATTTTGCAACTTTTCACATTTGACCCTGCCCCTTATTCTGATGTATTGCTCATTCAATGGCTGCAAAGTTATAACAGATATACGGCATAAACACATTTTCTAATGATATTAGACAAAGAGATGATTATGCCATGACCAGAGAGACATAATCGATCAAACTTAAGTTTTCAAACTGTTTTGAGGGGTTCATCATCTAAACACCTTTTTCCTTAAAAAAAATTATTCACTTTTATGACCATAATGACTGTAATAGATTTTTGTTTTCGATAAGGGAAATCATTTTTTATTATCAAGTAGCATTCCATACTAATCAACCTGTTTTGGTTCAGTGACATTGATCGAGAAAGTGCTAAAATAGAGCAGAAAAACCAAGTGTTTTGCACCGCAATCTCAGCTTTCATCAAGTAGGAAAAGCTAGGTATGTAGTGCAGCTAAATGTGGAATCAGGTTTTGATCATAAAGATTCTAAATTTTGTTGTCGTATTATGGATTATCGTGAAATATATTTCCCTTGGTGTTGGTGAGTGACTGAGTACGGTACATGTATGTTAAATGTATGTGTACACGAATTTACTCGAAAGACGGGCAAGATGTACGGAGCTGCCCTAGCTGTTTACCGCTGATAATGCTGGCACTGCACAGCACAGCACGGTCATTGAACATCATACATGCATGACATGAGCAGAGGCCAGAGCCAAGGCCAGAGCCGCGGGACCAGCATGGCCAGTCAAGGGTGACACTCCACTCCAGCTTTAGTTTATTGCTGGTTTCTTGTACTAGGGCTAGTACTAGGCCCCTACTAGAGTAGTACTAGTAGATCTACACAAGATATGTACCTTGTAAAGCCTTACTAGGTTTATATGAGAAGACAAAAAATGTCAAAATAAACCACCTTGTAAAAAAAAATTTTAAAAATGGGCTAGATCTAGGCCTATACGACTTTGACATCACGAAGCTGGGTGTTTCATTACGCCAATCTAACAGCGCATGGTTAGCAGGACATGCAGGACATGGAAAATGCCCTGAAATATGCCTTTCCTGATAACTCCCGCGACCGACAGGTTCTTCACCAGCATCCTGGCTCCTCCTGGGACCTAGGGAAAATTTTTGAATGTTTGTTTTGAAATTATTGTATTTAAAAAAAAAAACATGTATACAAATTTATGCACATATTTTATCTTAGCACCTAGTGACGAGCTATTCCATGAACATGCTTTTTATAAATGAGCCTCATTGCTTGGAATCCAGTTTGCATACATTATTTGTTGTTATAGATTCTAGGCCTCTGATTGGTCAAATTTGCGGTCACGAAATTCACTACGGACTGCCGGGCGGTACCGTGAAAATTATTGACCGGGCATAGTTCTGCACGCGCGTACGATACAATGCAATGCGCGCATATCTATGGCAGAGCTGCCAACCAGTACGGATTTACCGTATTTGTTAAGGAATTCAGACACAAATACGGAAATACGGATTTCCCCTCTAAACTACGGATTTGAAGAAATCTGATTATGCACTATTCATCTTATACATGTACGTTGCGCACATGTATTTGTTATCACTCATACTTTCACACTCATATTGTATTATTTTCGCTGTTCCCGGAACTCCGCACTGTGTATGTACCTAAAGTGCGTACAGAAAGACTGCGAACGTACTTTCACCGCACACGCAAACTTCTAGCTCAAGCGCTAGTGATGCGGCTGCTCTTACACACCGAGGCGTTAGGCGAACCCGGCCAGCCTAGCCCCACCGGCCATGGCCCTCGTTGGTCTTGCAACTGTGCTATGCCCCGAGACGACAGTCGAGGGCTATAGCACAGTTGCGAGCTCACCGAGGGCCATAGTTTTCACTGTGCCCCTCAAAGCAGTCAACATTTGTATACTATGCCCGGCAAGCTTTCAGGTTGTCAAGAGCAATCTTTGTTTGACTGGTATGCATAAAATTTGCAACATTACAGAAGCGGTCTATTAGGCATATACAGCATGTATTCAAGGTACTATACATAACACAGGGTTTTGCCTCATTTTGTATATATTTGCCATAACTCGAGTTCTACTAACCCTACCCACTTGGTTGACCCCTCCTTTTGCTATTCACAGCAAAAGCTTTCACATGAACTAAAAATAAGAGATACAAGCAACTTTAAATTTTGAGAAATTTGCCTAGACAAGCTGACCCATTCACACATAAATCTACATGTATGCGAGGTTATTGTAGATATAACATCATCAAAGGAACCACATGCAAATTGACTCTGACTACAAAGTACTAAGTAAGTACAGTAGAAATTCAACAGACATCTTAAAAGCTGAATTCTTCAGCATGTTCAGCTTAGTTTTTTTGGGGGGTTAAAATTGTGATGTTGGCGCAAAATCTCAAAAAGTGGAAGTGCAATGTCCACAGTCGGTAATATAATTTTAAAAAAAACTTCATGATGAGATACAATTGACAAAAATGCACCTAGATCTACTATATATTAAAAAATCAAATTACTATTTTTTGTGAGTAGAATTTTTGGTATTTAACATATATATAAGCTGAAAAATTAAAACTCACATTTTCCCCTTACAAATAAGCTCCTTTTTGTCTTTTTGACATAGTCGCCATTTATGTGAAATTCTTTTATTTACTTGTCATTTATTAAAACTTTCAGCAAAAAAAGAAGAAAAAAATATCAGTGTAACTGCCACCAAAGTTAGATACCAACGTGAAACTGATGTTGAAAAGTTGATGTTTCGTTTATTCCAACAGTGCCGTGAAACTGTAACAAACAATGCACAGTTCAATAAAACAATCACTGAAATACATTGAATAAGATGTTTTACAATTAAACATATATATATATATCATTGAAGTCTTATGATAAAGTTATCCTGACAACGAAGCATAGCCTATAAACTTCTACAGGTAAATGCACATAAATATTCATAACATCAATTACAAGATCAACCTCAACAGATAAACATTCAGCAGTACCTCTCGGGAATGAGAGGTCATCCCTAGGTATAGAGAATCTGATATATACAACATTATTCCACCACCCCTGCCATTTGTCCGGTCTTTGCGAACTTCTTCTAGTGCAAAAAGAGGTGGAGATTTCGCATTTAGCCAAGTTTCAGATATACCAATAATTGAGCAGTTAAATTGCAATGAAGATAAAAGAATATCAAAATTTTCAAATTCTTAGAAAAACTTTGAGCATTGCAGTGCAAAAAGCTAAGATATTGAGTTTGATTTGGTTGAACTTGCTGAGGATGAAATTCACTGGGTACATAATAATTACAGTTGATGTTTTGTTGCAAATTATATTCTTCTACATTCATATAAAGATTGAGGGGACAATAACAGACCTGATATAGTGGTTACAAACAAATGCACATCAAAAGGAGTAGGGCAAAAGACAGACAGAGCAAAGAACAGACTGATAAGAGAGTAAAATGAAGCTAAACTAAAATTAATATATACAATACATATTGAAAACTAGTAGGCTGTAATAGGAAATGAAGGAGAAAGAGATTGAAAGCATATAAGATAGTGCCTTGAGCAAAACAATTGATATTTCTATAGTTCAAAACACTTTCCGCAATTGTATTTATTTTTACTAACATGAATTTTTTCCCCACATAAAACAGAAATATAACACATTCTGGCAGAATAAACATATACACTTCTAAATACTTTTCTAAGTTTCGAACTACACAAAATGGAAGCTACAAGTCTTTTCTGTAATTTAACCCTCCCCATCTGCCCCATCTGCCCCCACCTTCCTCACACTCCATTTACTCGATGGCTTATTGCCTTTCTAACTACTTCAAGCTTTATCCCCCCCGGGGGTGGGGGGGGGGGGGCCTTCCTATTCTACATGTGCCACGATCGAAAATAATATGTACGCAACTGTCTCTCTCTCTCTCAGATCCCTATATTGCTTTTCAATTCTCCCATTTTCTCAAATGCAGAGAAATTTTGTTTCTCATCACCAACGCCAAACTCTTTTCTTCCAATCCATATAGTTTGAACTTGCGTTTAACTTCATCAGAGGTTATGGGTGTTTACTCTTGCATGCCTATAAAAATGTACCGGTTTTAGCAAATGGTTTATTACCAGTTGTTCCTTTCCTTTATCGGTTAGCTATATTTCTTCCAAATCAAATGAATAAATGAATATGAAGTCTAAAAATGTTATTACAATAGTTCCATCTAAAACGAGCATTTTCAAAGTAAAAAACTAAATGGTGATATATATACGTCTCATCTTCCTTTATGCAGAAACAACATTCATTATAGTTACTTTGAATAATTCCAAATCGGAACAAAAATGATGATTTGTCTAAGTCTTTACAATGTATTGTAATTTAAATTGGAACTCCACTGTTTGCTGATTGACTGTTGATCGAGTATTATCTTACCTTATATATCTTATATAGATTGTCTCTTTCTTTTTGAATGTATACTGGGGAGCGTTTCATCAAGCGTTTTGTCAGTGATTTTTACCGACAACTGTTATAAGCTACTGAAATCCTTGCATCTGATTGGCTGAGAGCAAATTTGTCAGTAAAAATCACTGACAAAATACTTGATGAAATGCTCCCCAGATGTATTTGCAAGATAAACAGTGACTGTTCTCTTTTCCTTGAGCTCGCCTTATCTAAGCCCTCTTACTGAGTTTTGAAACTCAAGCATGATCGATTGTATTCTCTCTTGTCATTGGATAATCATTCAAATGTTTTATTATAGTATGTTTATTCCCTTTTAAAATGATACAAAAAAAATGAAATGATATCAAACTAAGGAGAGGGTCAAAACTAAGTTGCAAAATGCATTGCTCTTGTTCGGCAGCTGTGCATTCTAATTCTTTCTTTGTGTACTTGAGTTGTAGGCCTTTTATAGGGCTCATTGTTTTCAGATGATCTTCCATGAGCAAAATACACTATTCAACATACATGAGGTCTAACAAACCTCAAGCACTGAAACAATCATTGGGATCACTCAATCAATCGTGATCGAGCGTTCAAACAAACTTTCCCATAAATTCATCTCTAGTGACTTGACTTTTGTATTTTCTTGTATTCTCTCATTCCTGCGTTGTGACCCGATGAGTGCAGGTCGAAAAGCTTCGTCACTATGAATTTGTGTTATCTTTGTGTTATCTTTAAATTCATCTCTGTGAAAAAAAGAAGAAAGAAGAAGCATGAGAGAAACTTCAATGAGCTTAAATTCACTTCTGTCATACTAGTATTCATTTTCATGTTCGAAACTTATTTCATTTTCAATATTCCTTAAAATCTCGCATATTCATGGTGACCAGTTCGGGGAACATAGGCAGTGGCGGCACCAAGGGGGGGTGCATGGGGGCATTTGCCCCCCAGTCAGAAGCTTTGCCCCCCCCCCCCCCAGTTGCCCCCCAATAATTTTCGGAGTGAAAAAAAATAAAAGGGTGGAAAATGATTTTTCGATGTACACACAATTTTTTTTGTCCGCCCTTTCCCCCCCAACATTTTCTTTTGCCCCCACTTTAAAAATCCTGGTGCCGCCACTGAACATAGGCCCCAAAATCATTTACAAAAATTACACTCTTCAATGTCGAAGAGAGAAGAGTGCTCTACATAGCAATACAAGAGCTTACTACACCAGTACATTTTGCAACTTTTCACATTTGACCCTGCCCCTTATTCTGATGTATTGCTCATTCAATGGCTGCAAAATTATAACAGATATGCGGCATCATTAATAAACACATTTTCTAATGATATTAGACAAAGAGATGATTATGCCATGACCAGAGAGACATAATCGATCAAACTTAAGTTTTCAAACTGTTTTGAGGGGTTCATCATCTAAACACCTTTTTCCTTTAAAAAAAATTATTCACTTTTATGACCATAATGACTGTAATAGATTTTTGTTTTCGATAAGGGAAATCATTTTTTATTATCAAGTAGCATTCCATACTAATCAACCTGTTTTGGTTCAGTGACACTGATCGAGAAAGTGCTAAAATAGAGCAGAAAAACCAAGTGTTTTGCACCGCAATCTCAGCTTTCATCAAGTAGGAAAAGCTAGGTATGTAGTGCAGCTAAATGTGGAATCAGGTTTTGATCATAAAGATTCTAAATTTTGTTGTCGTATTATGGATTATCGTGAAATATATTTCCCTTGGTGTTGCTGTTGGTGAGTGACTGAGTACGGTACATGTATGTGTACACGAATTTACTCGAAAGACGGGCAAGATGTACGGAGCTGCCCTAGCTGTTTACCGCTGATATTATGCTGGCACAGCACAGCACGGTCATTGAACATCATACATGCATGACATGAGCAGAGGCCAGAGCCAAGGCCAGAGCCGCGGAACCAGCATGGCCAGTCAAGGATGACACTCCACTCCAGCTTTAGTTTATTGCTGGTTTCTTGTACTAGGCCTAGTACTAGGCCCCTACTACTAGTAGATCTACACAAGATATGTATGTAATTGTAAAGCCTTACTAGGTTTATATGAGAAGACAAAAAATGTCAAAATAAACCAACTTGTAAAAAATTTTTTTTTAAATGGGCTAGATCTAGGCCTATACGCCTTTGACATCACGAAGCTAGGTGTTTCATTACGCCAATCTAACAGCGCATGGTTAGCAGGACATGCAGGACATGGAAAATGCCCTGAAATATGCCTTTCCTGATAACTCCCGCGACCGACAGGTTCTTCACCAGCATCTCCTCCTGGGACCTAGGGAAAATTTTTGAATGTTTGTTTTGAAATTATTGTATTTAAAAAAAAAAACATGTATCCAAATTTATGCACATATTTTATCTTAGCACCTAGTGACGAGCTATTCCATGAACATGCTTTTTATAAATGAGCCTCATTGCTTGGAATCCAGTTTGCATACATTATTTGTTGTTATAGATTCTAGGCCTCTGATTGGTCAAATTTGCGGTCACGAAATTCACTACGGACTGCCGGGCGGTACCGTGAGAATTATTGACCGGGCATAGTTCTGCACGCGCGTACGATACAATGCAATGCGTGCATATCTATGGCAGAGCTGCCAACCAGTACGGATTTACCGTATTTGTTAAGGAATTCAGACACAAATACGGAAATACGGATTTCCCCTCTAAACTACGGATTTGAAGAAATCTGATTATGCACTATTCATCTTATACATGTACGTTGCGCACATGTATTTGTTATCACTCATACTTTCACACTCATATTGTATTATTTTCGCTGTTCCCGGAACTCCGCACTGTGTATGTACCTAAAGTGCGTACAGAAAGACTGCGAACGTACTTTCACCGCACACGCAAACTTCTAGCTCAAGCGCTAGTGATGCGGCTGCTCTTACACACCGAGGCGTTAGGCGAACCCGGCCAGCCTAGCCCCACCGGCCATGGCCCTCGTTGGTCTTGCAACTGTGCTATGCCCCGAGACGACAGTCGAGGGCTATAGCACAGTTGCGAGCTCACCGTGGGCCATAGTTTTCACTGTGCCTCTCAAAGCAGTCAACATTTGCATACTATGCCCGGCAAGCTTTCAGGTTGTCAAGAGCAATCTTTGTTTGACTGGTATGCATAAAATTTGCATACATTACAGAAGCGGTCTATTAGGCATACAGCATGTATTCAAGGTACTATACATAACACAGGGTTTTGCCTCATTTTGTATATATTTGCCATAACTCGAGTTCTACTAACCCTACCCACTTGGTTGACCCCTCCTTTTGCTATTCAGAGCAAAAGCTTTCACATGAACTAAAAATAAGAGATACAAGCAACTTCAAATTTTGAGAAATTTGCCTAGACAAGCTGACCCATTCACACATAGATCTACATGTATGCGAGGTTATTGTAGATATAACCTCATCAAAGGAACCACATGCAAATTGACTCTGACTACAAAGTACTAAGTATAAGTACAGTAGAAATTCAGCAAACATCTTAAAAGCTGAATTCTTCAGCATGTTCAGCTTAGTTTGTTTGGGGGTTAAAATTGTGATGTTGGCGCAAAAATCCCCAAAAGTGGAAGTGCAATGTCCACAGTCGGTAATATGATTTCGGAAAAGCCTGCTGATGAGATACAATTGACAAAAATGCACCTAGATCTTACTATATATTAAAAAATCAAACTTTTGGTATTTAACATAAGCTGAAAAATTAAAACTCACATTTTCCCCTTACATATAAGCTCCTTTTTTGTCTTCATCTTTTCGACATACATGTAGTCACCATTTATGTGAAATTCTTTTATTTACTTGTTTATTAAAACTTTCGGCAAAAAAAGCTTGTTGGTGTAGCCTTACAAAACATCCTGTCCTGAATGGAGTTTAGCATTATCTAGATTACTAAAACAGAACTTTTGCCCATGTTTTCCAGGTAGGATCTAGGAGATGGCAGAAAAGAGGGACCATGAATGTGATGTGGTCGTTGTGGGAGCGGGTTTGTCTGGATTGACAGCGGCTTATCGTATCCAGCAGAATGTACCAGGATGCAAAGTTCTTGTTGTAGAGGCAAAAGGTATTTATTTCTGTAATATGTCATCTCTTGTTGATATGTGCCTGTTTTTGTACCCTGAATGACTTTTAGGTTCAGTTTAGATTTCATTGATTCTAGTTTTGTAATG
This sequence comes from Heliocidaris erythrogramma, assembly GCA_025617745.1. Taxonomy (NCBI): domain Eukaryota; kingdom Metazoa; phylum Echinodermata; class Echinoidea; order Camarodonta; family Echinometridae; genus Heliocidaris; species Heliocidaris erythrogramma. The sequence goes on from CM046857.1 coordinate 6,823,931, forward strand.
GTTGTGAAGAAATTATATTTATTTATGATATTCTACTCTGAATTGCGAGTTAAAAAGATATGTAGTGATTGCGATGAAGGGGATAGTGGTAGAGATGATGTGAAATAAAGGTTATGATGAAATCAGATTTTGCGTGTCTTATTTCTTTGTTTCAGATCGAATTGGTGGAAGAACGATGACTGTAGAGATGCAGGGAGCACATGGGCCTGATTCCTGGGACCTTGGTGGTCAGTGGGTGTCGAGGTAAACCTATTATGAAATGTGAAGGCAATTCTGCAAGGAATCATGCAATAATTGCTTGAACATACATAGTTATTTAATGTGCCAATTTTTTCCCACTTAGACTGGGGCAGTGATTTGGATAGGAGATAATAATAAAATGCAATTTCTTATTTCCTGGACAAAGATCAAGATGATTATCGCTCTGCCTATGTCAAAGAAGAACCAGGGCATCGTTTCATGAGACCGTCATTAGTACAATCTTGCAGACATCCCATTGAAAAGTGTGGTAAGTGTTGTACACGCATTTCACTGGGATGTCATGATCTTGTACTTATGACGGTCTCATGAAACGCTGCCCTGAAGATTATAATAGAAACTAGTTCCTTCTTATCACCAAATATGCAAAATATGAAAGAAGAGATACAGAAGAAAAAATACATGCATAGCAAAAAAAAAATACTGCATATTTTGACTCCATTAATGATCAACCTGGAATGCAGTTTGTTTAATAGAACTTTAAAGGAAATTTGGCATTAGAAATTTCAAAATTAGCAACACTCACTCCATCAGATTTCCAATTATGAGGTTTCAATTGAATTTGCATCTTTCTGTTGCATTATGTAATATTATTAAGCCACACTTTCATTAATAAATGCATGATATATTGTCTGAAGAATAGAATAGTGAAAGAAAAGATGTAAATTTGAGGATATAAAGTTGATTTCATTTCACCCTATGGATGAGTTCGTACAATCTTTTTTCTATTAATAATCTTGTATATTTGCATTCCTCAGCTCTCAGCATCACATCATGTGGCTCCTCGAGGAGCTTGGCATAGAACATTACCCACAGTTCAACAGTGGGAAGAAGCTTCTACAGGCAGGCAAGGAGTTTGCTATAACAGAGCATCATGATAACATCCCCTCATTGCCACTGCTCTCCCTTGTAGACCTCAATAGATTTATCACAAATGTAAGTATTCCTTATACCATTTGGAGGTGGGGTGGTGTGCTCTAGCGGTCACATTTCTCAACGGATTTCTTTCAAACTTTGTATGGAGGTGTATCTTGGTAAAATCTAGACAAACATAATTTTTGGTGATGCTGCCCCCAGTGTTCCGTCTATTATAGGGTAAAAGGCCATATTTTGGGGGATAGATTGTGTGCGCTCTAGCTGTCACATTTCTCAATGGATTTTGTTCAAATGTTGCATGAAGGTGTCTCTTGGTATAATCTGGAAACCTATAGATTTTGGTGTTGCTGCCTCCAGTGTTCCGTCTTTAATAGGATCAAAGGTTATATTTTGATAGATGTGATGTCCTGTGTGCACTCTTGTGTGCGCTCTGGCAGTCACATTTCTCTACGGATTTTGTTCAAATTTTGCGTGAAGGTGTCTCTTGGTGTAATCTAAAAACCTATAGTTTTGGGTGATGCTGCCATCTAAATTAATAGGGTCAAAGATCATACTTTGGAGAATGGTGTGAGTGCACTCTGTAGGCCACATTTCTTGATGGATTTCTTTCAAATTTTGCATGGAGATGTAACTTGGTATAATCTACACATCTTTACTTTTTGGTGATGCTGCCCTCATTGTTCCGTCCTTTATAGGGTCAAAGGTCATATGTCTTTTGTGCCCTCTAACGTCCACATTTCTTGACGGGTTTCTTTCAAATTTTATATGGAGGTGTGTCTTGGTGAAATCTACACATCTTTAGTCTTTGCTGATGCTGCCCCCAGTGTTCTGCTTTTAATAGGGTCAAATGTCATATTTTTGTTGCATGCATTCTTACGGACACATTTGTTGACTGATTTCTTTCAGATTTTGTATGGAGGTCCTTTCATATGTTCAAAGGTCATATTTTAGTGGATATCTTGTGTGCGCTCTGAGGTTACATTTCTTGACAGATTTCTCTCGAATTTTCTATAGAGATGCATTATACTGTAATCTACACACATTGTTTTGGTGATGCTGCTCCTAGTGTTGACACTGGCGGCAAACTCTAGGCCATCTTTTTGTTTGAAGGAGGGGAGGGGGAGGTTCTTTGTCCCTCCCTCGAATCGCTGCCAGTGCCGGGGGATACATTCGCATTGCGCCACAATTGACATTTCTAGTTTATTATAGTTGTTTACGTACAAAGCATGTGTAGCTATACTTTGTAGATTTTCTAATTTTCCTTGCATTGATCACAGTAGTTTTCATGGTCATATCACTCTCATAATTGCTCTTAGTCTGTTTTTTCTATTTTAAACATAAGAGTGCATAAAAATGGCTCTTCTTTCTCTCTGTTTTAAAGTGAATAAAATTATTTTTGTTGTGCATTTTAACAAAAATGAAAGGTTCTACAAGGAAATTTGTGATACAATGTCAAAAATCCAGTCTTGTATGAAAAAGTTGTGTAATGACACTGTCAGTTTGATATATGTTAATAACAGTTGTGGTTACCATGCACTCTTTCAAGAAACCATTTGATAGTGTCTTGAGAGCTAAAATCATGATAAAGGCACTTACTCATATTTTTGTTGTTGTATAGTTGGATAATATTTCAAAATCTGTACCATGTGACGAGCCCTGGAAAGCAGCCATTGCTGATGAGTATGATAACATGACACTAGAACAACTAGTAGAGAGCTGGACATGGACCACAGGTATAGTTAGCTGCTATAGTTCTTCATACATTTATGAAAGATGAAGTGCTTGACATGAAATTGTATGTTCACTTCGGCATAGATTAGATTTTTGTTTTGCAAGGCTGTCAAATTTTTTGAAAAAAATGATTAAATGATGGCGCATAATGCATTAAACATTTATAATCGCAGTAGCTTTAACTTTTTATGGTGATACTTCAATGTTTTGACTTTGATTTGATATTGTATTTAGTTTGTATGTGATAACTTATAACTCCTTACTTGGAGATTTCATCAATTAGACAATAGCATCACCTCGGAAATAATGAGGCGTCGCTTGCACATTTAGAGGTAATGTAGAATTTTGGTGAGCCCTCAAAAACTTTTCGTCAGATTTCTTAGATTTTTTTTGGATAAATAGCAAGATACTGGAAATACTAAGACACTGAAGATTTCGCCTCCTAAAGTTTAATAATAAACAAATGAGAGGCAAAGAAAAATTTGTATGATGAGCCAGGCGCGTAAACTCCCAACAGCGGTATACATTATACACACCCGTAAAACAGTGAATAGTTACACACAGTGACACAATGCTGTCTTTATACAAAGCCCCAAGATTGTTGTGCAGGGAGCCATCAGGGTGGAAAGGTCCAAGCATATATGGCAGTGATCTAAAGTTCCTTAATACAGACATTTGCACTGAAATTCACTGGAAATGTTAGATGGAATACCAAATGATCTCTTACAAACATCTTTTGATACAAGGAAAACAACATGAGACTCTCTGTTTAACATGTTTCTTTCTCGTTTCTTTAAGTTGGTAAAAGTCCAAAGCAATACCAAAGAAAATCTGTAAGAACAGTAAAAGAAAGGAAGTGGATAAATGAAATATTGACCTTTGGAAAAGCCATCGATATAGTTACCATTCAAGCTAGTCTTACGTAAGTAATACCTCATTCACCTCAACAAATCCAACACCAGACCAACAACAGGTTGAACAATAAACTTACACGACCCAGAATGGCCAAGAATTTGTCAGTTTCGAGTCGGTTTGGTGTGACTAAATGTATACCAAATTAGTGGCTTGATAATTTGATGAAAGTTGTACTCTGTTTTCTTTCAGTTGCTAGAGACACCATAGAGACTGGATGGCAGGTGGTGAGTGGTTTGAGATTACGAGAGCTCAGCGCTTTATCATACATGTTCTATCTCAGTTCATCTGGGGGACTCAACAAGCTGGTGGAGACTACTGTGGGTTCGGCACAAGAGCTAAGAATAAAGGTCAGATTCAAATTGTTTTTCTGGACTCTCATTTTGACCCATTGCATACCAGTAGTTTGATAGCTTAGCTTATTTTCTTTGTGAAATTCCCCATGCTTGGTATGTGTACCAAGTGGTGTTGTGCGCTTGTCAACAACTTATGAATGTGAGATGAATTCCTTCCATAGAAGTTCTTTTATTTATAATAATAATAATAATAATTAACAATTCTTATATAGCGCATAACACTTTGCGGAGCATGTCTCTATGCGCTTAGAGAGTAAGAAATGATAGAGAGTCACTGTACAGGGTTTATAACAGGTGAATTAAATAGTTCTAAGTCTAACTGAGGTTCTTGGGAAAAACATCCATAATATACAAATAATGAATGTTTATGAGTGCAATGGACAGAATCTTTCACCGAATGAAATATTCTGTCCATTGCACGAATGAAAAAACATCATTTGTTTTATATGACACCTAAAAATAGCTATCCTTCTCATTTGACATTTTATGAATTAAGAAACAAGAGTGAAGGGACTTACATTTTGTTGCTGAGCGCGCGCTGCAAAGGCAAGTCGTTTTTGCGTATGTAGACGCGTTGGTGGTCGCGAGTGCAATGGACAATTTCGTATGGATCCAAAATTGCGCGGTGAATGGATCAAATTTGCACGATTGATGACGTAATTGTTAAATGGGACAAATGATCAACATCAAACAACCAATCAAATGGCAAGGATCTAATTAGGTGTCATATAAATTTGAATATGCTGGTAAACTAGTCTATTGTAAAGGGTGTGAAGTGTGTCAGATTCACAGCATACATGTATTTACTGCCTTAGAGTGATTTGGTAACTTTGTAGAGGCTTGATAAAATCTGAGCTTCCTGGCCTTACATGCTATCAGTGTATGTAATATGGTGTAAAAATGAAGCCCAGGAAAAAAAAAGCACTTCAAAATCATCATCACAAAAGTAAACATATGCAAGTGACTGGAAATGCCAGACTCATTTTCTCCCATAGACTCAGTGTTAGACTAAAGCGTATGGCCATACGCTTTCGTAAATGGGAGTATTCAGTCATAGATATCTTAATAATAGCATTATATATTTGAAAACCTTTCTATGCCTGGCTATTCATTTATCCTTCTGAACATCATTATACAAGACAGATATCAAAATTCAACAATTTATTAAATCAAGCCTCCACAAAGTAACCAAATACCTTTAAGAAGTCTTGAATGCACTGCTGAATACAACCGCACTAAAAATGTTTTGTTTGTCTCTTGCTTATCAGTTGTTAATTGTTTGTTACTTTTCTTTAATCCTTGAAACATTGTTAACACTCACACAGGGTGGATCACAAGGCATGAGTCATCAACTAGCTGAGAGGATAGACATCTCCAACATTCTCCTCTCCGAACCTGTCATTGCCATCGACCAAAGTCAGCCAGACAAGGTCAAAGTTCACACGCAGTCTGGCAAGCATTTGGTCTGCAAACATGTCATTGTTGCTGCTCCCCCTCACTGCGCAGGTAACTTAAAATAACTAAATGGTTAGTTACAATGATTAAATGGTTAGCAGTTGATTAAAATTGTATATAAGTAGAGCTACATGAATGTCCTTTTAAAAGGATTTTTTTGTCATATATTTTTTCATCATAGATATCGTTGTTTAGGAGTATTAGCTTATATTGAACGATCAAGGATTGATTAGCTCCCTCTCTCTTTTTCTTTAATAGTTAAGCGCGATTGAATATTTAAAAATTTGTTGAAAAACATTTTAATTTCCTTATCTGTTTACGATTTATGAAACCGGGCATGAAAACAATCGGGGCAGTATGATTCTTTGGCAGGCAACATGATTTTATTGCAGGCAATATATTATGACTTTCCCTCACTCATGGTCAGTCAGTGTTGTATGAATGTTCTCAACTGGACTCTCTTCTTGAAGATAGATCACTTTATGTTTTGTACTTCAGGGTCAATACAGTACTTACCCGATCAACCTACAAGGAGGATACGACTGACAACATCTATGCACCCAGGTCATCTATTCAAGTTTGTTGCAACATATAAAAAGGTAAAAACAGAAAAAAGTGTTTTGTTGATGTGAAAAATGGTTTAAAGATATTGAGTGATGGTCAAGTTTATAGATGTCATACATTCTGGCTTTTTAGGTGATGGGTTTATTTTGATCAACCAAGGCATTCATTAATCAATCATGTTATTTCAGTGACCCTTTAAAGGTTGACTAAATTAGAGAGAAAATGGGTGCTCTTTCCATGTAGTTTTGCCTTCTAATCACGAATCTGCCAATCGATTGTCCAAATTATGTCTCGTTTTGGCGAAAAAGGGGGAAAAGTAGAGGTTTTGGGAACGTTCCTTAAAACTCGTGAGCTGATTGGCTAACCCCCAAGTGACGTATGAAAAGTAAGAGGCACAAGATCTGCAGGCTGCAGCATATAGTATTGTACACAGAATGCGGTATTTGACCCCTCTGTTCAACGGACATTTTATGAAAATAGGAAATTAATCAATATAATCTTAGGAATGAATAATCATAAGCAATATATTTTCTACAAGATCAGAAAATGCTTTTGCCCAAATATACAGCACTTGTTTTGTTTTTTAGCTTTTCTTTTGAACAATGTTCTCATCCATCTGAGCTTGCCGAACGAAAGTTTTGCATTTGGTCATAAACGCGTGCACAGCCGTTTTATGCGTCTGTATGTACAATGTCCTACACATCTTTAGTACGGCAGTGACTATGTTCCCCTCGTACATAGCGACTGGTGAACGCTTTTGTTTTGTTTATTTCACTTAGGGCTTTTTTTTTACTTCGCTTTACATAGTACTGACTTAGATTTTGGCTGAATTCGAGTAACTTATATAGAGAGAGGAAAAGTGCCCGCGATTCCGAGTTGGAGGACTTTTCTGAGCCATGCAGATACGAACTCTGCTTTATCAGATGATTTATCAGACCCCAAAGGCAAAGAAGCTCGAGTGGCAAGGGGAAATTCGACCATATTATATGTTTGAACCCCTCGCAGAATACGGTGAAGGGCCGTGGGTGAAGTAGACCGAAAATGCTGTCTCTCGTTCGGTCGTCTTAGCTAACGAACGAGAGACAGAATTTTCGGTCTACGGGTGAAGCTGCTGCAGCTGCTGTCGTTGAAAAACAGATTGGAAGACTTGACTCCAAGTCTGATGGTTGGAATAGCTGAATCTTTTAGCCAGCTTATCCTTCTCTTCATGCCAAATTCGGAATACAGGCCAGGATCCTCAAAATCATCTTCGGCAAAGTGATCGCTGCAGATTGTACTCCACTCACTTGGCCGGCCCTTGCCACTCTGCCCGCGTGAGCTTTACATTAACATTTGCGACCCACAATTTCCGTAGATTTTCATCTTTAGGAAAATGATGTAGGCTTACACCATCTTTAGTGGTCTTGCTACAGCCCGCAACTATACACCGATTAGGCATTATTGATGAAACTGTGTCCCAAAATCAAAGTTATTGTGAGGAATTATACACACGAAAATACGCAATGCACATGGTCGATGCGGTGAATATCATGCGCGGGCCTGCCGGGGGCCTCCGGGATCGCACGGTATAAGTTATTGGAATATTTTCACTTACTTTTCATGCGTCACAGATCACGTGATCACGATGTCGCTTCGATGGATTTTTTAGGGACTGTGTAAATCAGCAAAAATGTACTTTTCAAATGATTATAAAATATGACTGAATGCATTAAAAATTGTGTGATGGATATTTTTTGGCTCCTGATGACACCTTCCTACGAAAAATGGGCAATTATTTTTTTATTTTAGTGACCCTTAATAATAATAAGAAGAAGAACTAGCATTTAGTATGCTCTCCATAGTACAACTATATCACAGTGTTTACAAACTTAATGATACTTAACATAACATTAATACAAACTTGATGAAACTTATCATAGAACAAGAATTAACTTATTAAGCATTAAGTTTGAAAGAAATGGAAGGGGTTTAACTATTCCTGGAAGAGATAGGTTTTCAAAAATTTCTTAAATTGGTATGTGGAATTAGCTGATTTTATGAAAGAGGGGATCTTGTTCCATTCTTTGGATGCAGTCACAGTAAATATACAAACGAAAGTTGTAAAGTAGTTTGACAAATGGTAGTACATGTAGACTGCTTCTGCTGAGGGAAAATCTTTTATAACTAAGAATGTCTTGGAATTGTTATTTATTTTTATTTATTTATTATATTTATTTAATTTCCACGAACATAACATGAGAACAATTTTCAAACAAAATATATAGATGGGAACAGTATGGGGTTAAATGTATGTGACATTTATCCTGTAAAATAGCACTTTGATTGGTTGAAGTTTTAAGAAGTCTATTTTATTATTCTTTGTCTCCCAGGCATTTTGGAGAGAGTCAGGTTATTCTGGTGAGATTGTGTGTAACGGTAGTTGTGCCACTGTGCCCGGATGCAACAAGGCACCTATTCAGTACGTCCTTGATGCCACCACATCAGAGGGTAGCCCAGCCCTAGTTGGCTTCATAGGCAATCCGGGTCTGTGGGGGCAAGTAGGGGTAAGAGATTCACCTTTATTTAGCTTCACTTTTGTTGACCTTTCACAAGTTTTCAAAAGATGTACATTTTCATTATTTTTTATTAGGTGTCAATTTGTTAAGAATGTATGAGAATATATTAGAAATGATTGTTGAATTAGAGATGCTGTCATTTATTTTTTGAGTAGGAGAGTACTATGAATGGGTGTCAGAAATTTAAGAATTAACCTTGAAAATTATTTTGCTTTTTAATATTATTGTTGCAAAATTTCATATCTTTCCCAAGGACATAGCCATATGCTTTCAAAAGAAGCTGTCATGTTGAGAGATAAGATAGATGTTCCCCCTTTTTTCAAACGGTAAATTATAAATGCATGTAAGTGTCTCTTATCTCTCCTTCACAGTATGAGACGAGGAAGGCAGCCATTTTGAACCACCTCACAGATTTCTTCGGAACTGTTGCAAAGAATCCTATAGACTTCATGGAAAAGGTAAGCAATTGGGCATTAATCCTAAACAAAATTGTTATGGTCTTATAGTGTCAACTACATGTATGATGGAAAGACAGTGATCATGTACGTCTATTTAATTTTGCAGGTTGCAAACTACAAATTTTACCATTTCAATACCTTGTGTCAACAACTGTTGTAAATGTACATGTATATCACATACTCACAAATGTGCATTGCATACATTATTCCATACCATGTGAAACTGTTACAGTTTACAGATCATTATACTTTGGACTCATAGGCCTTCATGACTGTATCATGATAAAATACATGTATGGGAATTTATAGTGTATTTTAAAAATTTGATCCTTGTTACTGTAACAATGTACCTTGCATAGCTGCATTTTGGTTATGTCTCATATCATTCTTAAAACAGTGATCTGATTTTTTTCATAAGTGTAATTTTCTTCTGCACTTGTAATGTTGAAGAAATAGGGTTTAGGGTTGGAATTGGGTTTTAACTTAGGTATAGGTTTAGGATTAGGGTTAGTGCTAGGTCCATAGATGAAGTAAGGATTTTGGCTGGTAAGGAAATTGATTTTAGGGCTTGCAGCTGGAACATGTGTCATACACATCTTAAAGGGAGTGGCAAGTCGTAATCCATGGGCCTGACCAGTTGGCCTGACTCGGGGAAATTCGGATACAATCAGGTCCAATCGTGCGCTACCGAAGGAATGTTATTGCCGGATTCCTCGGGCGATCGTTAACTCGAATCCCTCCATACGCAACCGACCAATGAGATTCAAATACTGGAATAAAGAACGCGCGATCTTGTTTACTCAAATTTGGGTCAATGTGAGAACTTTTATTAGCTGCGCACGATAAATTGAAGTCGTTTGAACTTTGATCCAGAGAAAGGAGCAGCCAACTGTAAAAGCGCCCATAGATTGCGACTTGTCGCTCCCTTTAAAATTGCTCATGGTTCACCTGCTAATGATATAACTTGCATTGTTTATCTTCTGTAGGATTGGGCACTAGAGCCATACAACGGAGGCTGCCCTGTTAGTCTCATGACACCTGGTGCTATGGCATGCTGGGATACCATTAGGACACCCCATGGAAGGTACATTTGTTCTTCATCGAGTACATTTTCAGCTCAATTCATTTCTGAAACACTTCTTTTCTTAAATTTCTGCTGCCATTTTAATCCTGGGAATGGCATGTTGTGAGTTCAAAAAGAGGGATTATCATTTTGTTATTTTTTATTTGTTAGAAATGGAAAGGAAAGTCAGATTCTCAACATCGGCACTGTCTCATAAACATGTTTATACAAAATTACTTTGAGTGTGTGTGTGTGTGTGTGTGTGGAATTGGGTTTTTACAGACGTGTATCAATCAGATATGATTATTTACGTTTGGGACCGACCTTTAACGTCACCATCCAAAAGACGTGACTCAGTCTCGAACCTGGGTCCGCTGAATCAGTTTATAACTTCCACAGGTAGCTGGATTACGGGCGCACGCTACAACGCCCAGTGACTGTTCTTTATATTTTTAAAATCTAATAATTAAATGTCTTCCTGTTTTATCTTGAAAATCAAAAATGATCTCCAATATTTTACTTGACCCTTGGTTGTCAAATTCAAAAGGGCACATTAAGAACTAGGGTTTTAAAATGAAGTGTGACATGTACATACCCATCCAGGTTGTGAGTTCATTGTTTGTAGATAGCTTTGTTTCTTGCCTAAAAACTTCCAATAACAGGATACACTGGGCAGGCACTGAGACAGCTACCCATTGGATGGGCTACCTGAATGGAGCTGTCCAATCAGGAATGAGAGCTGCTGACGAAGTGACCCTTGAACTTCAACCTCGACCTCAACGAGGCAGCCAGAGCTCCGATACCAGAGAAGAAGCGGGTGGAGACCTTCTGGAGTCCTTGGACAGGAGGAGGTTGCAGAAGGAGGAGTGCCAGGGATGTGAGGGGTCTTTGATCTGGACGATGGGTAAGCTGGCGTTTGTGGCAGCACTGGTCGGATTCGCCATGAGGAGGGCGTGGCTCGCAGGGGGTAAAATGAACCTTCCCTGGTTATGAAGTGTGTGGAATGTAATGTATTCTGTATATCTAGATTATTAAATATATGATTATTAAATTTCTTGCTCACTTGTGATTATCTGTTGGCAGATATCTATTTGCTATGCTGTTATGGAAATGGAGGGATTCATACATATATGCTTATCTTCTGATTTGGTTTTAATTTGATGATGTATAATGTATCCACCTGAAATGATCAAACAGAAAATCCCTGCACATAGTGTTCAGAAGTTAAGACTGATGACCTTCTTCAAGGTTTGGTAAGGAATTGCACTGAAACACTATCGATCAATCTTAGCTATATACATGTATATGGTGCATAATGTGAATTCAGTCTACATTGTCTTTCCTTACAGTTTATTCAAGTCATTCTGCAATCAATATTTTAAGAAATTCTGAGTAATTAACATGAAAGCATGAAATTCCATGATCAGCTTGTATTTAATAATAATAATAATAATAATAATAATAATAATAATGATACATAACATTTATTTGTAATTAACCCATAGACTACGGGAACTGGGTAGCTCCTGTATTAAGCCTATGAGAGTTAAATCATTCAGTAGTCAACGGGTCAATACTGTTGTTTCTAAGTGCACCCATATTCTGTCTTAAGAGTTAATTACCAGAACATGAAATAAATTTGAAACAAAATTAATTAAATTAATGGAACTAAGCTAATCTCACTAAACCCATACATGAATAATGAAAATTGTCAAACAATCATACACAGAGCATAATGGCGTACACCTCCCTTGACCGACTCGCACCTGAGTCCTCGCACTTGCGATACATCATTACATATTAAAAAGATGGGTTTTAAGTAAGGTCTTAAACTGATATAGGGAGTCGGTGCTCTGAATGTGCGCTGGTAATTTCTGTTCTGAAATGCTGTGATCACAATGGCAATGTAGATGTTTCTCTTACTCAAATGCTCCAAGGAAGCAAGTAAGTACGTAGGCAAGTATCAAGAGGATCTACAGCTTTAACTCTGACTCTTCCCTACTTGTTGTACCTAAAACGAAAACATTATGGGGGGATCGATCTTTTTCACATGCGGGATCTACTCTCTGGAACCAACTGCCACAGCCACTTAGAGATATATCCACTGTAAATTCATTTAAGACTTCCCTGAAAACACATCTTTTCCAAAAAGCATTTGATTAATGTATGCTGGTTTCCTAGCCATTTCTTCCCATGCTACCTTTGTATATTTTTATCATTATTATGTATTTGCAACATGTGCTGCAGTGTTTGGTCAATTTGCAATTATGTTTTCTATGTGATCTCTATCCTACCTGTGTAACTGTAATTTCTATTTTCCAGCGCCTTGAGCACTGTATTTTAGTGGATGTGGCGCTTTATAAATATTCAGTATTATTATTATTATTATTATTATTAAGTCCTTTCTGAGGGTTTGGTGATTGAGGATTAATGTTTTACCTAAGCGTACCAGGAAACTCATTGATTTTGAATCTTGGACCTACTGCTTTAACTCTCACTGAACCATAATACTTCAATTACATTTTACTGTTGTAACAGTCTCATCCCAATCGCAGAACGCATCCTGCATTGATCGTGTTCGTCAAGGGACACAAGCTGTCTCATGGATCCATCTGTAGCTTCTCATTCCTTAACTCCCATCGTGCCATACACTCATTTTTAATCTTCCAGCAACGTGCCACGCATATGTTTTCGCGCAGTCTTAGAAACTCATCAATCAACCTCTAATCTTCTTAATCCGTACTAATATTTCTAATACTTATGGTTGCGGCTTATTTATAATTTTGTCAAGTGTAACAGAGAATTTGCAGTACTTAAGTTTGACCAATGTGAGATAATACAATTATTTACAATTATGAATCAATTGTCAAGAAAACCATTCGGCACTTAGGCAGCACTATGCATGGCACATTAAGGGTTAGAGACTCTCACAATAAGGTCAGGGATATAGTCATACGACTGTTTCCTTGATCGCAGTGACAGTGCATCATTTTTTTTCCGCGTTTTTTATGATTTATTCACCATACAACCTGCAAACAAACACATCCAGTGCTGCTGCTGCTGTTATTGGTTGCAGATTAAATTCATTCCCAAGACCTCTGAAGGCATGACAAAAGTCCTTCTCTTTCAAGAGTAAGAGCTTTCAATTCACCCTTTCAGTTGAAGGTGCTGCTGTCATTCCTGTAGCATGTGCTTAGTGGATAATGCCGATTGTTACATGTAGGAGGTCTACAATTTAAAGCACAGTTGGTTCATTATTGCCATCGTGATGAAAAAGCATTGATCAGCAATCACCTTGTTCCTCAGATAAGACTTAAAGATCACATTGCAAGAAAATCACAAATATGGCAATTAATGTACATGTATCACTAGAAACTGGGAAGCTTACAGATGGCAATCGTATAAGTTTTATGTCAACTGCATATCTAATGATTATAAAAACAACATAAATAAAAGCTCTTCTAAGCATCTGGAATATCCGAGGATTCGCCAGAAATATAGCGATGTTTTGATGTCGTCACACTAGGGATCGGTCCTGCTTAAGCAGACGACGTCCTATAATGAATGAACGTAATTGCAATGCAATTATTTATCAAATTATAAAGAGTTTGGTATATTTAACATGACCTTATTTCACACCATTCTAAAAGGGAAAGTGAAACTGATTCTGATAACTAAAACCGTTTGATTGTAAATACACAGGAGAAGGGTCAATGATCAATGAAATAAACCCCATTTTCAAATTGAAAAGCCCTCCGAATAATATCACAGATTGTATTCGTTCCCTCTTGAAACGCCGAACATGCCCCGGTGCAAGCAGCTGAAAATACAATGGCGTCTTATTTTGTTTACAAGTGACTGATTCCTTTATTTTTTTAACGCTGCATTTTTCATCAAAATAATACCATACACGAAGTTAAGAGTGAGGCAACAGACTAACATTAAGACTGACGCTAGTCAAGTAAGAGAAATAAGTGAAGAGGAGATGACAAAACAGGCACTGAAATATGTGTAAGATGTTATGGGACATCGTCTGCTTAGACAGGACTGGTCCTTCGTGTGTCGTCACACATCTCAGCAGCGTTCAAGGAGCTCTTCAGTTGCTATATCGGGGGCTGTATTTTACCGTTTTATAATTGATAATAATCATTAATTCAAATGTTTCCAAGCGTTGAATTTGGATAACCTTGTATAATTTATGCCATCTATGCAATAATAAGTATTAAGCCAATATTTATTTTGATGGAATTTTCTTGCAATGTGATCTTTAAAGCTGTAAGTCCTCTGGCTGCTTACTTACATGTACAAGCATTTTATTTTGCTTTCTCAGTATTTCAGGGACAGAAAACTAAGGGCCTGTTTCAAGAAACGTAAGCCCAGTTAGACGTCTATCATCATTATAACACTAAACCACAGGGCTTGATGCATATAAACTTGTATGGGCACAACATTTCATATTGGGTGATATGCATTGCCTTGTCACTAATGCTGGATACTTAAGACTGGCTCACATTTGACTGATAGCGATAATGTTAACAGCCTCTGGCTGCTTACTTACATGTACAAGCATTTTATTTTGCTTTCTCTGTATTTCAGGGACAGAAAACTAAGGGTCTGTTTCAAGAAACGTAGGCCCAGTTAGACATCTATCATCATTATAACACTAAAGCACAGGGCTTGATGCATATAAACTTGTATGGGCACAACATGTCATATTGGGTGATATGCATTGCCTTGTCACTAATGCTGGATACTTAAGACTGGCTCACATTTGACTGATAGCGATAATGTTAACAAGATTTTTCATTAAAGGTACACCCTAGAGCTGCCCTACTATTAACATACACGAGCATACTCACACGTACACACAACATAGCAGGGTGTACCTTTAATTGAAAATCTTGTTATCGTTACTTTTATCGGTCAAATGTGACCCACGCTTCATCTTGAAATAAAGCTTTGAATCTATTTATTATATTTTCTCCTTTCGACATATTAGGGCAGTAAAATGTGTTTATTATTGATTCGGAACTTGAAAATGCCATTGGTCATCTCTCCTGTCACCTTCGACATTCTTTTTTTTTTCTGCCCAATGTCATGAATAATCCATAACTCTGGGTTAAATGATATGATCCGCATTGTATTGTGTTCTGAATTAATTACTTAAACTCACTGATTGTGTGGCCACGATTTGTCAAAAAGTGAAAATTCAATTCCTTGGTTATATGCAGGACACATCAGTCTTTCTTTTATGTATTGATGTACATGTACTTAATGCTGTAGTTATTGTTTGTTTGATTGTTACATGAGCATCAGATGGATGATTTCAAAGTTTGTGGGGGTTGTTAAGGCTCGGTTAAATATGCAGCGATAACCAGTAAACCACTTTTTTAAGAAATGTGGGGTTTTTCATTGTACTGCACTTGACATTGTGTATCTTATAACACACAGTTAGGGGAGTATGCGTAGGACCTTTAGTGCATTATGCGTCCTACGTGCCATTCATTCAGTACACAAAAACTGCTGCGTTTTTTTTTGGGGGGGGGGGTGGCGGCTTACCACAGGATATGGGAACGAGCCTTTAAGATCCACAAACAACAATAAATTTTTAGTTTTCAAGACTTCCAAAGCGAAGAACCTACATGTACATTTACTAAATCAAGGAGGTTCAAACAGATGGAGTCATAACAGACAGCCTCCTTTTGAAGCAAGCTGTGATGCGCCACAACAAACATGACAAATATGTGCTCTCCGAAAAAATTCTTCCGAACGAGGAAACAAATCAAATTCTGTTTTATTGCATAACCATGCTTAAGTACAATGGAGGATTTTTAAAAATTAAATACATGTACTTGCTTTCAACTCTCAAGGACTTGTTCACAAGCCACATGCACATGCACATCACCATACAGTGCAGTTCTTCTTGTTTTGTGGGCACTGTGAGGAGAATGTTGGAAAGTCTTATCACTGTGGGTTGTCAGTGAAAATGGAAATATATGCAGGCAAACTTTGTATGTGCTTTTCATATGTAGGCAAGTAAATGTACTTTGATGTGTTTAATATGCTGACTGTACACGTAAGTCGTGTTTGTAGCACTTCACATGTATGCAATAGGCGAAAAGTGTTCTACCGGTACATTAATAAAAGCAAAAAAAGATTCAAAGATAGAGTGTTCACGCAGTCTGGACTGAGGCAGGAATTGTCAATTAATAAAATGATGCATAGTACTCAATAATGAAAAGTCTGACTGACATCGTTCATCCATCATTTACGCAATCAACTGTTTTGCTTTCATTGTAGAATGTAATTAAGTAAAAAGAAACTTCTAGGAATACTTGTAATTTAGTAATAATGAAATAGAAGACACCTGTGGAATGCATTATTACTCTTGATGTCTATTGCCTGAAGTTATGCCACCATGAGATAAATGTAGTTCAATGTTGTCATTGAAATTAATTGTTGACTTGCAAATAAGATTGCCAAACCTGTATATAGACATATTATCATTTCCATGTAGATAGAGTAATTGAATTATAGTCTGTATATATGTGCATTTGTACTTTTATATTGAAATTTGCCTTTCTGCAGTACATGCATATGAGCGAATACATCTACATGTATGTATCATGATTTACCTGTGACTTCATTGCAATAGGCTATTTACCAATGAATCAGGGTTTTTATGCCTCCGCCCACCGAAGGTGGGTGCCGGAGGCATTATGTTTTCGGGTTGTCCGTCCGTCCTTCCGTCCGTCCGTCCCACTTCTCGTTACCGCGATATATGAAGAATCATTTGAGGTAGGAACCTCAAACTTGGTACTAGTATGTATCCCCATACGAAGATGAACTGATTAGATTTTGGGGTAAGTAGGTCAAAGGTCAGAGGTCACAGAGGTCAATTTACATGAAATTACATAAAAATTCTTGGTTTTTAGCACTGTTACCACAATATCTCAAGAACTGTTTGAGGTAAGAACTTCAAACTTGGTACTAATATGTTTCCCTATACGAAGATGAACTGATTAGATTTTGGGGTAAGTAGGTCAAAGGTCAGAGGTCACAGAGGTCAATTTACATGAAATTACATAAAAATTCTTGGTTTTTAGCACCGTTACGATATCTCAAGAACTATTTGAGGTAAGAACTTCAAACTTGGTACTAGTATGTTTCCCTATACAAAGATGAACTGATTAGATTTTGGGGTAAGGAGGTCAAAGGTCAGAGGTCACAGAGGTCAATTTACATGAAATTACATAAAAATTCTTGGTTTTTAGCACCGTTACCACAATATCTCAAGAACTGTTTGAGGTAAGAACTTCAAACTTGGTACTAGTATGTTTCCCTATACGAAGATGAACTGATTAGATTTTGGGGTAAGTAGGTCAAAGTTCAGAGGTCACAGAGGTCAATTTACATGAAATTACATAAAAATTCTTGGTTTTTAGCACCGTTACCACGATATCTCAAGAACTATTTGAGGTAAGAACTTCAAACTTGGTACTAGTATGTATCCCCATATAAAGAGGAACTGATTAGATTTTGGGGTAGGTAGGTCAAAGTTCAGAGGTCACAGAGGTCAATTTACATGAAATTACATGGAATTACTGGTTTTTAGCACCGTTATTGCGATATCTCAAGAACTATCTGAGGTGAGAACTTCAAACTTGGTACCAGTATGTATCCCCATAGAAAGATGAACTGATTAGATTTTGGGGTAAGGAGGTCAAATGTCAGAGGTCACAGAGGTCAATTTACATGAAATTACATGGAATTAGTGGTTTTTAGCACCGTTACCGTGATATCTCAAGAACTATCTGAGGTAAGAACTTCAAACTTGGTACCAGTATGCATACCCATAGAAAGATGAACTGATTAGATTTTGGGGTAAGTAGGTCAAAGGTCAGAGGTCACAGAGGTCAATTTACATAAAATTACATGAAATTACTGGTTTTTAGCCTCGTTATCAAATATTTCTAGAAGAGTTTGAGCCATCAACTGAATTTAGGCGGAGGCATATAGGAGACGCAGTCGCATTCATCTTGTTTTTTTCTTAAGGGGAATGAAAGGCAACCAACATTAGCCTATAATCATGTAGATATTGTCAGCCTATTACAAATATCTTGAAATTACTCCTATTTGATTGTATAAGAAGGCAAACAATGTCTCAAAAAGTTGCAGTTTCCTTGCTAGACATTACACCATGGGGGCTGCCATTTTCTTTACAAAGTAATGCCAGAGCAGTTCTATTTGTGAGATACCCACTGACCTGTATACTACATACGATGACACTCATGATCACCTGTGGAATGCATGGCACTGGATTTTTCTCACAATAAAAATTTTTGTTGTCAAGTAAATTCAAATGAAGATACTTTTATTCTGTCATGTAACCTAATTGTGTCAAAATATTTGGTTCAGCTGTTGCATAGGTGGGGCAGTTTGTTAGGCAGGATTTGGCATGCACATGTTGTTGCTTGGTCAGACAAAGGTTTGTCAAATTCTTCAAAGAAGTGACACAGACCTACATACAACTACTCTTTAATAGTTATCACCTGTGTGAGACGCATGGGGAACCAAGATGGCTGCCATTCTGCATTGGTGGCTTTAGTTGTAACATAGCTACATGTATTCATTATGCAACATCATATCCATTGTGTTCAGGTAAATGGACATGTACTCATGACATCACAGTTTTTCAAAATGGCAGCCCCCATAGGATAATATCTAGCAAGGAATCTGCAAACTATAGAGAGGTTGTTCTCCTTACTGAGTAATCAAATGGGGGTATTTTCAAGATATTTTGAACAGGCTGACAATTCTCCACTTGATTATCAGCTAATATTTGTTGAGTTTCATTCCCCTTCAATGTTTTAAAATATATTTATTACTTGGCCTGCTTGAATACTGGAAAACCAGAAACAATCGCGTCATAGAACTTTCGCAAATCATGAATGACAGCCAATTTTGCAGCAGGAAACTTTCGCAAATTGCAATAATGTTATGTTGTTTCAACTGTGATTTGCTTATTTCGTGGCATGAAACTTTCACGAATCTCGACCACTCGCGAAATTCACGAAAGTTTCATGCACACGAAAATTTCAGGTTTTACAGTACTTGGGATTGGTAACCGCATTGATCACAAAGCATCTCTCCTATAGTATTTGGATTGTGCTTTGGCTTGTAAGTTGCAATAGACCTGTTTACTAAGTTATTCAAATTTTATGCATACTTTTGAAACAAAGGTTGTTCTTGACAACCTGAAAGCTTGCCAGAGGCTTGTCAGACATAGCAACAAGTAATGTATGCAAACTGGATTCCAAGTATTGTAGTTCATTCATTAATAACAGGTTAATGGAATACCTCGTTACTAGGTCCCCAGGAAAGAAACATCCATAAATTTGAATCACTTAGTAAACAGGTCTATTGACTGGGAAATTGAGTTTGATTGAGGTCAGTCAAGCCTGGGCCCTGATGTCCAGCATATATTATACATGTGCAATACAACTCATGCCAGCATGATTTTATGTCAGTTATAACTGAAAGAGCATTCATTGTGAACTTTGACATGCAAGACTATCCTGTAATAATCTCAATGACTAGATGCTGTATAAATTATGATACAGATTGTGATGTTCTTGTTTAAGATGTTCATGTGTATAGATACAGTGATTATTTTGAAAAAAATAATCCTCTTTGTCTTAAAGGCCAAGTCCACCTCAATATCAAGTTGATTTGAATAAACAGTAAAATTAAACAAGCATAACAGTAAAAATTTCACTGAAATTGGATGTAAAATAAGAAAGTTATGGCATTTTGAAGTTTTGCATTATTTCACGAAACAGTGATATGCATAGCATGGGGGGTATGCAAATGAGTGAACCGATGATGTCACACACTCACTTTCCTTATGTATTTTATTATATGAAATTTCAAATATTTCAATTTTTATAGATGTGATAATAAAGAATCCCTTCCTTGTATGAAAATAAGTTACAATAATGATGATTTTACATGTTCCATATGGAGTCAAACCATGTTTTACATTATTGAAGCAAAAAAATGAAATATATGATATTTCACTGCAAATGATTAGTCATGAAATATGTGATTCTCATTTTAAAAAGCGAGGAATTGTATTTTACGAGGTCATAAACCAGTATGTATTTGTATTTTTTTTCTGTAACTCTGTAAACATTGCTTGTAACAACAGATTATGTTGTTTTTTAAATTTTAGTGTATGTATTCTACTCTGTTTTATTCTTCTTATAAATAAGCATCATATGAGCAAAAGTACTTAAACTCATCTGCTTGGTAAATTCTAACAATACATAACATGGGTAGTTCTGGGGAGCGTTTCATCAAGCGTTTTGTCAGTGACTTTTACTGACAAATTTGCTCTCAGCCAATCAGATGCAAGGATTTCAATAGCTTATAACAGTTGTCGGTAAAAATCACTGACAAAACGCTTGATGAAACGCTCCCCTGTTTTGTGAATTGTCAGTTACCAGAGAATAACACGGCTGAACCAATTTCTGATGGAAATATGTCTCGTTTATAGAAGGAAATGGTCAGTCGATGATCGTTGATGTCGACATTTTTCTTCAATTTAATCTAACAACAAAATTATCGTAACGACATAATTTATTATTTTGATAATCCATGTTATCTGTAGACATGATCACAAGACATGGTTACAAGACACAGGTCAAAGATCATTTGGAGTAGTGGTACATGTAATCATCCTCAAATATTATGATATATTTATGTCAGCAGATTATATTCCAGTTTTCTGGTATTATAATTTTTAATGCAGTGGCAAATGAGCTCATGTATGTAAGAATGATGGTTATGTAAAATAAATGAAACCATGAATGTAAAATTTAATCTGTTTTATTACGTGTCTGTCCAGAGGCTTTCAAATTCCTTTATTGAATTCAGTCCTTAAAAAGTCCATGTATAGGCAGTGATTTCTTGAAAATTCTGTGAAATGGGCAATTAGAATTCCAGAGGCGTTTCTCATTTCTCAATTTGAAAATGTCCGATTTGAATCTAGTTGAAATTTTTCCTAGGACTCGACAACTTCATAATCATTATTGGTTTTTCCATATTGTTACTGAGTATTAATGGTCTTTCAAAGATTGAAATGAAAGCTTACTCTCCTGCCAAATTCAGAGAGGACACAGGAAATTCCCATTTATTTTCTGTGGGTCATTGCATAACTACACCACGTCCACTGCTAGAATAGAAAAATAATTTCCTTTCTTCCTTTTTGCAATTGCCTGTGCCATACATGTAGTCCTAATTAAAACCCATGAGATTTCAAGTTATTTACAACACAATTTGTTTCATCAACAACCATTAACAATATAAAACACTTTATTTAGCACAAACAATTTAAAAGGTCAACATTTACATGAACAATTAAATACCAATAACTTTGCATTAGAATTCAACATTAACAATCGTACCAATAGTTTACAACAAAAAAATGCAAAATGCATTTAACATTATAAATTTACCATGATAAAAATGTCTGCCCAATTCAAATGATTACAACAAACTTATAGGGAAAGACCACCCTGTTATTAACTTGGTTTTAAAAGAAGCAAAAAAATTAAAGAAACAGATCAATGAAAGTTTAAGCAAAATCTGATAAGAAATAAGTTATGAATTTTTGAAGTTGTAATCAATCAAACACACATTGGCAACTCCGTGGCATATCTTGCAAGCTCCTCTCCATATACAAAAATTCATAAACTTTCATTTTCTTTGTTTTTGATGAGGGAATAGATTTGTACCATTCAGGTTTTGTATAAAAGCATACATAAATGATTATATCTAGGGAGGATGTATGATAAAATGTTATTTAGTGAGAAAATGGAAGTTTATGATTTATTATGATATGTCAAAGAGTTGCCAATTTGTTTTTGATTGATTACAACTTCAAACATTCATAAGTTACTTATTTCTTATTGGATTTTGCTCAAACTTTCACTGATCTGTTTCTTTAAGTTTTCTGGCTTCTCAAAAAACTAAGTTGATACATGTATCAGGGTGGACTTTCCCTTTAACTGTCCTGTACTTGAAAAGAAAACAGAATGTTAATTGTTGTACATTACATTTGTGACCATTGCATTCAATAAAAATGTAATACTTTCGAGCACTCTTCATATTTGGTATTTTCAATTCAGTTAGAGTCATCTCTACACTGCATATTCATATTGCAGAGAATCACTATGATCCATTTCAAAATTACATTGCAGAATGTCTTCTTTCTTTCCAACGGTAAGTCTCACCTGCGTCCACTATAAACCCTATACTACATAATAAAATGCCCTTTTTTTTATCCTTTACAGTACACCAAATATTTTGCGGAAAATATGCACATGGTCATTTACTGTAATATTTTTGGTGCATACATACAATTTACATTAACAATTTCACCAAAATCAGTCTTCAACAAACCACAGAGAAACAAAACGTTATGTATCTACATGTACGAGTTCAAATGAA
The DNA here is from genome assembly GCA_025617745.1 of Heliocidaris erythrogramma. Taxonomy (NCBI): domain Eukaryota; kingdom Metazoa; phylum Echinodermata; class Echinoidea; order Camarodonta; family Echinometridae; genus Heliocidaris; species Heliocidaris erythrogramma. The sequence goes on from CM046857.1 coordinate 6,846,672, forward strand.
AACAGAAGAAATTTAAAAGTGTCAGTTATTAACATAAACTTAATTGAGCTAAATCAACCACAAATATACAGTCATGTAAATACATTTGATAATTAAAAAAAAAACAAATAGAAAATTGTTGTAAAATCCCCCAAAAGAATAACTTCTGTGTATATGCCATAAGCTTGGGCATCTTTCTATTATCACTGACAAGAATTGAAAATATAGTTTTTTTCTTTGAGAGGAATAGATTGCTCAAAAAGAGAACAGCCTGATTTGATTGCAATTTATTAATATTTCAGCAAAATATTCAGAATTTGAGATATACCTGTATGCAACTTGTATAGAAATTTTATATACATTTATACATATGCGCAACATTAAGTAAAAACAAATAATGAATATTCGTAACAAGAACAATATCTTAATTTTATACACATGAATTGCAAAATATATACATAATATTCTTTAATTTAACATGTACATGGATGGAATAAGATACAAAATGAGATTTATAAGGTCTTCATGTTGTGTGCTCCAGAGTTGTTAATGATCTGTTTTTACACAATAAATATGTTTTTCATATATTCTATATAATGCTTGTGTCTATGTTCAAATGATGGTAATAACATGTATCTGGGCGATTCCATGCAATGTGTCCCGTACAACATATGACATTTATACATATATATTTCATCTAAGAATGAAAAATCTCATATGATCATGACTAGTAGTGATAGCAGAAAGCACCATTATTTAACAGTCATATTGACAGTTTCCTCATTTTTTGATGAAATATGTGGAAAAAAGCCGTAAGTCGTACGGGACACGGGACACATGGCCCGGAATCACCCATTTACAGAAAAGTAAGTGAACCAGATTAATCTTTTCTATATTATAAACTTTCAGACAACATTTATCTGCTTCTACGGGTGTTTTGTGAGCACACTAACAGATGGAAACATATTGTCACAGCAGAATGGCTTACACACCAGGTCTTATCTCCCTCAAACTATTTCCTGTCCCCAACAAACTTCTGTTATAATAAAATGATTGTGTTCATTTGTTTAGATCAGAATTTCTATTCTCTCTATTGCATGTACTGAAGCTGTGGCCCAGGCACCAGTGAATGACAGGGCCCTGTTTCATAAAACTTGTGTTATCAATAACTGTTATAAGCTACTGAAATCCTTGCATCTGATTGGCTGAGAGCAAATGTGTCATAGAAATGTGGCAGTTGGTACCGATCACAAGTTTTATGAAACAGGGCCTAGGGTTCAGCAGAGGAAGTTCATGTACAGCAAACAGGAAACACAATGGATGTCACAATGTTCAGAGATTTCCAGCCAACTTTTTCCTTGTTGAAGGAATCGATAAATGAAAAGATAGGGGGAAACTTGTTCTTACCTGAAGATTAATTTGTTTTGAGCCTGATAGAAGGGTGCAAATGGATGCACATTTAGAGAAAAGTGCTTTCCAAACTTTTTTTACTGTTCTTTGACTACATGTACATCTACACAACACATTTCAAGCCATATATCATCAAAATTGTTAATACAGTAATAGATTTTTACTTAAAGTAGAACACTCAAGAAAATCACAAATATGGCAATTAATGTATCACTAGAAATTGGGAAGCTTACAGATGGCAATCGTATAAGTTTTATGTCAACTGCGTATATGATGATTATAAAAACAACATAAATAAAAGCTCTTCTCAGCATGTGGAATATCCGAGGATTCGCCAGAAATATAGCGATGTTTTGATGTCGTCATACGATCGATCCTGCTTAAGCAGACGACGTCCTATAATGAATGAACGTAATTGCAATGCAATTATTTATCAAATTATAAAGAGTTTGGTACATTTAAACATGACCTTATTTCACACCATTCGAAAAGGGAAAGTGAACTGATTCTGATAACTAAAACCGTTTGATTGTAAATACACAGGAGAAGGGTCAATGATCAATGAAATAAACCCCATTTTCAAATTGAAAAGCCCTGCGAATAATAGCTGGATGGTATTCGTTCCCTCTTGAAACGCCGAACATGCCGCGGTGCAAGCAGCTGAAAATACAATGGCGTCTTATTTTGTTTACAAGTGACTGATTCCTTTATTTTTTTAACGCTGCATTTTTCATCAAAATAATACCATACACGAAGTTAAGAGTGAGGCAACAGACTAACATTAAGACTGACGCTAGTCAAGTAAGAGAAATAAGTGAAGAGGAGATGACAAAACAGGCACTCAAAAATGTGTATAATGTTATGGGACATCGTCTGCTTAGACAGGACTCGCCCCTCTTGTGTCGTCACACATCTCAGCAGCGTTCAAGGAGCTTTTCAGCTGCTATATCGGGGGCTGTATTTTACCGTTTTATAATTGATAATAATCATTAATTCAAATGTTTCCAAGCTTTAAATTTGGATAACCTTGTTTAATTTATGCCATCTATGCAATAATAAGTATTAAGCCAATATTTAAAATCATCAGTGTTCTACTTTAAGCATCAAAACTAAAAAGTATAGAAATTTGAAAGAAGTTGTTTGCACCCTTCTGGCAGGCACAAAATGAATTAGCTGTATAGAATCTACCACGATGGGGCACTATGTCTAAAAGCCTGTCATATCCACTTTTGTTCGATGGGCATGGGTATATTGAAATCTACATGAATATTTACATAAACTTAGATACAAAATTGGCATATCAGTACATGTATGTACACATGGGAATGCAACATTTGTTTACCTTACATCCGATTTCACATATTCCAAACTTCAAGATTACACTAACCATTTGCAAACAAGTGGAGGTTTACTAGGCTTCAAATCTTTGCAATGAATGAATGCAAAATAAAATATTCTAATTTTGATCTACTTAAAACTAGGAATCTTTGAGTGAAGATAAATCATAGAACTGCAAATTTCAAAATAAACCAAATTAAATCAAACTGCAAAAAGGAATCTTGTTTGCCATGGATAATTATCTTTCTTTTTAATAATTGTAAATAAAGCTAGTCCGATTATTGCAGGGGGCCTAACAAACACATTTACATAAAAAAAGTGAACAGCTGTGATAGAGCACCAGTAGCTTTGCAAGACTGTCACCTGCGTTCTTAAGTCCTGTGGGCGTGTCCATCAAGATTGTGGGAGGCATTCCAACTTGACTTGATGATCTGCATCTGCAATCAAGTGAACTTAATAGGCACCAGGGGATGCCTTCGGTGGTTAATCCTTCAATGATAAAAGACAAGGACGATATCAACACTTCAAGGTTCCAACGTTCATCAACCATGGTAGTAGGATTACACCAATAATACCCACCAAAGAGCTTGAACACTGCAGGCGATGTAGAAACTAATCTCTCTTCCTGTGTCCTTTGAGTAGATTGACAAACACCTCTAGAACCATAGCGTACCACGAGGCCACCACTCCATAGTATACCAGGCCGGGAAGCAGTGCCAGAAATATAGCTGGAGATAAAATTGACAGATACAGGACGTCAAATGATTTATGAAAACTTAAAGAAGGTTCAAATCTCAAAGAAAGAGATTTCACAAATATTTAGATCACTTAAAGACAGAAAAAGCAAGATTATGAATTTCATGCAGTAATGTACATGTACATTTACCTATTACATGTGGATTTGAAAATATTGTACTATTCCTTTAAAGAGAAGGTCGAGTTCTAGGAAAGGTACAAAAAAAATAATTTGTGAGCTCATTCTCTTCATGTTGTTATGATTATCATAGGAAAAATGTTCCCTGAATACGATTGCCCTTTAAATGCCCTGACATTCAAAATATGACAAGAAACATGTGAAATATTTGGGTCGAACATGCGTGTGTAGTCCCATATACACATTTCTGTGTGCTGTGCATGTGAATCTCAGCACTCAGCAGGATTGAGTCAATTTCTTCTCATTTTGTTGATTCTAAAACCTTACATCATAAACCAATTCTGATGTACTATATTAGCAACCTTTCGTAAACGATTGGAGACAGTTTCTTTCACAATGGTATCGCATGACCTGGGCCCTCTTGCATAAAAAGTTGCGAATAAAAACGTAACTCAAAAATTAAAGTCCAAAATAGGCGGTCCTGATTGGTTGAAAATCAAGTTGCGTTTAATTTTTTTAGTTGCGTTTAATCGCAACTTTTTATGCAAGAGGGCCCAGAACTCAACTTTCTCTTTAATACAGGTCTTCTTTTCATTTTTATGTACATTAGTTAATGATAGTTAATGATAACAGCAAAATCTCTCTTTGTGTGAAATACTAGAATACATGCAACAAAAGTGTACAAATGCACAATTACAATGAAAATGAACCGGGTAGTGGGAATGTAAAAGTTTTTGTATCTCACATAATCATTCGATCAGTCTGAGTTCAAATGCCACAGAACATGGAAAAAAAAATCAAAATGATAATTAAAACTAAGTTTGAATACCATATCCTTCTTTCCTTCAAATCTGTATATGTGTTAAATCAGTCCAAACAGATGCACATTTCTATTCTCTCTTTGGCAAACTGTAAAAGTGGAAATTTTGACGCGATAAATTTGTTGTGTTTGGCCGAGTAAGGTGAATTTCACGTATATTTTTAATTTTGCCGACCCGCTAGGCTCACGTGCCAAAGAAATTTCGTGTGTTTTTATTTTCACGCAAATTTCATGCTGTGCGAAATAGAAATATTCCACGTTTACAGTATATGGAAGTTATAAAGAGATTGTTCACTGTGAAACGTTTCAACTTACTGGATAAATATGCCAGAAATAAGCCTGGGATGGCATTGCCAACAAATGCAATAGTTAGAAGTGTCACAGAGCCTCCAAGGCAGTACTGTTTGATAAATGACAAATTAAAAGACAAATTAAAATAGAAAAGGGTAAATACTAGTTAAAGTAGAGATTATTCAGTCATTCAAAAAATATTTCAAATATGATCAACTAAAGTTTTCTTGAAGGAACTCTTTCCCTCATTATCCCCCTAATAATAAGATAAAAACATTACAAACTACTGTAACAGTCATAGTTTCTGTTTATCTAGAGAACTTGTGCATCAGACTTGCTAGTAATCTTGGCCAATCCTGTATTTTAAAACTCTTCATTATTAGGCCTAGTAGTCAACCAACTACATACATGACTGTGCTATTTAGTTTGTAGTTAATTGACGAATAAGGCTTTAAAAGCATGGGTCCAGGAATGGTAAGATGAGAAACTGCATTGCAAATGCAGACCTACCAAGTCTCACGCCCACCCAACCATGACTCATTTTCTCACGCAGTCCGGCGCGGCAAGGAAAAAAAAAATAGACAAGACCATCGATCGCGGTTTGTTTTGAATACAAGCATGCACATATAATAATGTGTACACATGTGGTTTATCAGATTGAATGGTTTTATTCAAACCTATACAGTAACACAATTTTATGATCATGAAACTGAGGATGCTTCTTTGCTCTTTTCTTTGATTCATAGACTGAATAAATAGTTTGTAGTTAATTGACGAATAAGGCTTTAAAAGCATGGGTCCAGGAATGGTAAGATGAGAAACTGCATTGCAAATGCAGACCTACCAAGTCTCACGCCCACCCAACCATGACTCATTTTCTCACGCAGTCCGGCGCAGCAAGGAAAAAAAAAATAGACAAGACCATCGATCGCGGTTTGTTTTGAATACAAGCATGCACATATAATAATGTGTACACATGTGGTTATCAGATTGAATGGTTTTAGTCAAACCTATACAGTAACACAATTTTATGATCATGAAACTGAGGATGCTTGTTTGCTCTTTTCTTTGATTCATAGACTGAATAAAAACCGTTGTATCTCGTGCAATCTCACACAGACCTTTCCAGCCTGGACCTTTTCTTTTCAATAAGGCAATAAATGCAAAATTCTCTTATTGTTATAATCAAGTTAAAGGAGAATTAAGCCCTGATTACAAATTTACTTATACTGGAAGGTGTTACATATTCCTACTTATTGGCCTAAATCATTTTCTAATAAGATATCAGAAAAGGGTATAAATAAAGATATTCCAACACCCGGTATCGTCTCCTACTCATTTACATGGGGGCTGCCATTTTCTTGCTGATTTGGAGTTGTACATGAACCATTGAGAAATGTTCCAGTCAGGAAGATATTTTGAATCCAAATCCTAAATTGATTTTCTTCATTACCTAAAATCCCATATGTGACGGAAAATATAAAGTGGGTGTTTACATGTATTATAAAAATTAAATCTTTATAATGATACTTTTAAATTGTCTGGTTTTGCTTAACAAAAATCTATTTTCTTGGGTTTGCCAAACAGAGCAGAACATAATATATGCAGCATGCATTCTGACTTTTCAAGTCCATTATCCGAAAGCAGGTGAATGCATAGTTTGCCGCTATAGATGCTCAGGGAAGAAGCATCCATAAAATTTGAATTAATTTGCTCCGTCCCATACGTCCAGTATCGAGAAAATAGATTTCTATAAAGCGAATATCGATTTTCAACAGAAATATATAAAGAAATCTTCAGTTTAAAAATAAATTGACATATCTATTCTATATTTTTAATCTCAAATGGGTTTTTAATTTTGAAAAAGGCAATTGAGCATTTGGATTAAGAAAATCTTCTTGTACACATAAACAAAATGGCAGCCCCCAGGTGCTGCTAGCAGACGATACATATTGCTAGCAGATGGTAAATTTTGCTCAGAAAAATTTGATTCGTATATTTTGACGCGAAGCCATATAGTCTAACAAGTAGGAATAAATAACACCTTTGAACACTATCGTCTTTATTTTTGAGCCTAATTCTCCTTTAAGTAATAAAGTTGCATTATAGGTATGCACCAAATCACACAATTTCATATCCTAAAATAAAAAATCTCCCTACCAAGGGAGGGGGGACTGCCCCACTCCCACAACCTCCCCCACTCGGTCGCTTCGCTCCCTCACAGGGTCTCACTCCTAGCCGGTTCAGAAACTTGGCATCTCTGCAAATGACTTTTTCTTTCAGACTGTAACCCAGTACAGAACTAATGTTTTTTTGTTTTATCTTCCTATTTTTGACAATGCATCAAATAAAATACATGATGATTGTAAGGCAGAAATTTATAAATGCTGATTCTACTTACATATTTAGGCTTCTTTTCTCGCAGGTTAAGAATCCACCTCGCAGTTGAAACAATGGTCTTCTGTATGGTGAGCAATCTATTACAGCACTTTTCATATCTTTCCTGTTTATAGTCTGACCTGAAAGGGATCAGAAAAAAAGATATATCTAGGTTTCAGAGTGATACATCCATCTCTCCCTTGATAAAGCACAATAGAGTTAACTTATTGAGACCTATACGGCATCTGAAAAGCACCCTAAACAAGGATTTCAGTAGAGAGGTTTCTGGTACCCTAATCAGGGAAACCCGCCAAAAATGTCTGAATTTTAGACCCTTAACAGGCATTTTTTTAGATTATGCATATTGTACACCCTATTCGAGGATTGTACTTCTTGGGCCTTTTTTGGCCAAAAAGAAAGAGATAAAGACAAATATTTACTTTGGAACACATAACAGAATTATGTTTTCATTGAAAGAATAGGAAAGAACGTCTTTGGATTCATGAAAAAATATCCACAGGAAGATTTTCAGATGCCCTGCTCCTGACTGCTACTGTCAAATTTGCTACCCTTTTCGAGGATCTTTTCTCACCATTTCTAGTGAATTTGATACCCTTTTTTTTTTCAGAATTTTCCGGTTTTTGATACCCTAAACGAGATCCCCAGGTTACCTGTCTGGTGGTGAAAAAAACAACCCTTTTTACTCGTTTTCATGGATGCGGATGCCATACAGGCCTCAATGAGACATACCCCTGTGCTACATATTCTCACTGACATTGCTCCATCCTGCTTGTAGTTAGTTAAGGTTAGAATATTAATTCACTGGTTTGTTTGGCAGTTCTGCTTGTCAAACCATAACAAATTTATATATTGCAAACTTTCATAAGCTGGCGAACGTATTATATTCTGTAAAACCACAAATAAAGCCCAATATTTATTCACAATACAAATTCAATTATCTATTTTCATTTCCCCCCTCCTCGTTACCATCGAATGCTAGTTTTTCTTTCTTCAAAGTGCCTTCACTGTTACAACCCTCTTTCTCTGAAGGAATATGGTTTAACATTGTGTTAAAATTTTTTCTCAGATGTGTTTCATATTGGGTTATCTCAGAAGTAGTCTGTAATGGGCTACTCCAGCCATTCACAAAGTAACTTACCATGCTTGCTTGTTGAAGTATTCCTTGAAGACACTGGGCACCAAGAAGTCTAGAAGGCACACCATCATGATGATGAGAGATACTGTGGTAAGGATAGATGGCTGGATCAACCACATCATGCTGCAATAACATGGAGGGGGAAATAAAGTTCTTCAGTATCATCTGAATAGTGATCTACATGTAGTACAAGACTGTATACACTTGATAAATTCACATATTGACTCAGTATTCCTATGCATATTATTATTTTGACAAGGCTACACATAACTTGATAAACCATAATACTCTAGGTATGGTGTCAGCAAAGATACAATGACAATATAATAATAATTCAATAGTTATAGAACGTCAGGCTCTATAGAAAACTTATTTGTAACATACAGTATCAGATACATGTAATATAGTTTATTCCAATGGAGGACGTGCAAAACTTAAAAGAAACAATAAAACCGGGAAGACTCTGCTCAAACATTTTACTCTTGCAGAGCTACCAAGTCTCATGCATTGTGCGTGAGACTCACGAATTTAGGGTCCGTCTCATGATCTCACGCATGGCACCCATTTTTCTCACGCTTCGGGACCACTGATCTCTGAGATCAGTGACCGGGACCCGACAGGGGAAAAAAAAAAAAGTAGCATTATTTGCTGCACTACGCACTGGCCGACCGCCTTCGCATGCGCTGTCTAGCCTGGCACGCACGACGAATCGAGAGCGCACAGTGTGCAGCACATAATTATCAGCTACTACGTACACGGTACGTACATGATATACTAGTACGATGAATCGCGCGCGTGCATCGCATGGTTCTTGTACGTAGGTTTACGTATGGCTCCCTCGCGCGCCAAGACGCCGAGTCATGAAAATCTCATGAATAAAAATTTTTTCAACTTGGCATCTCTGCTCTTGAAAATTATATTTGTTTATAAACCATGAGCTAGAGGCATGTAGGAGGTTAAAGAAGCTGGGAACTTACATATAGAAGACAGTGATAGCAGCACACATGATGTAAGGGTAAGAATCTTCCTCCCAGCGTAGCCAAGCATCTGCTCTGACTATGATATGCTTCCAGTCAGCCAGTGAATCCAGCATATTATTCAGATCATTCATCTCCTGTACAGAAAATAATTCACATTACATAAAATCATATATATAAATCATTATCAAGATCAATGACAGAACTTGAAGACCTGGAGGTGATTTTTACATTATTTCTTAACACGATGAACATGACGAACAAAGAAGCGGACAAAATATACAGCTCCTCATTGTACCTTCCACAATTGCTCTGGTAGATAAAAGAGCATCCCTTGATTGCTATTATGTAAAAGTACTTAGAACAGGTGTCACATGCATATTCACCTGTTCTACTTATTTTACATGATAGCAATGAAGGGATGTTCTTTTGTCTACCAGAGCAATTGTGGAGGGTACAATGAGGAGCTGTATATTTTGTCCGCTTTCTTTGTCATCGTGTTCATAGTGTAAATTACAATCCAACTTGCATGATAGAATTATGCTTTGGAAATCCATTAATGAAAATACAGTCAATTTACTAAATAAATAGTTTCACATGATAAACAACTTCCAGTACTCATCAACACCATTTACAGAATCATTCTTCCCTGAAGTTGTAAAGCTCTGGAACAATCTGAACCTCAACTGAATGTAGACTTTAAATCCAGTACAGTATTCAAATCCTGCAATCCAACAACTATTTTAAAACCAAATAGTATAATTTTGGACAGAGTCAAAATTTCTACAAAACATAGATCTACACACTCGCCAAGCCCTAAGTTGTACTTCCAGTTATCCATTCGGAAGGGATCAGCAAATGGTACAAGGATATTTAATTCTTCACAGCTGTCCAATTCTTTGTAGATCTGCTCAACATTCCACCTCTACATGTATGTGAAGATATGAGGAAAAAGTAAAACTTAAAAGTTATGAAGGCAAAAAACCAACTTAATATTAAAGGGGAAGTCCGGTCCAAAAATTACTTGGTTTTGATAGAAGCAGAAAAATCAGACCAACAGATCAAAAAATGTTTGAGGAAAATCGGATAACTAATAAGAAAGTTATGAATTTTTTAGTGGCATGAAAAACTGGAGAAACACTAGACAAATTGGCAACTCAGTCATGAATCTGTGATGTCATGGGTACACAACTCACCAACTATTTTGTTTATATTTGTAATACAAATTTAAATTTTTGTCCAAGAATGTGATTTCCTCATGACTTGAACCAACTTATATTATAGTTATGTTTTTGCATGTCACTAATACAGAATAAATAATTTTCTGTAAAAATCATGAAAATATGAATATTTATACATTATACATAAAAGATGAGTGATTATGGAAATGTAATATTTTGAAGTTTGTGAAATATTTTGTAAATGTTTATACATGCAAAAAAATATTGCTATAGATGTATTTGGTTCAAGTCATGTGAATTTTCATATTCTTGGACAAAAATTGAGAAAAAAAATTGTATTATGAATATAAACAAAACTAGAATTTTAATTCGTCACTGAAGACGAATTAGGTGATCTGTCTTTTGATCTCAATATTTTTGACGAAGACGAATGACAAAATGATAATGTGAAGGATGAGGTTGATATCACGATGAGATTAATTATAATGAATCTATTCACGATTTTATGATTTCAGCCTTTTCCTAGCATTTTCAATTTGTAGGCTCTACTACCTACCTTAGTGAAATAGCGCCCCCTTTGTTTCAATGGGGCATAAAGTGTGTGAAAATGAATTTTGGATGATTCGTGGATATGACAATTGTAAAAGCTTATAGTCTCAGCTACAACATATTAAAATCTGGAAGAAAATAGACCAAAAATAACTGAGATACTGCTCAGAGAACGATGTCATGTAGATTCATGATTAGAAAAAAAATCATCTTCCATAGACATAACACGCAAATAGGGAAGATTCTGACATGGCGTCTTTAATTGAAAATTTCACTGTGATGACGTCATCAAAATGAAAAACCGTGGTGACTGCATTTGTAGAGAATTGTCTCAGCTACAACATATCGAAATCCCGGCGAAAATCGACCTACAATTACGGAGAAAGTCTTGCTTAAAGTTAAAATTTATGATGTCATTTTTGAAAAAATGAAATTTTAAGAACCGACGCCATTTTGATGACGTTGTGATATAATTGAGGGTCAAATGACCCATGAAATCGTATCTATGATTCATCCCCTACCCAAAGATGAAAAAAAATTGGGGGGTTTGTGGACTATTTAAAGAGCTAGAGTTAATTTTGTAGAGGCATGTTTTTGCACGTTTTTACGTTATTTTCGCCATAGACGCGCGCACGGATTTTGAACTTTGACGCGCCCGTACGACCTTATTATTGATCGAAATTGATTCCAAGTTGATGGAAATGATCAAGAAAAATGTCAGGAAGACAAACCATGCGAAAAAACAGCGTTTTTACGTTATGTACGCGCTGCGCGCGCGCATAACGCGCACACGGACGCGCACGGACGGAAAATTTATAAATGCTTAAAATGTCCTGAACCGTACTCTAATTTGATTAAAAAGTTATTTTGAGCATTTCTAAATTTTGACGCGTGCGTACGTGCGCGTCATGATGCGTGCGCGGATTTTGATGACATTTTATGTTGACCCTTGACCTGAAGTTCATGTGTGTCAAATATGGTTCATTTTTGATTACTCGTTATGAAGATATGAACGATATTGTAATTTTACAAAATGGCGTCTGGATGACGTCACGATGACCTGATGACCTTGAAAAAGATTTCCGAGCTTGACCTTATATGACCTGATGACAAACGCAAATGTCATGAAAATTGACTGAAAACTTTTTGAGATTTCATGGAAACAAGAAAGTGGGAGAAAATAAAAATAAATAATAAACTAGAGTTTAATTCGTCATGAGGACGAATTAGGTGATCTGTCTTTCAATTTGTACGATCATGATTGTAATCAGGATGATCATAATAATGGGGAAATGCTAAACTGAAGATAGGAAGTCAAGAATGCCATGAATGAAGATGCTTCTTGAGGAGAGGAATGTAGGAAAATGTGTAACGGTCATTATAAAATGATTATGGTGATGATGATAATGGTGATTATGATGATTATAATGATATGATAATTTAAGATAATTGACTAAGCCAATTTTGAGAAATTGTGATATCAATTAGGACGATTTGATATTGCAGGATACTTGGGAGATAAACCCCATAGCTCTAATACACGACAGGGAATCAAAATTTCCATATGGTTGTACACAAACTACTGCACATTACTTTCTAATAGACATAACATGGAAAATAAGGCAGTTTATTACATGATTTGTGATTGTTTATGTCATAATAGTCGAAGAGGATGGTAAAATGACAAGCAAAAACAAGCAAAAAAAAAAAAAAAATTATGGACCCACCGGGGATCGAACCTGGGTCACCTGCATGGGAGGCAAGTGCTTTGACCAATAGACCAAAACATTTCCCATAGAGATAACACGTAAGCGAAAAACGGGATTCTCAAATCCCATTTGGTAGTTGAAAATTGGGCATGATCCCGACATCTGATCAAAAATCTGAGGGCTTATTAATAAAAGCTTATAATCTCAGCTACAACATATTAAAATCTGGAAGGAAATAGACCAATAATAACTGAGATTCTGCTCAGAGAACAATGTCATGTAGATTCATGATTCGAAAAAAAGTCATCTTCCATAGACATAACACGCAAATTGGGAAAATTCTGACATGGCGTCTTTAATCGAAAATTTCACTGTGATGACGTCACCAAAATGAAAAACCGTGGGAAATATATTTGTAGAGAATTGTCTCAGCTACAACATATCGAAATCCCGGCGGAAATCGACCAACAATTGAGGAGAAAGTCTTGCTTAAAGTTAAAATTCATGATGTCATTTTTGAAAAAATGAAATTTGAAGAACCTACGCCATCTTGATGTCGTTGTAATATATTTGAGGGTCAAATGACCCATGAAATCGTATCTATGATTCATCCCCTACCCAAAGATGAAAAAAAATTGGGGGGTTTCTGGACTATTTAAAGAGCTAGAGTAAATTTTGTAGAGGCATGTTTTTGCACATTTTTACGTTATTTTCGCCATAGACGCGCGCACAGATTTTGAACTTTGACGCGCCCGTACGACCTTATTACTGATCGAAATTGATTCCAAGTTGATGGAAATGATCAAGAAAAATGTCTGGAAGACAAACCATGCGAAAAAACGGCGTTTTTACGTTCTGTACGTGCTGCACGCGCGCATAACGCGCGCGCGGACGCGCACGGACGGAAAATTTTAAAATGCTTAAAATGTCCTGAACAATACTCTAATTTGATTAAAAAGTGATTTTGAGCATTTTTAAATTTTGACGCGCGCGTACGTGCGCGTCATGAGGCGCGCGTAAACTTTGACGACATGTGATGTTGACCCTTGACCTGAAGTTTATGTGTACCAAATATGGTTGACTTTGGATGACTGGTAATGAAGATATGAACGATAATGTCATTTTACAAAATGGCGTCTGGATGACGTCACGATGACCTGATGACCTTGAAAAAGATTTTTCAGCTTGACCTTATATGACCTGATGACTGACGGAAATGTCATGAAAATTGACTGAAAAGTTTAAGAGATTTCGTGGAAACAAGAAAGTGGGAGAAAAATAAAAGTGAAATAAAGAAAATTCTGACGAAATTAAGAGGTGGTCTGTCGACTACGACAGACCACCTAATAATAAAGAAAGAAAATTCTGACGAATATAATAGGTGATCTGTCGACTACGACAGATCACCTAATTATTGGTGAGCTGTGTACCAATGTCATCACATTTTTGCACTGCCATACGTTTGCACGTGTTTACTGAAAAAAGTGGGGGGCTGCAGCCCCCCCAGCCCCATAAAAAGTCATGACAAACAATAACATGCAGGTTATGTGAAAACATATAATTAATAGATCTTTGTAAATGGTTTCTATAAAGATTTTCTTTGGTGAACTAAAATCCGACGATGGAACCATAATCTGACACTGTAGGCCAGCCATAGTCAAAGGCATATTCTGTGGTTTTCAAAACCATATTATTAGTGTAAACATAAATTGTATCAACTATTTTTAAAATGAATAATTTGAAATATATACATGTTTAAACTTTAATTTGTAAACAAATCTTTAGGCATTTTTAAATCTTTAGGCAAATCTTTAGGCATGTTTAAACTTATATGAATATTTTTGTAATTTCAATATCACAATCAAGCCTAAAACAATGTGTAAAATGTTCGTAGCATCATATTGTTACTAGTACGAAAAGTAATTATTATGGCAATATGGGTGTATTTTGATAAACATAAATAATCACTACTAGTATTACTAGTAGTAGCAGTATTACTAGTAGTAGCAGTATTACTACTAGTAGTAGTAGTACTAGTAGTAGTACTAGTAGTAGTAGTGTCCCAGACCCAGGGCCAGTGAGTTAGTTTTTGCACTTCATTGACATTGGCATTGCGTTACACAAGACACCATGTTACATGCATTGGTTTCCTCATTTCCCGTCCATAGGCACAGACTCTGCACTTTTTTTTCTGCCCATCATCATTAAAACAGTACCCTAGGCACAGACAGAGCACTCACATACGGTAGTCACATAGGAAAAAGGTGAAAACGCTGCACAGTACAGCAGCAGTGTCAGTGTCACTGACATAGGTAACTATACACAGCGCTGCCCATTCTCTAGCGTTGTGAACCGCGACTACAAAAGTGCAACTACATGTATGCTTTTTGCTGAAATTACATATATTTTTCATCTAAAAATTAAACTACATAAAACTTCAACTATTGTTTGATTGCATTCATTAAGAGGCCTTTCACACTCCCTGCTGGACCGCTTCAAGTTAGACCATTCTAGAGGAATGGTTCTTGAAGAATGCTTTGTTTGCTTTCATTTTTTATCCCCGCATTTTTTATCGCTCAACGAGTCAAAGTGGTCTTGTTGCTATGGCAGCTCAGGTAAGCGGGCCAATTTTCCGCGCGGAAATCAAACTGTATACTGCCTGCCTGATGCATTTATCTCTATATCTTTCCAAGGCTTCTTTTTTTCGTTTTTCTTTGTTTTCATCATCCTATCGTCTTTTCTTTCTTTAGTTTCTTTAGATTTCTTATGCCTTTCTTTGTATATATCATTCTATCGTTTTAATCTTTCTATCTTTCCTTGTTTCCTTTTGTTTTTCTTTGTTTTTATCATTCTATCATTTATCTTTCGATCTTTCCTTGTTTTCTTTTGTTTTTCTTTGTTTTCATCATTCTATCTTTCTATCTTTCCTTGTATTCTTTTGTTTTCTTTGTTTTCATCATCCTATCATCTTTTCTTATGGATTTCTTATGTTTTTCTTAGTTTTTATCATTATATCGTTTTATCTTCTATCTTTCCTTGTTTTCTTTTGTTTTTCTTTCTTTTCATCATTCTATCATTTCCTCGTTCTATCTTTCTTTGTTTTCTTTTGTCTGTCTTTATTTTTATTCATTCTATCATTTTCCCTTTCTATCTGTTCTTTCTTTTCATCATTCTATCATTTCCTCTTTCTGTCTTTCCTTATGTTTTCTTTCTACCGATGGCCTGCACTTAAACCGGCGCGGAAAATCTTGTGTGATTTTCCTTGATTGTCCTATAAGTGCAGGCCATCGGTAGAAAGAAAACATAAGGAAAGACAAACTCCTTCTTTCCAAGGACCATCCGTGCTTGAAATTTGCTACCCTCGAATTAATCAACACCAAGTCTGCCGATACTTTCAAAACTAAACTATGGGATCTGATCCAAAATGGCAAAGTCATCATAGTCCCACCTGCCAATTGTAAAGTGATGGGACTTAACTCCAAAATGTTCTAAAAACCATACTCTCTCGACCGTTAACGTTCTTATTGGTCATTAATATCCATCTGAGGATCAGGACCAGGATCAGGACCAGGAACAGAACAGATTCAGAACAAACACACTCACTTCCGGTTGAAGTATGCTTTAGGATCGCTTTGCTTTCACACTGCCACGTTGGAGCGGTCTAACTAAGAACCGTTCCTCAAGACCACCTCGCGAGGTGGACGTCAGGGGGTCGTTTCATCAAATCAACTCCATGACAGTCATAACTGTTGTCGGCGATCTACGGAAATGTCATGGACCTGAAAAACTGTTTCACGAAGACATGATAAACGACAACTCAATGATATCGATACTCATCGGCGAAAAAACATAGTCTATATCACAGTCCATTGGAATTATCGTCAATTACCCAAACAGAGTTTGAGGCTCAGTTTTTCCCAAACTATTCCAAAATGTAAAAAATGGCAGCGAAGATGAATGCTTGTGATACAAACATCCCGTTTACATGAAAAGATGTGTTACTTATGGGATCTTAGAATTTATAAAATTGAGAAAACTCGAGGAGGCTTTTGCGATGTACGAATCTAGATTTGTAGGTAAGAGGATACCGTAAGTGACTAATTACGGAAAGAAGACCCAAATCGTGTTCATTTTAGAGAAAATGATTAAATTAAGATATCCTATGGCCCAATTTTAAATATTTATTCATTAAAAGATACATATAATATCATTCATATCAAAGCATTGCGTGAAAATGGGAAGAATAGCGAAAATACATACATGATAAATTGTCGTCGTTCACATGGGTCTGTATATACAGACTGTTCCGTTTTCAATGTTGATTCTATGGTAGACGGATGTGGGTATTTTTAATATTAATCTCATTTACTTGTTGCGGGGTCAAGAAGCCATAAGAACATATTGTTCGTCTGTACAATATTATAATACGGACATTAGTAATACTATCTGGTAAAGGAATGATAAAGGATAGTGCTTGGAGATCAGGAAATAAATGTTCTCTTAATTTACATTTGTTATTTTTTCGCAGCCCATAGACTAACTAATAGCTGACTTGTGGTGGCGTTCTAAAAAGATATGACAGGTCTGGAGCACCGACAAGTCACTTGTCGGTGAAGTTGTCGCTGGTCTTGGCTAAGACGGCTTTGTGAAACAGTTAGCGGACAAGTTGAGCGACAGCGTCGAGATGTCGCTGATCTTGTCGTTATGACGGTTTGATGAAACGACCCCCTGGAGCGCTCCAGAAGAATGCTTCCTGGACCACTTGAGCATTCACACTCACCTGGGAACCGCTCCAGAGGAACCGTTCTTAGTTAGAGCGCTCTAACGAAGTGAGTGTGAAAGGGCTCTAGTCTAAGTTAAATTTAGTTAACCAACTTACAACTTACCAAAAACAATAATTGATTGCGTCATCTGCCTACACTGCTACAGTCGAATGGCAGAATGTAATCATGCTGCACTTTTTGAAAGGTCACACCCAGGCCATGCGTAAAATATACACAGCGCTGTCGCGAAGAGGTACCGCGATCCGACAGGTTACTTTTGGAAGTCAAATTCAAAAGTTGAAATTTTATAATGTGTGATGGCTGATGCCATGCTAACTCCAGGGAGCTCCAACGCGCAGCGTTGGAGCTCCAGGTACAACTATCTAAAGTCGACCTAGCCCATTTTATGGCTAAAAGCATCGCTTAATTTCGGCAGGTAAGATAGAAATTTGTACTTACACTTCAAGAGAATTACTGTAACTATGTAGCAGGATCTTTGATTTTACGATTTAACGATTGTTTTGATGAAAAAAATGGAATTTCCTCGCCGAGCCGATCTTTTCCCCGTACTGTACCGTCGATTCAAATGACTCGATCGCACTGTGTGTAATGTACCGTATATACGTCGCTGACTCGATCACACAGTGCGATCGAGTCATTTGAATTGACGGTACAGTACGGGGAAAAGATCGGCTCTGCGAGGAAATTCCATTTTTTTCATCGAAACAATCGTTCAATCGTAAAACGAAGGAGCCTGCTACATAGTTGCAGTAATTCTCTTGAAGTGTAAGTACACATTTCTATCTTACCTGCCGAAATTAAGCGATGCTTTTAGCTATAAAATGGGCGAGGTCGAATTTGGATAGTTGTATGGTGGTGTGACCATATTTCGCGCATGACCTAAGTTCGCGCACAGGGCAATATCTAAAAAACGACAAAAGATTTCGAAAATCTGATAGCGCTATTAGATAGAGGAAGCTAAAATTACATATGGACTATATTTTCTTTTAAGTTGGGTGAGAAATTATGAAGATATTGACAAAATATCGGCAATTTTGCTACTTTTTGCGTCAGTTTCCGAAAAATATGAAGTTACCGACAAAACGGTCCAGAAATCCTCATTTTGATAGAAGATGTCATCAAAGTTGTAGGTAAAACGTGATACCAAATGATTGTATGATATTTTGTCTTACAAATGATGCAATTATCTTCCCTTTGCTGGACCGCTACGTTGGATAACTTAGATGTTAATTTACGTGCGCGAACTTAGGTCTCGTGGTTTTTATGCCCTTTTTGTTTTTTTCAGTGTGTTGCGATCCGACACTGGGTTTTGAGATCGCGATATTTCCGAAATTCTTCGTCGATTAATGTTCTTGTTGAATCAAGTTTTAGTCCAGAATTTTGCTTTCCGTTTGGTATAAAACTTTATAAATAAATTATTGTAGAAAATAAGAAATCAAGTATCGAATATCACATTCTAATAAAAATTTGAATGTGCGCGAAATATGGTCACCCCATCATACCTGGAGCTCCAACGCTGCGCGTTGGAGCTCCCTGGAGTTAATGCCATGCTTGCTCGGGATTGAACTTCAATTCAATTTCAAGTTCAAGTTCAACAAATCCATCCAAGCATTCGATTTCACGTGATTATAACGTAAAATTGGAAGTTTAACATACATTTTGAATTAATTTTGTACATTGTTTTTAGTGACATTGAGGGGTGTCGCAATGAAAGTCTACGTGCCCTTGTCAGACGCCGTGCGAACTGGTCGGGCTATGACGTGACGTAGCTACATTGTACTTTGTAGCACTGCTCTAGCTCTAGCAGTAGCAGCAGACGGTCGGCTTTGCAGTGCAATCTGCATTCACACAGCACAGTACAGCCACACTCAAGCTCGCGATGCGTGACTACTATCTCAGCTGACGTTAATCGCCACTAAAATTGAAAGATTATACCGTAACAAACAACTTACCATCTTCAGTTTTTTTTATCCACTTCTTAATCAGTTAATGCAGACTGAATTACTCCACAGATTCCTCACACAACTCTGTAGATGATCTGTCAATTTGTCGTTTGTTTTGTTTATTTTTGTGATGAGCTAGCTTCAATCGAATGAAGAAATTTACGGTGTCTTTAATTAAGCAAATTAAAACGAAAAGAAAATTTGAGTACCGGTAAAAGAATTGAGCTAGCTACATGCATGCGCTAGTGCAGCTAGGGATCGGAGCTGAGCGCCCGCCCGTACCGTCCCGGCAGCTCAGACGACCGACCCAGCAGGCAGCAGGCAGCACGGCAAGAGAGACCGTGCCCGCTCTTCTGATCTGATTGGAGCTGTAGCGCTGCTCAATGTAATGTTGAGATAAGAATCTGTGATGACTGGATTGAACAGGACCGATTGAACAAGGTTGCTTCTGTACAACTGTACTTATTGAGTGAACACAATCAGACTGAACTTTGAACTTGAAGCCTACCTAACTGTGAATGGTAACTAATAATAATATTAACTAAGTTAGCCTAACCTAACAATAACATGCCTAGGTTGGACCTAAAAAGTAAATGAATGAAACTTTTAGTTAAGTTTTAGTTTCAATAAGTTCAATGAAATGAAAGTTTGACTTGAGCTCCAAAACTATCATATTCATAGATTCTAATCTAACAAGTTAGAGTTAACTTTAAACTTTAGTTTTTAAAAGTTATGTCAACTTTAAGTTAGCATGGTTGGCCATCTCGTAATTGTTTTTAAAAAAATATTAAGGGAAATTAAATTTAAATTTGGAGGTTTCTTTTTTTGGGGTATAGTGACATAGTCTATAGATTTGGCGTTCATGGCCTTGGGCCAGTTTTGCAAAAATAACAAGACAGTCAAAGAACTTTACATGTTTTTCCGCCAAATATACAGCCGGTCACATCCTCCTATCATTTGCCTATGAAATCAGAAATGGTGGCATTATCATGGAATAAATCACCAGTCTATTCACTGCCGTTTATTTCGTCAGTGCTGGTGACAGCATTCCACTCCCATAGACGTACACACTGAATGAGCAGAGACCTATTCCATGATATAGTTGTAGCCGAAATGGTTTAGTCTAGATCTGTATTTACTATAAGTCTGATCCAAGGCTAGAAGAGCAAGAGCAATGTAATATTTACATACAAATGACTTGCATTTATAATCCTTAAATCTAACGTTACATCTATAATTTCTAAGTTAACCCTGTTTAACTGTCTTCTGAAATTGATATACAGACTGTTCCGTTTTCCATGCTGCTTCTATGATAGATGGATGTGTGTACTTTTAATATTAATCTCATTTACTTGTTGGGGGGGGGGGGGGGTCAGAAACCATAAGAACATACATGTACTGTTCGTCTGTATAATATTATGGAGTCAAAAGGGGCCTGAGCTTTCGATCCTAGCAGAATCTTCATCAGAGGCAAAAAGACAAACATAAAAAGCAAGACAAGCATATATATATATAGACTACAGACACAAAACAGATTACATGTAACAGGAACTGTAAGGGAGGAGCTGTGGACACAAAACAATGGGAACAAAAGGGGAGTGTGGGGAGTCAAAAACCATGAGTCAAGTGGGTGTGGAGGGGGATTAAAACAAATACAAAGGCGTGGAGATCCAAGGAGAGTAATGAGCCCCAAGCTCAAGGGTGGGTTACCTGTGGAAGCAAAGGATAAGTGGGGAGGCAACATCAAACAGGATAAGGAACAATGCAAAGACAAGAGTGCAGTGGAGTGGTAGGGCAGAAAATAAAGAGGGAGTCGAGTTGTCAGACACCAAGTGCAAAATATATGGCATATAAAGTAAAGTGTGGTGAAAAAATATATATTTGCTGTCTGCTGTATACTCTATAAAAGAGACATTCATTAAAATGCCTCAATCCTGTCCAAAGTCCAATGTTTCTTGTTTCCATGAGTTTTTTTTTCCGTACATGTTTGACTCTATTACCCTGACCCTTTTTGGGTCGTTTTACTCTCCCCGCCTCCTCCCCCCCCCCCAAAAAAAAAAAAATAAATAAAATAAATAAATAATTAAGCTTTAATTTGTTCTTTTGTTTTTCTAGCTTAAAAAAGGCAAGAATGTCTGAAGCTGACAGCCTCTGTGGTGGCATTGCAACACAATGCAAGATAGATACTGGGCTGTATGCTGACTCTGTAGAGTGGTGTCCTACCCCAACTCTGCAGCAGTATGTAGTGTGTGGGACATATCAACTTCAAGAAGATGCGACCACCGGCAATGATCAAGCTCAGGTATGCAAATTATTGGGTAAATCCGCAATAACAGAACATGCAGAATATTTAAGTTCAAGTTCAAGTTTATTTATTCATTTGTCTTTCTTCCAACAATAAGTAACAAAACAATAACATTAACACTTTTTTTCAAACAATATGGTATAAATAACAACAGTAACACTAGGCTTTACAAGTATACTAAAACTAGAAATATTGTGGTAAAACATGTATAAAGGTCAAATAAGAAGCCAACATAGGGAAACAAAATATAATGTGTCAAAGCATCATAATTCATATATTTTTTATAAAATAACTCTCCTGCTTATTGTGTATGACTGCCTTGGTACTTAATTTATGTGTGTATGTAAGTCACAGAGCATGAAATGTGGACCCCTTTGAAAAATCTTTCTTTTGACTGAAGCTAGGAAATCCTGCCCAAATATGGAAATAAATGAAGAATGAAATCTCTGTCTCTCCCTTCCTCTCCCTTCCACTTTCTCTTTCCAATTCTATCTCTTTATCTTTCTTCTCTCTCTCTCTCTCTCTCTCTTGCTTTCTCTCTCTCTCTCTCTTGCTTTCTCTCTCTCTCTCTCTCTCTCTCTCTCTCCCAATCCCCTTTTCTTTTCTCATTCATTCTTTTCATGCCATCTCTCTCTCTCTCTCTCTCTATCTCTCTCTCTCTCTCTTTATGGTGAACAGGATTCTGAAGATGGAGCCAGAGAAAACAGAAAGAGTTCCAGGAAGGGACAGCTCCAACTCTACCAGCTTCACCTGGAAGATAGTTCATCACAAGATGGGACAGGGAGCCTGAAAGAAGTGCAGAAGATTAATATGCCTGGGATTTTAGATATAAAATGGTGAGAATGAGGTACAAGCACCATGCAGGGTTTTGGGCTGTTGTCTCTGTATATGACTACAATAAAACAGGGAGATATCCAGAAAATCGTATATTGTTTATTGAGGCTTGTATGGCATCTGCGTCCATGACTTTCTGAAAAGCACCCTAAACGAGGATTTAAGTTGAGAGGTTTTTAATGCCCAATTCAGGGACACCCGTGAAAATTTTCTTATTTTTAGATCCTTAACAGGGGTTTTTTAGATCATGCATAGTATTGTACACCCTATTCCAGAATTGGTTCTTCTTGACCCTTTTTTGGCCAAAAAGGAAGAGTTAAAGACAAATTTTTAATTTTGAACACATTACAGAATGATGTTTTCATTGAAAAGATAGAAAAGAACCTCTTTGGATTCATTATATTGTGTACTGTAAAAGCTGAAATTTTCACGTGATTAATTTTTCGATTACCCATCTGGTGGTGAAAAAATAACCTTTTTTTACTTGTTTTCATGGACGCAGATGCCGTACAGGCCTCAATGAGACAAACCCAATAAAAAAACACATTAGGTCCTTTTTAACTTCATAACAAATCATTATGATGAAATAATTCATTCAAGTTGCCTTTAAACCCAATAGTCATGAGCATGCATTGAACTAATTTCAATCACTTTGATCTATCAGGAACCAACATTCAAGCGATGATAAAGCACATCTTGGACTGGTTGATGCAGAAGGTGACTTACAGCTCTTCACAATGAACAAAACAGAGGTGACTAAAATTATCCTACATGCAGCGTTGATGTTAACTGAAGAAAGATTCCAGAAATCCAGTATTTGCAATATTTCCTTGCGGTGTGATGGGGTTAATCAATTTTAATTCCTCCAGACATGGAATGGACAGGGGGTTCAGATGAATATGTCACTCAATTCTGTGTACTGATATACATGTATAGCAGTTGTAGAGAGTTTGTACAGGATTTGTTTGTTATAATCAATCTAGGCTGGAAACTTATTAGTCTACACTCAAAACTGAAATAAGGGGCATTGTATGTGAAGGAATAAATGAAGCAAATAACATTCAGCTTATCTACACTGTATCCTGTTTACTATGTAGCATTTAAAGGTATCCATCAAATAAAAAAACCTATGTTCCGAAACCCATGATATTTAAGACAGATCTACCAGTACTAGTATTTAAATTGTGATTGATCGGAAAATGGGAATACAGTGAAACCTGTCTATAAAGACTACTCAAGTGAGACAAGAAGAGCGGTCTTTATGAGCAGGTGGTCTGTATGTACAGGTTCGTTTAAGACACATTTCAATGAGAAACACTTTTCAGGGGAAACAAAAATTGTGGTCTTTATAGACAGGTGGCCTTTCTATACAGGTGGTCGCTAAAGCAGGTTTGACTGTACTTACAATCATTCAGAATTAACCTCACCTCTTAAGAAGATAAAAAGCTGATGAAATCTCTAATATTTCTTAATGACTAAATTTTTTGTACCTCTCTTTTTGATTGTGGCAGGTAGATACTCTCCTGACTCCCACTTCAAAAACAGATCTTGGAACAGATTGTCTTGGTCTAAGTCTTGATTGGGCAACAGGGAAATATGCTAGGTAAGTACTATCTATTTTATTTCTTTTTCCTTCAAATCAATTAGGATGCATGGAGGAAGTATACTTTGTAACATGGTTAATATAGGATTTGAAGGTTTGCATGGTGAAGTTGTAATTCAGAAAAAGGTTTGCGGTACAACTCACATGGTTGTACCGCAAACCTTTTTCTGAACATGGTTAATGTTCACTGCTTCAATACTGTCCTAGTGGTTCTATTTGTTTGTTAGAATTTTATGTATTTCAATGAGGCTTACATTGCATGTGTACATGTAAATTTCAGCAGGTCTCATTATTTATGTTATTTATTAACTTCGTTTGAGAGGATTGTCCTATTCAAACTAAGGAGCTAGTCTGGGAGAATTTTATCGGGATACCAGCCAGCAGTATGCTCTTTTGCTATATGCCTCCTACAAGGGTTACATGTATACCATAAGAGATGGGAAGCATGTTTTAGTCAACATATCATTATTCAAAATGTAAACCCTTGTATTTATTTATCTGTTAGATTGTCTTTTATTATCTCAGTGACCAGGCTAGCATTATCTGCAGTGATTCAAAGGGCAAACTGTCTCTCTGTGAAGCACAAGAGGGCTCTTCATCATTCCTAATCCAACGGCAGTGGTTGGCACATGGCTTTGAAGCATGGATCACAGCATTCAATTATTGGACTCAAACCACTGTGTACTCAGGTATGTAGTAGGATAGTCTTCATAATATATCATATCATTGCCAATATAAGAAAGAAGGGGAAGAAGAAAAAAAAACACCCAATGAAACGAAACACAAGAAAGATGTGAAGTTGTAGATTTATTAGACTTATTTATATCTCTCAGAATTAGTAACAGCCATTTTCAATTTTTGAAATAGATTTTCCTCAAAATATATTAGATCCCCAATGCAAGAAATCCCAAATTTCTTACCACGTAGTACTTCAAATAATTGCCATTTTATTTCGCAAATGCATGCCAAGGCAGATGATGTATCATACAGTATAGCATAAAAATGAGTTAGTCACCACCCATTCAACTTTTCTTTGTTTCTACTTCTGTAATTTTATCTCTCTCTGTAGTTTCCCTCTCTCCCAGTCCTTCCATTTCTCTCATCATTTTATTTTATGTCTATCTGTATCTGCCTCTGCTTGTCTTTCTGTATGTCTCTTTCTTTTTCTTTCTCTCTCTCTCTTTCTCTCTTTTAAACCATCAATTCTTTAAACTTTTGTACAGTTTTAAATGTATTTTTTTCCTTCATCCTTCACAGGAGGTGATGATTGTAAGTTCAAGGGATGGGACACACGCACTGATTGTCAACAACCTTTGATTACAAGCAAAAGGTAATAACTCTAACTTATATATGGAGGAGTTAAAAATCTCAAAAGTTTTGTTCATGCATGTTTTGAATTTAAAATGTATTTCTGATTTTGGTGTGAAAGATTTTAGTAACTGTTTTGAAAATATCATTAGGACGTAATCATATTGTGGAAATATTTGAATTAAATTTACTTATTTCTACCACTGCTCAATGTAAACATTTGAAGTTATGTAGAGTTTACATGTTGTTATTATAATACGTATAATTTTGCATAATTGTCGTTTCCTTGCAATGTAATATTGACTCATATTAATTGTTTTATTGATTCTCTCTTGATCAGTTTCTTTTGTTTCCTCTTCATAAATTCTTGTTTGACGTCAGACATATGATGGGAGTTTGTAGCCTTCACTCCAATCCTTTCAAAGAGTTTTGTTTAGCTTCTGGAAGGTGAGTTATGAAATTTAGTACTTGGTAAATGTTAGTTTGATGTAAAGAATTAACAAAAAAGATTTCTGTCTGTATGTTGTAGTACCTGCTGAATTATAAAGAATTTCCTTGCCCACAGTCCAATATTAACAGGATTCCTTATTTTTCTTAAAAAGGATGAAATAGATAAAGTTGGAGCGATCTGGTATTGCGAATCTTAAATAGATTTTTGTATTGTAAAGTGAATCCCCATTCACATAGAGATTGAAAAAAAAGATATCTATTGTAAGCCATTTGCATGGGTGTAAACGTGCATGATTATCCATTGTTAGTGGGGGGATGATCTATTCATCATCCTCCCACTAACAATAGAAAGTGTGTTCGTATCTACGCCACTGGTCATTTGGGTCAAAGGCATGTAAAAAAGGAGGTGATATGGTGCAGTCAGTTAGTCATCAGGCTCTGCATATGACTTTTGTCATAAGCGTGCGTGGGTTCGAGTCCCGCGCCTGACCTGACAAAAATGATTGTCGCTGTGTTGTATGTAAGCGTGCCCCTCTCCTCTGTTCCCGATGCAGGCTCGGGTTCAGGGGAAAACACTCCGTTTCTCGGACAGAACGATAATCGGAGGCTCCGTGTATAGGATAGTCACACCCTATGCACATTAATACGCTACACTTCTTGCAAAGAGTAGGCTGTAAACCCAGTGTTTAGTGTGTCTGCATACACTTCAGGTATTCTGTCTTCGTACAGATCGTCGTGATAGGCTGCATAGCCCTTTGACGATTACCAGAAGAAGAAGAAGAAATCCCTTTACCAACCTTCCAGTTTATACACAATCACATTCCTTCATTCCCTTATTTTCAGATCATCTCTTTTTGCCATTTGAGAGAAGTTTTCTTACATGGCCATGTTTGTTACAATTTCTTCCAATTCACAGTTACGATGAGAATGTGTTCTTGTGGGACACACGCAACATGAGATGCCCCACGTCGGAGCTGTCCGTTGGGGGCGGGGTCTGGAGGTTAAAGTGGTGTCCTGTGGATGGGAGTTTACTGCTAGCAGCCTGTATGCACAATGGCTTCCATATCATAGACTGCAACCAGGCAAATACAGGTATGTCATCTAGCTATAGCGTAGAGGTACCAGGGAACCAATCACCCAAATTACTGTTTTGCTTTGTCTGGTTGGAGTTCCATGCTGGTATCGTTTTACTAGATTTAAATGTTAATTCTGTAAAAAAAAATATGATATAGTTTGA